>CM026390.1:81723490-81773215 GCA_014843695.1 Archivesica marissinica | reverse complement strand
TCAGAAAAGTAGGGGAAGATGTTGACTTAAAAAAATTATCTTCAAAACATATTTTAGATGATGATAATGGTAAGGCATATATACATTATTATGGGTTAGCACACACAAACGCACAACTCTATTTAGGGGAGAAATTGGACGTAGAGAGTTTGTTAGTAAATTATTTAACAAAAAGAAAATTAGATATTGTTAAGAAAGATAATATAGAATCTGTATGCAAAGATTTAGGTATATTTTACCCCAGCTGGCTTACAATGTATAATGATTATCTTATGACACAATGTGCTCACAATATACCAGATAATACGGATACTATAAATGTAATTCATGTCTTATTACATAGACATTTAAATAGATTATATTCATGGAACTATTAATAGACTCTTCTATTAATATAATCCAATTCTATTAATATATTCAACAATGGTAACAATACAGTATATAAGTTAGAACAACTATATTACAGTATCATTTTTTTACTTATGATATTGACATCAATCATGAATAATAGCAATATGAAAACAGATCATATGGTATCTACAAATGAAGGGTTACAATATTCTAAAGTGCAATTGGGTTTAGATACAGATCTTTATATAGAAATGGTAAATGAGGAAATAATCAGAAAAGTTGGAGATGTTGACTTAAAAACATTAACACCAGAACATATTCTAATTTTAGATGGGGAACGATGTGATGATTATTATGGAATGCTTTTTACACATGCACAAAAATATTTAGGAAAAGAGATGGATATAGAAAGTATATTATCACATTTTTTATCGAAACGTAATTTAGATATTGTTGAATTAGATGATATAGAATTTATGTACACTACATTAGGTATGGGATATGAGAAATGGATCTCAATGTACACTGATTATGTTGTTTCTAGAAATAGATTAGTATTACCATATAATGCAAACTATATAAATGTACTTGATGTCTTACTATACCATCATTCAAAGAGAGATTGGTAGTATAACATGGCGCATATATTAAATACTGGTTTGGAGGGTCGCATTTGTTCGGAATTTGTTAATAGTATTATACATTTAGATTTAGGGGGGGGGGGGTTTTGATTGATATGGTTAATGAAGAAATAACACGAAAGAGAATACCAAAGGGTGAGAATTTTGGTAATATGTTGTCAAATGTATATATACATTTGGGGACATATATAGATATGGAAAGTGTTATAAAACATTATTTATATAACAGAAATATTGCGATTGTTAAACATAAAGATATAGAAAGTGTGTTAAAAGAAAAACTTGATTTAGACAGTTGGGATATAATATATGATAACTATTTAAAGAAGATGAAAATAACTCCAGACGATGATGATTATATAAATGTATGTGATGTAATACTGCAGCATCATTTAGAAAGAAAGTACTAACCAGAACTATGGGGGACAGAGTAAGAGAGATTGGTAGTAACATGACGCATATAGTAAAATTAGATGGGAAAGTAGGATTTTGTTCGGAATTTGTTAATAGTATTATACATTTAGATATAGGGGAGGAGGTGATGATTGATATGGTTAATGATGAAATAACACGAAAGAGAACACCAAAAGAGGAGAATTTTGGTAATATGTTGTCAAATGTACGTTTACATTTGGGTCCATATATAGATATGGAAAGTATTATTAAACATTATTTATATAACAAAAATATTGCGAGTGTTAAACATAGAGATATAGAAACTGTGTTAAAAGAAACACTCGATATAGATGATTGGGATATAATATATGATAACTATTTAAAGAAGATGAAAATAACTCCAGACGATGATGATTATATAAATGTATGCGAGGTATTACTATCTTATCATTTAGAAAGAAAGATTTGAAGAGAACTATGGAGGACAGAGTAACAAACGATATGGTTTTATTTTATGGACAAAACAGTGTTTTCAGTAATTTTTACCTTGCTGACTTTATAGATAGTGATGGAGTGAAATATATATGTACTGAACAATATTTTCAACATAAAAAAATGCTACAATGCCAAGAACATAATATCGCAGAGAAAATCCTTCATTCTACTAATCCATATGAAATCAAACATCTAGGACGCTCAAGATCTACAAACTTTGATGTACTACAATGGACAAACGATTCAACAGATGTACTTTTTGAAGCAAATTGGTTAAAATATAACCAAAATGAACACTTAAAAAAGAATTCTATTAAATACTAATAATAAAATTCTTGCTGAAGCTAACCCTAGAGACTGTATTTGGGGTATTGGTTTAAATATGTGGAATAAAAATGCTACAATACAAGCAAATTGGAAAGGACAAAATCAATTTGGAGAAATATTAATGCATGTTAGATATTTTATTAGGAATAAATAATCTAGTTAATAGTTAATAATTAGTTATTATTAGAAAATAAAAAATTGAAAATTTATTATGTGTTATGTTATTTTTAGTAGTCACTAGTGTAGGCGGTATGGCCCGGTGCCCAGATCACCCCAAAACTATTAGTAGTCACTAGTGTAGGCGGTATGGCCCGGTGCCCCAGATCACCCCAAAACTATTAGTAGTCACTAGTGTATGGCACTATGGCCCGGTGCCCCAGATCACCCCAAAACTATTAGTAGTCACTAGTGTATGGCACTATGGCCCGGTGCCCCAGATCACCCCAAAACTATTAGTAGTCACTAGTGTATGGCACTATAGTCCGGTGCCCCAGATCACCCCAAAACTATTAGTAGTCACTAGTGTATGGCACTATGGCCCGGTGCCCCAGATCAGCACCGGGCCATAGCGCCACACTACACTACTTATATGGCGTTTGTTTATTTGTTGAAATACTCAGATTTTGAGGCAAATAGATGGCAAAAAATTCTAGCATATACTAGCAAATTACATTCTGCAGACATTTGCATTTTCACCGATGTAGTGTCGCTTTAAGCATTTTGGAATATTTTTAGTTGTTCAGTTTGTGTTTTGTAATAAAGCTGTGATATATATTTGATGGAATCCTTCGTATTTCGTGCTAATGTAATAATAATCATATAATGTAGATGTACGTTTTCTATGTCCTCTAGTATAATTATAACAATCACAGTTCGTGCTATGGATTCAATAATATCACCCTCCTTCCGCTGCGTCCGCATCAATCACGGCCCTAATGTGTAAAAACTGGACAAACCTCATTATAGAATAATGACATAATCATGATATCTCTAAATTCAAGTCCAATAAATGAAAGTCAGCCACACTACAAACATAACTATCGATCGTTCTAGACGTAACTAAAGTATGTACGGCCTAACAGGTGTACCTAGTTCTAAGGCTGAATTGCATGTTGTATTTCTGTAAACGTTCTAGACGTAAATACAGTATGTACGGCCTAACAGGTGTACCTAGTTCTAAGGCTGAATTGCATGTTGTATTGCTGTAAGCATGCTAGACCTAAATACAGTATGTACGGCCTAACATGTGTACCTAGTTCTAAGGCTGAATTGCATGTTGTATTGCTGTAAGCATGCTAGACCTAAATACAGTATGTACGGCCTAACATGTGTACCTAGTTCTAAGGCTGAATTGCATGTTGTATTGCTGTAAGCATGCTAGACCTAAATACAGTATGTACGGCCTAACATGTGTACCTAGTTCTAAGGCTGAATTGCATGTTGTATTGCTGTAAGCATGCTAGACCTAAATACAGTATGTACGGCCTAACATGTGTACCTAGTTCTAAGGCTGAATTGCATGTTGTATTGCTGTAAGCATGCTAGACCTAAATACAGTATGTACGGCCTAACATGTGTACCTAGTTCTAAGGCTGAATTGCATGTTGTATTGCTGTAAGCATGCTAGACCTAAATACAGTATGTACGGCCTAACATGTGTACCTAGTTCTAAGGCTGAATTGCATGTTGTATTGCTGTAAGCATGCTAGACCTAAATACAGTATGTACGGCCTAACATGTGTACCTAGTTCTAAGGCTGAATTGCATGTTGTATTGCTGTAAACGGACGATCGAAACCAAGCTGCTCCGATGAAATATATAATTGTAATATTTTAATATTATGGTCCATTAAGGAAATTGATATGACACCAAATTATATGTTTGCTATTTCCTCCATAAGAAGTATTGTAAACATGATGCCATGTCCGTGTCGGTTTCATTAGACAGTCTACAGCTGTCGGTTATGGCATATTTGCCGGTAATCTCGAAGTCGGATCAAAGGCACGTTTCAGACACTATCATTTTACATATATATGATTGTGAATTTGTCTGACGAAGCATTGTTGGTCGAAAGACTAAAATGCAACAATTGTTGATGGATAGTTTGTGACATGGGTCTTCAACTTATTGATATAGCCGAACAATTAGTAAGGATTAGTATAACTGACAGGTGCGGTCTGGAGGAATGAGTTAATCAACAATGGCATGTCCAGTTAAACCTAAGAATCTACAAAGCTAGAGATAAAGGCAGGCGGTTTTGAATGAGTAGAAGTCCAAACTCCCAGCAAAGGTCGGCAGACAGGGACTCAGATATGTAGTCCAGTGTGCTAACACACTGGACTGGTAATCCAGGGATCACAGGTTCGGTGACTTTATACCGAGGTCTCGTGGCGGTGCTGTACATCGTGTACGTAAACGAACCATATGAGACTCTGGAATGGGTCTCTGTCTATATCATTGCACAATCCTCCAAATATCTAAAATTACTAATCTCTTCAGGTGGCGTCGCTCATATGGACAACCGGTAGCGACGATAAATAAACGTAGAACACACTCAACTGTGGGATTAGAAAGTCAGCATTTCTTGCATGTGATAGTGATCCACGGCTATTATTTAATTTCTTAGTTTGTAAAACATGACAAAATGCCGCTTGATTACGTCATTGTTCTAAAGTTTGCCAATTAAGGGCGGATAACATGTGATGCACGGCAAATCAAGTTGTACTAGTTAAATATGTAACAGACGGCATGTCTCTTCAAGCTTGTCGTAAAGGTGTTTCTGTCGGGATTGTGGAACTGTATTCAACCTGTGGACGGAGAGAAGTTAGTTTGTATTAGGTAATAGTATTGATGTGTTCGGACAAGTTGATGTTCTTACTAATGGTGAGTCCTAGAACTGTAGAATGTTCTGTGACCTCAATTGTGTGGACAATTCCTTTTCGCAAAATTCTAAGAAGTGTAGGTCATGTTATAGTGTTCCTGTTGTCAGAGTATTTAACTTCAACGAGAACCTGTTGCAACCTGTATTTGACAAAAGAGTGAAACCTATGAGTTGGGTGTCACATCTGTGTTATGTGACCTGGACCTGCGAGGTTGTCAACTAAGAATATTAGCCTAAATATGACATAATGTTAGAAATCAGGATGAATTATACGAGTTTGGATGGTATGCATGTTAGAGAAATGGGCGGTAGTTGCTATGTTTGAACTATTTACACTTTTCTATATATGAGATATAACTGCATGTCTCCAGTCGTCAAGAACAATGCCTGTGTCAGGTGACATGTTATAGATGTATGTGAGGATGGCGGAAATTTCACTCTGCAGCTGATTTAGTAACCTAGGTGAAATTTAATCAGCGATTTATTGGAGTTTAAACCTGATATCAACTGATATTGTGATTGGTGTCATGGATGAATGAGGGGCCACCGAGGCTGCACTCGTTGACAACTGGTTGGGATTGAGTGGGTTGGGACGAGCACAATGCACATTTCGAACTCTCGATTTAAGAAGTTGGCCTTTTAACATTTTGTCAGAATAGATTTGTCCATTACTAGTGGGACGATTCCAGAGTGTTCATTTGTGTTTTGCTTAATGGCGGAGTACAACTGTTTTCTTTTGATCGTCATTACTGATGTCTCTCATGCTATCCAAGTTTAAGAACTTCAGTCATATCTTCTGTTATATGATGGATGTGCTGGCCATTTTGAGCTTTTTTGTTGATGACCTTTTGAGTTATGAATAAAGTGTTCCCTTCTTCTGACGAGCCTTATTATGTCGTTTGAGATCCATTAACCTATTGATCTCGGTATTGAAACTGTTCCAAGAGGTATTTCTATCAGTGTGCTCTAACTGGTCCAATCGTGCAGACAAGTATCCCAGATTCGTGTTGAAACTTGATCAATATGCCTTAGTATACGATATAGCAATCGTCTTTGCCTGGATAGGGAAGCCATTGATGAGTTTGTGTTCACGAAAATCAATGGCATGGTCAATGACCCATGGCTTGGAAGAGTTTGGATAATGTGGATAACAGCCGGGTGATGGTAAGAAATATAACAGAACAGAACAGAACATATATGTTATTTGACTTAAGCATTGTATAGCTCATCATCATAACAATATATAATACAATTGCATGCAATGAAAAAAGAATAGAAAATAGTCATAAATAATAAAGTGTAGTGTTCAAATGATGGTCATGTAGATTAATCAATTAGACAAAATGTTTGTAAAGTGAGAGTGTTATTTAGAGATACCAGATAAGAATTATTTTATGAAGCTAATTTTAAGTAGAGCAGATTTCATGTAAATAGAGTTGTATTATACATAAGATGGTTTTCTTGTTACAGCATGACAGGTTTATAATAAAATGTACATGTGGGAATATATATTTCAAACTCAGATAGTTGTATATCGGGTGGGAGTTTTGACCATTTTCTCAATATTGAAGTTTTGTCAGATCATGGGAGAAGGAATCATACATTTTTTGTATTTGTATGATGTGGCAGGCAGGTAACTCAATGGACAAGTTCATATAGGGCATGTTTAAATCACCTAACAACCATATAAAGCTGTTTCTTGGTATTTTCCATCGTTCTTGTAGTGAATGTGCGTCATTTTCATGTGGCACATAAATATCCCAATTATGTAGTTAATTAGAAGAGAAGTTATGGATGTCTTTGACCAAATGATACTCAATATTGCAATCAGCTGCTAAGTATGGTTGTTCCTGTCTACGTAAATGATTGCATATTGATATGAGCACACCTACGTCAGGGGTAGTGGTCCTGTCATCCACATAGACATTGTAATTGAGGATGCTATGGAATATTGATAGGTATTTATCTCAGGTTTTAATCAGGTTTCATTGAAATCAGGTACTATCTGGCTTTATTTGCATTTATGAGAGAGCATTTGTGTGTGGGTGTAGTTTTAGAATAGGTCAATCTATCACATTTTAAACAAGACCATGTGAAACTGGGAGGGTAATCGTGTATGTCTCAGTAATCAAATGAATATCGCATTTTAAATGTATTCGAAATAATAAAAACAATTTTGGCTAATTTGGACGCAACTCGTTATGTTTTTTCCGCAGCCACTCACATTCAAGTCACGTGGTCGTAATTTAAATATGTTATACAACAAGATTACCGTATGCAAATTAGTATCATCGATCGTTTCCGAGTGACTTGTCAATGGTGTCGCTTAGTTAATCACGTTAACGAAGAACTGAATGCGCTTAAATCAGTTTTAGCATGTCGTATTCGCAGTACATTGTATTAAAATACTGGACACTCCCCTACAGTGCACGACTTAGTTCTCTTTTCTGAACAGGTATTCATATTTAAAGTGTATGTGGAGGTCGTCGGCCCACACACACTTTAAGGAATATAAATGTAAAGTAAGCCCCAACACAAACTTTGAACAGCACACTTTTTTATTGTATACAAATTTATGTTAGCTCGATTGCGTAACAAGTTCTTACAACTTTTATTAATCACTCTTGAGACCTCATTCTTCCTAATGGAATCCATCGCCATGAGGGAGAGAGAAATGCAATGTGGAATTTAAATGCCTTGCCTAAGGGCACAATCGTAACGGCTCCAGTGGGGCTCCGGGGTATTTCACACATGAAGCGAACGCACTACCACAGCGCTATCACGATGTCCACTAACAGCACACGTGCATTGCGTAACCACAATAAACACAACACATGTTGATTTTATTCCTTAAACAGAAAACACAATCTGGAGAGTAGTGCTAACTAGACTATTTACAACATGTTCGCTTTCGTAATAACATCGGCATACTCCCTCCGGATTCTGTAGAGATTATTATAGGACTAAACCCTATAGTTAGGTTCACATGGGGAAATTGCTCGGTGGCATCATTTAGTAAGAAAATAGGATCTATACCAGGGAACATTTATCTATCCTGTAATTGCATCATACCGCTTCTTATTAAGCACTAGATGTATTAGCGCCACACAAAAACGGGAAATGAAAAACTACTAGACTAATTGTGTTCCACTAAGTACGTGTATGACACTGCTGGGACATGAATAGACTTCATGGTTTTCGATCAATGCAATGCCAGATTCATACTATAGGCGACGAACTGGATTGTATGGTCATCGAAGCTAGTGTCGTAAATGTAATTGGAGATGCTCGTGTTTTGTTTTATGTTGGGGTTTAAAGTCGCACAAACAGCTGTGTGCACGTAACGACTAATACTCTCCAGTTGGAATTGGTGAAGGAAGAGTCCTCTTTCATTTGGAGCGTTTCGATAAAAGTCATTACTTTAACTCTTTCACCGCCAATGTCGCATAAAAACGACTTTGTAAAAAAAAGTAGAGAACCCGATCGGACAGAACAGAACATGCCGTCTGATCAGGCTATATGCTGATTGCTCTTCAGACAGTGGAGCTAAAGCACCTGTCCGAATAGCAAACAACATAGATCCTGATCAGACGCGGCGTTACGCCGCGGCTGATCTGGATCTATGTTGTTTGCACATGCTCTGAATTTATTCGGCGCTGAAAGAATTAAAAGCCAGCGATGCTAAAGTTGAGAATGTATCCCGACCAACTACGTTTAATTGAAGTATCGTTCGATCGGAACATGTGTCGGCGTGCACACTATGATATTGAATATTTAAGGAATTAAATCAACCTGTGTTGAGTGTATTGGGGTATACAATACGATTAAGCTGCATGAAGTGACATATGTGAGAGCCGAAGGCATTGGCATACATGTATTACCGCCTCGATAGTTACAATAATTTTAAACTTTAGTCATATGCGATGGCGAAATATTGTATATTTTGTTTTATACCCGGTATTGGATCTTTCAAATGTAGCTTTATTTTCTTGTGGCATTAGCCTTCATGATATGGTTTTTATTTTATTGTTATTTGCTGATGATATGGTAATCATAGGTAACAGTCCCCAGGATTTGCAACATAGGTTAACTTTACTTAAAATATACTGTGACAGATGGGGCCTGCACGTAAATACAGATAAGAGTAAAGTGGTTATTTTTAGAAATCGTGGAAAGCCACGCAAAGATGAAGTCTGGGCATATAATGATAATGTTTTAGAGGTAGTGAATAATTTTAATTACCTAGGGACTGTTTTTAACTATACCGGTAAGTTTACACTGAACCAGGAAACGCTGGCAGGTAAAGGCCTCAAAGCTCTAAATGTTCTGTTAAATAATCTGCGTGATTTAATACTCACAACTAAAACTAAGTGCCAATTGTTTGATGCATTTGTGGGCTCAATACTTGGATATGGATGCGAAATCTGGGGTTTTGGCAAAGCAAAAGAAATAGAGAGGATTCATCTAAAATTTTGTAAAAGCATTCTATGTGTTAAATCTTCTACCTGCAGCGTGGGTGTTTATGGTGAACTCGGCCGTTTTCCTCTGTACATTAATCGTTTTACACGTATTATCAAATATTGGAGCAAAGTTGTGCACAGCGACAATATTATTATTCAGTCCTTGTATACTGATATGTTATCGCAGTGTAGTAGAGGCGTTAATAACTGGGTTCATAATGTGAAATGTCTACTTGATAGCTATGGTTATACATATGTGTTCGACAATCCGAGCGTAGTAGATTTAAATAAGTTTTACATGCTTTTCAAAGAAAGGGTTTTAGACGTGTATAAGCAGTCATGGTGTAATGGCGTTGAAAATAGCGGATCTTTATATATGTTTAAACTTTTCAAATTTACTGTTTCACTAGAGCCGTATCTAAATGATTTACAATCAAAATATAGAATTGCCTTATCTAAATTTAGGCTTTCTTCGCATAAATTACGTATTGAAACGGGCCGCTATGGAGCAAATCGTGTCGCGCGGGAATTGCGTTATTGTTTATACTGTGGGTCAAATGATGTAGAGGATGAATACCACTTTGTTCTGATTTGTTCAGCTTACACTAACATTAGAAAGAAATATATTAAAAAGTACTACTACAATAGACCTAGTGTTTTCAAATTTGTAACTTTAATGCAATCTCACAACAATAATGTTATAGCAAAATTAGGAAAATATCTGTATGAAGCATTTACACTCAGACGCGCGTGGTTCTATTCCATCGTATATGTAACATGATATTTGTTATAATAATTTTTAATTTTATATAGTACCACTTAAACTGAGTTCAACCTCCTTTATTTAGATATGTACAAGATACTTAAATCGGATTTCATATTTTCGTATTTATATACCTAAGCAACCTGTATTGAATGCATTATCCGAAAATAATGAGACTGTTAATTATATGTTATATATCATTTATATATATAGTAGGTATTGTCAATAAGGTATATACTTTTCTGATATTGACATAATTTTCACGTGAATGATTTTATGTATATATATGTTGTACAATGATGAACTTTTTAGTTCAAATTGGAAAATAAAGTTTCTTCTTCTTCTTCTTCTTTATTAATACCGTAAGTCGATAATAGCAAATGTTCTATAATAGCATACTCATCAAATTTCTTGGAAACATCATTCATCAATAATTTAGAAAAAAACAGCCCCTGGAAATACTTCCCAAGTATATTATTCTGTATGATGCTGATGCAATGGCAAAGTTGCATACCAAAGGAATAAATGATTATAATGTATTTTATTTTATGCTAATTGATGAAATACAGTGTTCTATCAGTGAGATATAATCCATATCTCATCGGTGAGATATGGATTATATCTCACTGCCGGACTACTTTTTTATTATCTCCCTTCCCAATACACTATTCTTGCAATATTACTCTCCCTTTAAATGCATAGACAACAACAACAAACAACAAATCAACCGTCTGCTATTGAATAATAATATATAAACAATTAATAGCTCTAACAAAATTTAAATAAATAAATAATGGAATCTAACAATATTGAGGATATTACCTGGAATGTAAAATAATGTTATCATCCGATGTTGTTGTTTTTTTCACAAACTTGCACCGTGTCACACGTGTCATTTAATTTTCACCGTTTACCTGGCTTCAATGACACTATTTACCTGTATTATTGTTTTTGTTAGGAAACAAATCAAAAGCGAAATACAACTGACAATGTCTCGAATTTTGTCACTGTAAATTGAAACAATAAATCCAAATTAAATTAAGGCCTGCTCTGGCTCTTAATTATTTTGTAGCCAAATCGCCATTTTCCCCAGAGTATTTATAGTATATTAATTTATTATATCTATTTTGCAATTGTACCACCTAAGTGCTGTATGCCCATAAACTACAACTGAGGTAAGGGTTACATACTGCTTTCCTTTGAGATATTCAAATTAACATACACAATTAACGACAACAAAAACAAAACAAAAGTTGCCGACACACTTACGTCTAACCACAGGCACCATACACCAAAAAAGTGTGCGTCTAAAGCTTTTCAATTTGGTAGCATAATTTTCGTCTACAAAGGATTTGGGCAACAATGTAATGCCGCCCTGCTCAATATAATAAGCATTCATAGTGTGTCCCGTGTTTGCACACTAATCAAACATTACGCCCCATTAAATAAACAAACAACACGCTTGTATGATTCTCCAGTCCGAGATATTAGTCACGCGCGACACGATTTCACCTTGACCCGAGTAATTTTCCAAAAATAGTCTCGGGGGAATTTCCAATTTTCGGATATTTTACAGATTTTCGCCGTTTTTATAATTTTCGCCAAACAGTTTTTATTAGCCAATTTTGCAATATTGTAGCCATTAAACTGAGTTTTTATTAGCCAATTTTGCAATATTGTAGCCATTGGCGATTGGCGATTGTTCATGTATTTGTCCTCGATTCAACTTTAAATTCAAGATGGCGGCAGATTTGTGTTTCTTTCGACTCACGACGTATAGTCGTTAATGTATTCATCCGCGCAAAAACACGGCGGGCAGCTATTTTAATTTCTTCATTTTGTGTTTGTTTTTCAACAATTATCATAAAATAAAAATAAAATTTGTTTGTTTCGAGTGAATATGGAATATATCTCACCTCGAAGTGAGAACATTTTCATATTTTCACTCGCGCTTCGCGCTCGTGAAAATACTTTAAATGTTCTCAGTGAGATATATTCCATATTCACTCGAAACAAACAAATATCCTCTATGTATCTCCTCGACTTCCGGTGAGATATCCAACGTCATACAAGGGAAGGTAAAATAATGCTACAGTTGCATATAACAGAATAAATGATTGGTATTTATTGTATCTCCTCGACTTCCGGTGAGATATCCAACGTCATACAAGGGAAGGTAAAATAATGCTACAGTTGCATATAACAGAATAAATGATTGGTATTTATTGTATCTCCTCGACTTCCGGTGATGTAAACCAACGCCATACAAGGGAAGGTAAAATAATGCTACAGTTGCATATAACAGAATAAATGATTGGTATTTATTGTATCTCCTCGACTTCCGGTGCGATATCCAACGCCATACAAGTGAAGGTAAAATAATGCTACAGTTGCATATAACAGAATAAATGATTGGTATTTATTGTATCTCCTCGACTTCCGGTGAGGTAAACCAACGCCATACAAGTGAAGGTAAAATAATGCTACAGTTGCATATAACAGAATAAATGATTGGTATTTATTGTATCTCCTCGACTTCCGGTGCGATATCCAACGCCATACAAGTGAAGGTAAAATAATGCTACAGTTGCATATAACAGAATAAATGAGTGGAATGTATTGTATCTCCTCGACTTCCGGTGAGATAAACCAACGCCATACAAGGGATGGTAAAATAATGCTACAGTTGCATACCAAACTAATAAATGATGGGAAAGTATTGTATCTCCTCGACTTCCGGTGAGGTAAACCAACGCCATACAAGGGAAGGTAAAATAATGCTACAGTTGCATACCAAAAGAATAAATGATTGGAATGTATTGTTTCTCCTCGACTTCCGGTGAGGTATCCAACGCCATACAAGGGGAATTAAAATGTGTTCTCAAATCACTGTGTTAAGTTAACTGCGGTGGTGATATGGTGATATCAAACGTGGTATGTTTTAATAAGGGGGCTCCGTGGCTATATATAGATAATCGATGATTTCAAATAGCCATTTTTTCACCGCTGTAGGTTCGAATCCTGTCCCACTGACAATACATAGTTCCCACGGCAGTCAAAAACACTGATAAGATGTTATCTTGGCAGCCATTTTGACTGGCATGTTTTATTAACGGCAATTGCATGATTTTACTAGTAATTCTGTAATTGCAATAACTTTATTAATTTTGGTTTCTTAATATAAAATTTGGTATGCTTTTAAAGGTATTGAAATGTACTTTTTAAATATTAATTTATCTTTTGACAATGATGTATGGATTATAAATGATAAGAACTTAACTTGCACCTATTTTTGAAAGTCTATTTTCACAGTTGAAATATTAATATACAGGTAAATTATTATGTATTCATTATTGATACGAAATTTGTGAAATGATACAAAAAATATGTCCATTAAGAGCTTTCCAACAATGTATGAACCTTGGTGATGGGATGAAAAATAAATATTGTATGAAGAAAACAAAATTACGCTACTATATATTATATATAATATCTGATCAACTTTGCCATTCAAAATGGCAGCCACAGTAGGAATGATGACGTCACATGGGAACTATGTATTCAAATTAGTTCATGTCAGGAAGTTATTCTGCTGGGTTCGTGATAATCAATTGTTTTCTACCAGGATGTCCATCCGTGTCTGCAATACTGCACGGAGGGGGGGGGGTGTTCATGTGTGTGTGTG
The DNA here is from genome assembly GCA_014843695.1 of Archivesica marissinica. Classification (NCBI taxonomy): domain Eukaryota; kingdom Metazoa; phylum Mollusca; class Bivalvia; order Venerida; family Vesicomyidae; genus Archivesica; species Archivesica marissinica. The sequence goes on along the minus strand of CM026390.1, from coordinate 81,759,216 downwards.
GTCTCTGTCCCGTCCATCGAAGTAGTTTAACTACAGTAAGCTGGATGTCACAGCACGGTCTCTGTCCCGTCCATCCAAGTACACTAACTACAGTAAGCTGGATGTCACAGCACGGTCTCTGTCCCGTCCATCCAAGTAATCTAACTACAGTAAGCTGGATGTCACAGCACAGTCTCTGTCCAGTCCATCCAAGTACTCTAACTATAGTAAGATGGATGTCACAGCACGGTATCTGTCCCGTCCATCCAAGTACTCTAACTGCAGTAAGCTGGATGTCACAGCACGGTATCTGTCCCGTCCATCCAAGTACTCTAACTACAGTAAGCTGGATGTCACAGCACGGTATCTGTCCCGTCCATCCAAGTACTCTAACTACAGTAAGCTGGATGTCACAGCACGGTATCTGTCCCGTCCATTCAAGTACTCTAACTACAGTAAGCTGGATGCCACAGCACGGTCTATGTCCCGTCCATCCAAGTACTCTAACTACAGTAAGCTGGATGTCACAGTACGGTCTCTGTCCAGTCCATCGAAGCTCATCCATTTTCTGACACATATCCTATGATCGGTTTATTTTGCACAGTATAATGGCAGTGCAACATGATACAACCATCTAAACTACATATCATGATAACACAACATGCTCTCACCTAAAAATATAATCTGTAATGTTACAAGACCTTGTATCTCTGAAATATACGTATGATCCTGTTGTAATTTATATATATCATATTTATATATGATGTATATTTGTCAAAGAGCAATAAAAAGTGATTAATTAAAGTCAAGCTGCTTGCCCCTAGTCGCGAGTTCTCTAAAGGTGTTGACCAATAGTCGATGATGCCTTGTGAGTGGTGACGTGATCAATTGGCGTATTTGATTTGGACCGTACTATGTTATAATCTATCAACGGTCGTGTTCTAGCTCATCGTGTATGGTATGACCGTCCTGTTAGTGCATACATATTTATTTTATCGCTCTAAAATAAATATGTATAAACTAAGCTAAACTAAACTAACTAACATAGATTATTCTGTAAATTTATTAAATAGACCTCTCGGTAAGTATGTGTGTGTATCCACTACACGGTGTAACTATTGTATTTGCTTTACGCATCTTATAGATGTTTGACACGAGACTTGGTTTAAAGTCCCATTTGAATGACTGTTCATTTTATTAGGGTCAGACCGGGGATCGAACCTGCGATCCCTGGATTACAAGTGCAGCGTGTTACCACTGGACTACAGATCCGTCTACGTTATTGTCTTCTACCAAACAGTATAATTATATACAGCGAATGTTTTATAATAACAACATTTAATGGTTCCGCCAGAGTAGATGCCTGGTGCTAAAACGTAGTTAATGGCAGAAATAGACTACAGGAAATTAAATAATAACATAAAGTAAGTGTAAATGTGGACCTGTCTGGAAATAGCAAGCCCAGTACTAAAATATAGAAGTACCAGCTCATATATTGCTTGCCTGTCTAATCCATCGATCATTAAATATAGAGGTACCAGCTCATATATTGCTTGCCTGTCTAATCCTTCGATCATTAAAACATCCAAAAAATATAATCATTTAAAACGAGCTGTCTTATAATGTACTGTGTGTATGTCAAAGTTTGGAAAATTAGTTATTGCTCTATAAATTGAGTCTAGACTTGTTTTATGCTATAATTATGGCATGTATTATGTAACGTTTGGCGCACTATAATATCACTAAAATAAACTAGGACATTTTCCATACGCAATACTGATATGTCTCTGTCTGCTTGTGTTATGCGATGCAGTTTAGTTTATACAAATTTATTTTAGCTCAATTGCGAAAGTACTTACAACTTAAACACTCTCGAGATCTCGTTCCTGATATCCCTGACCATACGCAATACTGATATGTCTCTGTCTGCTTGTGTGATGCGATGCAGTTTAGTTTATACAAATTTATTTTAGCTCAATTGCGAAAGTACTTACAACATAAACACTCTCGAGATCTCATTCCTGGTATCTATGCCCTCTGTACTTCAGCCAACGTCTCGCAAGTCTGTATTGATACTTGCAAGCAGACATCTCATAGGAATGCGCACACTGTGTAACTGTATAATATCAAAATGTTCTGAAACAAGATACTATTAAGAGCGTTCGTGACTAAGCAATTTGTAGTCAGGATATTGTTTCAACAACAAAAAACAAAGATATTTATCAACAGGCTACATGAGCACGAATGGGACAAGTTTCCTTTCACCATTATTGTGCAGTAGCTTTAATTTAAGCTCATATAGAGCATGCATGGATTGCAGTTAGACTACACGTGCATTAGTTTAAGCTCATATAGAGCATGCATGGATTGCAGTCAGACTACACGTGCATTAGTTTAAGCTCATATAGAGCATTCATGGATTGCAGTCAGACTACACGTGCATTAGTTTAATAGCTTTGCTATTTGCAGTTAGCACAATGGCTCCCAGCTTTGTTCAAAATACTTCAGGCAGAAGCATAGAGTAGTTTTCATGACACGGTGAATAGCGTGGCCATAGAATAGCATACACAAATTAACGCAAATATTTCCAGGAAAGGATATAAATCATCGAGTGGAGTGGAAGGGGGGCGAGCTTATACAAATTTATATTAGCTCGATTGCGAAACAGGTTCTTTCAACTTATATAAATCACTATCGAGACCTCATTCCTGATGGAATCCATCACCACGAGGGAAAGAAGAGGCAACCTGGCTTGGGGGGGGCTGCAAGGTGATTTGCAACATGAGCATTATAGGAAAGAGGTAGCCATATAAGCAAGATGCTTTCTCCTCAATCCTACATGTATTTTCTTATTGTGATAATTATACTATGTATATTCATTGAAATAAAATATTGTTTAAACTAACATGAGCATTATGTTGTAAATCTAGCCAATATGTAAGCGAACCATTTATATACAACCTCACTCTTTTATCAGTTCAATAGCAAGCTCACTATCAATTTAGACAAGTATCATACCAGGCTACATCTACGTTCCCCCATTTGTGTTGCCAAAGCAACGAACAATCTTTCTGGCTATAAATACTCCGCATAGAGCATTGTTCCGTTATAAACAGGATTATATGTATTTACAATTAATACTTAAATGTGAAGTCTAGCCTATTTTTGTTTGCCTACCACAATAGAGTCTACCACACAGATCGATGCACAGGAGTGTACATATCCATACAATGTATATCCAAGTATTCGGGAGTGTAAGGCGCACTTACAATATATATCCAAGTATTCGGGAGTGTAAGGCGCACTTACAATGTATATCCAAGTATTCGGCAGTGTACGGCGCACTTACAATGTATATCCAAGTATTCGGGAGTGTACGGCGCACTTACAATGTATATCCAAGTATTCGGGAGTGTACGGCGCACTTACAATGTATATCCAAGTATTCGGGAGTGTAAGGCTCACTTACAATGTATATCCAAGTATTCGGGAGTGTACGGCTCACTTACAATGTATATCCAAGTATTCGGGAGTGTAAGGCTCACTTACAACGTATATCCAAGTATTCGGGAGTGTAAGGCGCACTTACAATGTATATCCAAGTATTCGGGAGTGTAAGGCGCACTTACAATGTATATCCAAGTAGTCGGGAGTGTAAGGCGCATCTACAATGTATATCCAAGTATTCAGGAGTGTAAGAGCACTTACAATGTATATCCAAGTATTCGGGAGTGTAAGGCACACTTACAATGTATATCCAAGTATTCGGGAGTGTATGGCGCACTTACGATGTATATCCAAGTATTCGGGAGTGTACATACCCATACAATGTATATTCAAGTATTCGGTAGTGTACGGCGCACTTACAATGTATATCCAAGTATTCGGGAGTGTACATACCCTTACAATGTATATCCAAGTATTCGGCAGTGTAAGGCGCACTTACAATGTATATCCAAGTATTCGGGAGTGTAAGGCGCACTTACAATGTATATCCAAGTATTCGAGAGCGTATGACGCACTTACAATGTATAGCCAAGTATTCAGGAGTGTACGGTGCACATACACTGTATATCCAAGTATTCGGGAGTGTAAGGCGCACTTACAATGTATATCCAAGTATTCGAGATTGTAAGACGCACTTACAATGTATATCCAAGTATTCGGGAGTGTAAGGCACACTTACAATGTATATCCAAGTACTCGGGAGTGTACATACTCTTACAATGTATATCCAAGTATTCGGGAGCGTACATACCCATACAATGTATATCCAAGTATTCGGTAGTGTACGGCGTACTTACAATGTATATCCAAGTATTCGGGAGTGTAAGACGCACTTACAATGTATATCCAAGTATTCGGGAGTGTAAGGCGCACTTACAATGTATATCCAAGTATTCGGCAGTGTACGGCGCACTTACAATGTATATCCAAGTACTCGGGAGTGTACATACCCTTACAATGTATATCCAAGTATTCGGGAGCGTAAGGCGCACTTACAATGTATATCCAAGTATTCGAGAGCGTATGACGCACTTACAATGTATAGCCAAGTATTCGGGAGTGTAAGGCACACTTACAATGTATATCCAAGTATTCGAGAGTGTAAGGCACACTTACAATGTATATCCAAGTATTCGGGAGTGTAAGGCACACTTACAATGTATATCCAAGTTGTCGGGAGTGTAAGGCGCACTTACAATGTATATCCAAGTAGTCGGGAGTGTAAGGCACACTTACAATGTATATCCAAGTACTCGGGAGTGTACATACCCATACAATGTATATCCAAGTATTCGGGAGTGTAAGGCACACTTACAATGTATATCCAAGTAGTCGGGAGTGTAAGGCGCACTTACCATGTATATCCAGGTATAAAAGTGTACATGTCTGTATTCCAGAAGTTCCATATACGGGACCATGTACACTCCAGCATTCTCGGATATACGAACTATGTGCACACCTGTGTATTAAAGCATTTCCGGAATGTTGGTCCTTGTATAAGATTAATTATCTTGTTAGCAGTTAGTGTAATTCATAGCTAATGTATGTTTCATATCTAATGTTCATTTTGTTTCTTTTCAGAAATGCGCCGATTATGACGTTTCGAATAAGGAGGCATTTCCAACATTCGCTCGCACATTCCCACCTGCTACCCAAGTAGCTAAGCCAATCATCTCCCTGCTTACCCACTTCAATTGGGGAAAGTTTACCCTTATATTCGGGTCACTGCACAAATCTAAGGTAGGACTCGCCTGTGGTTACGGCATAAGTATCTATCATAATGGCATAAGTCTACTGTAGGGGTCAGTATGAGTTGCCAGTCTACTGTAGGGTCGAGTATGAGTTGCCAGTCTACTGTAGGGGTCGAGTATGAGTTGCCATTCTACTGTAGGGGTCGCGTGTGAGCTGCCAGTCTACAGTAGGCGTCGCATATGAGTTGCCAGTCTACAGTAGGGGTCGAGTATGAGTTGCCAGTCTACTGTAGGGGTCGAGTATGAGTTACCAGTCTACTGTGGGGGTCGAGTATGAGTTGCCAGTCTATTGTAGGGGTCGAGTATGAGTTGCCAGTCTACAGTAGGGGTCGCGTATGCGTTGCCAGTATACAGTAGGGGTCGAGTATGAGTTGCCAGTCTACTGTAGGGGTCGAGTATGAGTTGCCAGTCAACTGTAGGGGTCGCGTATGAGTTGCCAGTCTACAGTAAGGGTCGCGTATGAATTGCCAGTCTACAGTAGGGGTCGAGTATGAGTTGCCAGTCTACAGTAGGGGTCGAGTATGAGTTGCCAGTCTACAGTAGGGGTCGCGTATGAGTTTCCATGCACATATAGATTCTACTGTGCAGGTGTAGGGTAGGACTCACATGTGATTCGTCATTTAGGCTACATGATACAAGTCTAACGTAGTGCTCGCTTGTGATTCGCTATTTAGACTATTACACACTTCTAAGTAATGTATGGATCGCATGTTGTTCGCGATTTAGGCTCTTATTCACCGTTCTAAACTTGGGTTAACGTTACTTGCGAGATATAGGCTCAACAACAGGGGTCTAAAGTATACATAAATTGTTAAGATTAATCTTTTGAATGAATTCTTACAGGTAATTGCCGAGAAAATACGGGAACTCGCCGGTCAGAACAACATCACTATCAACGATGAACAAACCTTCGCCGAACCGCATATACCGCTCACAACAGGCAACCCATTCCCTGGTATCGTGGAAAGAACGTTTGTTGATACAAGAGGTAGGTCAATATTGTTATAAAGAAACTGTTGAGACAGTATAATTATAATGCTCCTACAGCGTTGTTAGCCATGTTTAAGTCCGATACAAGGCACAATGGCAACTATTGTATTCCTTTCAAATAACATACATATACACAAACTGCACAATTGTTATGCAACAAATGAAATGTAACGAATATTATATGAGTGAGACTGTTATAATTTAGAAGGAGCAAATGGGTTGGGTCACAAATGTTACCAACATTAGTGACGGCCTTCCCCTTAGATAAAAAAATATGCAACATAATTAGCAGACTGTTTCTTTGATTCTTAACGAAGGAGAGTGCATAGTTATTGGAATATAAAAATTAGAGGTTATTAAACCGCGGAGATGGGCCGCCCTCGGGCCAATATCGGATAGGTGCGCCAATATCCACAAATGGCCCACCGCAGCCGTTTAATAACTTCTTTATTGCATACCTTAACGGTTTGACTTGTAGCCTTTGTGTGTCCGTTTTTCATTTTCTCTACATAGCCGTATGTTTCTTCTGCTGTTATTTGCTTATTTTTCTCAGCCATTTTACCGTCAAGAGACAACACTCTGTCAGACAACGACTTTAGTGTTGCTTCGGCGGCCATGTTTACACAATGTAGTTACTATGTTGTTGCTACCTGTGACACGTGCTCGTGATTCGTGCCCGGCACACGCGGGCCAATATCGGATATTGGCCCGGCAGAGCCGAAAATCGAAATATATTGCCTGCGTCGACCAGATATTTTGCTTTTCTACCATTAAATTTGTTACTATTTATAGTAACGTATGCAATAATATAATTTATTAAGATCAATGTTCAAAAATGCACAGAAAAATAGGAAAGACAAACGGCACTAATAAAGTAGTGATGAGAGAAGGTCGTTTCTCCTCCAACATTAGTAACTACATGTCCAGCATAATATTATTGTAGTTTTATAATAATCGTCTTTTCAATTCTAAGTCATTTCAAATGAAATTTATATAGTTACGTCGGTGGGTACACAATGTTTATTTTAGCAAGCATTGCACGCTATGTCCATTCTGGAAATCCAAAATAGTTCAAGACTATACAATAAATGGTGGGTGTTATTTCGGAAATCTGTATTTATTATAGGAAATCGTTTGTTTTCTATGCTAGATATTTTAGAGACACAGCATAATTGGCTTCGTAACAAATTCGATCGCAAACGTTATCTCACTGCACCTGGCATAGTTATTATTATCAAACATGACAGCTTAGAGGTAATTTTATGCGTACATTTGTCTCACTTTAGCAGTATTCCTTTAAGATTGGTTCTATGTACACACATATATATATACCGTCTCCGTGGCCTAGTGGTTAAGGCGTCCGCCTACGCAGTGGGAGGTCGATAGTTCGAACCTCGTCAGGGGTTCGGTCTAATGTGGCCGGTTGGTGAGCCGCCAGCTAGTTAAATAATGGCTACCGAGTACCTACCAGCCTGGTGTTTGGCATACAAGTATAGGGTTCAGGAAGTACTGAAGTGCATACGTCAGCAATGGTTGGTTCTTTAAATAGGGGTGACACTATAATAAACACTGTTAAGGAATTAAAGTTGTCATATCCAAACATAAACGTAAAACACGAATAAACGTGGCGCTACAGATTCGATTACAATTACCCTTTTACCGTATTTCACTAACGGGAATATATTAGCGGATAAAAACCATAGACATATCGTCAAATGTAATGTTTTCAAAGGCGGTATAAAGTGTCGAACTCCTGGAGAGATTAGACATTTTAGATTTTTGGAGGACAGTGCAATGATACAGACAGAGACCCATTCCAGTGTCCCCATCTGGTTCTTTTACGTACACGGTGTAAGGCACCGACACGACACCTCGGTTTAAAATCCCATCTGAATTAATTTTAGTAGGGTCATACGGTTGATTGAACCTGCAATCCCTGGATTACCAGTCCAGCGTTTTAACCACTGGACTACAGATCCGTCTGTAAGCAGGTTCAAATTAATTTATTTAATAAGTATGTTCTAACATAGGTTAGAAAAAAACATTTTGTAACCACCGACGTAACTATATAAATTTCATTTGAAATGACTTAGAATTGAAAAGACGATTATTATGAAACTACAATAATATTATGCTGGACGTGTAGTTACGAATGTTAGAGGAGAACATCAGACACGCGAAATGTTGACGTTACACATCATATGACTGATGTTTAATAGCATTTATGTGACGTATAGAGTAGGTTTCATAGCTTGAATATATCAATCATGCACGCAGAAGGTATACACTTGCTATGGACAGGGAGAACGTGTTGGAAACTTTTACACTTCTTATATTACGACTAATGTATCTCAACATAACAATACTTAGTCAAGTTCTCACAGTCGATAAACAAATAAATGCATCAGTATATCCAATAAAGACTAGTTCCATAGTTCCATGTGTGTATCAGAGTGTTCGGGGGTTAATGGGGTCCGCATATCCGAGCATACAGGGGTGTAGCGTCCAGTACATGGACCACATAATACGCCGATCCGTACACTACCATGTATGGACCCAAATTGATGCAGTGATACAATATGTATATAAGTGGGCCATTTCCCTGCATTCATTGTGTACAGACGGATATGTAGTCCAGTGGTAACACGCTGGACTGGTAATCCAGGGAGTGCAGGTTCGATCCCCCGTCTGACCCTAATAAAATTAACAGTCTTTCAGATGGGACGTTAAACCGAGGTATCGTGTCGGTGTTGTACACCGTGCACGTAAAAGAACCAGAGGAGACTCTGGAATGGATCTTTGTCTATATCATTGCACTATCCTACACAAATATAAAATGACTAATCTCTTTAGGAGGCGTCACTCATATGGGCAACCGGTAGCGACGATAAATAAACATAAAACACACACGCATGCATTGTGGAGAAACCCAATCGAGTAATTGTTCTATAGGCTGCCAGATTAGCGCAGTGGTTAGCGCGCTCGCTTCACACCAATGAAAGCCGGGTTCGATCCTCGGACCGGGACGTATGTCAGATGGTACGGTGGGCGCCAGCTCGGACAGGTGGGTTTTCTCCGGGTACTCCGGTTCCCCCCCCCCCCAACACACACACGAATGACCATATTTACGCTTTAATCCACGCCAATGAGAGTGATTAGTATAAGTTGCTAAAACTTGCTTCGCAATCTTTGTAAAATAAATAAAGTTTAGACTAAATTGTTCTATATGGCAAGTTAGGGACTGAGTCAGTTTTCCCTGGAATAAACCTTATACTGATACAGTGGAATAAGTATTTACGAGATGCCCATAGATGAATCAGACATGCAGTGATTCGTTCATTTTTCGCTGGTTCCTAGCCTGTATGTAATCAGTAATAGAGGGTATGTTATTGGTGGCTGTGTTAAGTGAGTCATTTAGAATTTGCTTCAGTGTTTTAATCGGACGACCGGACTTTAAGTTCAGTTCTTGGAATCATCCATTATTCGTTTCAGATCGATGATATTGTTGCCATAGGTCATGGCCATGAGAACAAATTTGGCTTGACTTGATCAATGTGTGTTTTATTACCCGGTCACGCTATCAATGATCGGCACGCCGGATTAGCCAACTATACTATGTGACAGCATTCGTGGCATCATTCGTGTGACTACGTAGCGATCCGCAGTGGTCCCTAGCTTTCCGTATTACAAACCTATGTCACTTGTAACAGTACATGTAAGTCAAATATTCATCGCGGATCGGACCACCGGTGAACGTCCTTACTTCATGAAATCCGTAACGTGCTTGTCCGTACTTAATCGTTTTAATCCATAACGTGCTTATCCGTACTTAATCGTTCTAATCCGGCACATGCTTATCCGTACTTAATCGTTCTAATCCGTAACGTGCTTATCCGTACTTAATCGTTCTAATCCGTAACGTGCTTATCCGTACTTAATCGTTATAATCCATAATGTGCTTATCCGTACTTAATCATTATATCCGTAACGAGCTTATCCGTACTTACTCGTTCTAATCCGTAACGTGTTTAATAAATGTTAAGACCTCCTGTTGGTTGTTTCTTTATATGTTTACCATCCTTCCTTCAACAGTGTACCCCAACGACTCCGCATCAACTACTTGTACAGTATGTGATATATAACATATCATTATTGGCACACTGAGACCAACTGACACGCAGGAAAAGTAGGAATTGTTCATTGCATGCGATGATAAATCTATCAATTATATTAATTGTGTTGTATATATCGGCGCATAGCATAATATATCACAATACTAAGCAGTTAAGCGTCTAGACGGACAAGATTCATTCTCACTCGCCATAGTTAACATTTTAGGTGCATTTAAAACTGTGTTAAACAATCAAATTAAAAAGAACCAAGTTGTAGTAACCACGTTTTGAGAGGAGTTTACTGTAAAGACTAGGACATCCACATTATATGTAAAATGTTCATTTCTTGATTACATGTACAAATACTCTAAATAATGTTTAAACTAAATACGACCCAAACTAGAATGATTGGAATATTTCCACATCATAATCCAAAAAGACCCTTCAACATATGCCAGGTATTTACATTTTTGAAGCATAATTATATTGGCATGAATAATGTTTGTACCATACAACATTTAAGATTCCTAGCTATATGCTGCAGTGGTTAGCACTCTCGTTTCTCACAAATGAAACAAGAGTTCGATCCTCGGTAATCACCAAGTCGTACAGGTGGGTTTTCTCCAGGTACTCCGGTTTCCTCCCACACGATGGACAACATATACGTTTTCATCCGCGCCAACAAGTTTTTGTTTTTGTCATGTTATTTCCTTGTATGCTATTTTCATCCCTATTACACTGAGGTACTATGTAGGGTGTGTTGGACTTGTCATTATCTACTGATTTCATTTTACGCACATCTTCTGGTACCTTCTTTGTTCATACAATGTTCAAACTCGTAATCATAGGAGCTTTCGAGTATATGCTACGGGGATTTTGTTTCACTATCCGGCTAACTAGTGCTACAGTTTGCATGCTTGTGGTCGTATTGAATGAATTTAAATTGAATGCATTTCCAAATATTGATGCAGTTTTGATATGTGATGTTTCGATTCAAGATATTTCGAACAAATCACTGATTTTGTAGTTGACCCGTGTGTAACATTTGTACCGGCGTTCATAAATACGTTCAATGGTTCTTTCACGATTGAAGCATTTGCTATTATAATTCGATCATCTGTATTGCAATTTGCAAGCTTATCGTTGAGAAGTAGGTTGTCATTGAGATGATCTCCACACGTTTCAATAGTAGCTCATATATTGATGCCTTCGTTCTCTGGGAGTGGTATATCATAATTGTACTCGTAGTCTTAGTGCATTTTCCCTGTCAACACGTATAGTGGGTTCGTATTCAACATAATTATGTAAATGATTTCCTGTAAGGTGACTCCTTCCGTCCTTCCGTAAATCGAGCAATGTTATCTCTTTTAAGGCCGAACATGTGGATTGGGCCAATTGTTTCCGATAAAGTTTTATTTACATCCTCATGTTTCAACTACATATGATATGGTGATTGTATTGTCCCGCTTCCGAATATTTCACTTTATCGACACAACACGAGAGGAGCTCAATTTTGTTTCATAAATATTCTGTCACTTCGTATTGGAAGTATTCTGAAACTTCGTTTTGGAAGTATTCTGACACTTAGTTTTGGAAGTATTCTGACATTTAGTTTCGGAAGTATTCTGACATTTAGTTTTGGAAGTATTCTGACACTTAGCTATGAAAGTTTTCTGACACTTCGTTTTGGAGGTATTCTGACACTTAGTTTTGGAAGTATTCTGATACTTAGTTTTGGAAGTATTCTGACACTTAGTTTTGGAAGTATTCTGACACTTAGTTTTGGAAGTATTCTGACATTTAATTTTGGAGGTATTCTGATACTTAGTTTTGGAAGTATTCTGACACTTACAAGGACTTTGATTGGTTGAATCTGAGTTTTACACCCAGCAGAACCAATCAGAAGCTTGAAATCGGAGTTTGAGATTAAAGAAACGTTTTATAACCTCGGGGCTTGGTGTGTTTTACCAAATAAATGCGTTTTAATAAAATACTTGCAGTAAAGTCTGTAGACTGTGGATACCTTACAGCAAGTGGAGAAATATCGGGATAGTTTTAGCTTTTTCAAAAAACAAATTAAGATGTATTGATATGAGTCGCATATGGGCTCACTATGTGCATCCATATCTAACCCAGCTCTGGTCATTATATCCTATTTCTCCAGATTCATCCCATTTTGGCTTTATATATTCGTGCTGACTCGGATGGTAATAACGACAGAAGGTCTTATTAAATAAGTAAATACACGCAAGTGTCCTTTATACAGCGCCGATATCAACTCTTGTCAATAAACAACTCGAGTGCCATAAAATATATTGAAAATACTCCCAACAGCTTTTCTGAAGAATTAACCTTCACTACTAGCCAGTCAGTACTATTACTTCGTCTTGTCTATGGATATGTTCATGGCAATTACTTATTAATTATCCATGTTTACATAATTTAGAATGTGTATGTTGTTCATATCTCATTAAATTATGATTAATAAAGTTGTTTTCCACATGGTTACTAAGCTTCCGGCTTCTTTCAAGCTCAAGTAACTAAGTACGTTTCATATGACATTGACAGGTACTTAATATTCGAATGTAGGTTATATGGTTAGTCTATGAGATGGCACTAGAATCGGCAGCAACTTGTTTTTAACATTCAATTTTGCAAACAGTAATTACATTGTTGTTGACATTGTCCACCACCATGATGCGCATTGATGGACTGGTTATGTATGCGCTCTAAAAATAATACCACTATTGTTGGTGCTTAGTTATTTTTGTAAATAATATTTGTATTTACGTAATTTATAGTCGAACACAACATGGTTTGCCTATGACCTGCGTGGTTAATTCTAACTCAACTATGGCATGGCATTTTCTTATTCCCAGATGACAAACAAAAGAGGCACCTGCATTCATCCAATGCCCTTCATCGACCAAACTCCTTACTGTTGGTCATCCAACAACATCATGAAACCCCACGAACCAGATATCATCAACGAGTCGTAGGTTGCTTCCCAGTCGCTCATTATTGTCATCATTACATTTGGCTGTCCGATTAGCGCAGTGGTTAGCGCGCTCCCTTCTCACCAATGCAACCCAGATTCGATCATCGGACCTGGAAGTATGTGAGATGGCACGGTGGTCGCCAGATTGGATAGGTGGGTTTTCTCCGGGTACTCCGGTTTCCTCCCACACGAATGACCATATTTACGCTTTCATCCGCGCCAACGAGAGTGATTAATACAAGTTGTTAATACTGGTTTTGTAGTTAAAACCTGCTTCGTAATCTTTGTAAAATAAATAATGTTTAAAATTAAATCATTACACCGATGCACAGAATGCAGTGCAGTGTACACCGTTTGAGAGTAAGACAACGCTAGATCCCGATGTCATAAGTTGCTTCTGTGGCAGTCGTTATAGCGCAGTGGTAGCGCGTTCGCTTCGGTGCGAAAGACCCGGAGTTCGCGGCCCGGGTTGAGCCGTTACTAGTGTGCCCTTATGCAAGGCATTTAAATTCCACGTTGCCTCTTCTTTCTCCCTCGTGGCGACGGATTCCATCAGGAATGAGGTCTCGAGAGTGATTAATATAAGTTGTAAGACCTTGTTTCGCAATTGAGTTTAAATAAATGTGTATACACAATAGGCTGTTGCCGCGTAATGCACTCTGGTCGATACGTGTACACAGTGAGGCGGTCGAATTGGCGTTTGTTTATTCTTGGAGTCTATACCAACCGCTTGCTACTGTCGCTTAGAGATATTTTAAATCGCACTAGACTAAAACTAAATATGCACAGGCACAAAGGATGTAATATAGCGGTAAATATGTACCATAAATCGTGGATAAACACTGCATTACGCATGTATCGTGATCGTATTTACATTAGTTTGTTATGTCAGCAAACGTCGTATACGACGTTTGTTTATTAGTTAAAATACTCAGCTTTTGAGGGAAATATTTGGAAAACAATTATACCGTATAATAGGAAAATACCTTTTGTAGAAATTCGGGTTTTCACCGATGTAGTGTCGGTTTAATGTCTATGTTTGGTGAATTATGGTTTCTAATAATAATATCTGCACAGTATGTTGACATCAAATAGATTGTGCTTCCACTGATTTGATATGTTTCTCCAGCTGGTATATGTGGAGAAAGGTTCGCGGTTCCATAATCCAGCTGGATAACATCCTCGCATGGAATAATTCGACACATCCCATTTGATTTGAACATACAGCGATGAGGTGCGTGTGATTTGGGGGGAAACACGACATGTCCCAATACGTAATATGCAATTTGTTCTGGGCATTTAAGCATACAGAATGCACCATGAGCAGAGAGTTCCTATTCCGATAAACGAAAGAATGACAATCCGACGAATTAATCTTACAAATCAGATCCATTATTCCCCCATGAGAAATAACTTAACACGAATGAACAATGATAGGTTCTTCTGTCACATGAGACGACATTTTCCGGTACAATAGCATTAGCAAGAAATCTACATCTCCTTGCGTTTTAATATCCATATGTCTTACACCCTAACGCACAACATTGTCTGGTACATTCAACGAATAAAGTAACTAATTCAAGCAGAAGGTTGACATTAAAGCTTTTTGTTTTGATAATTATAAACCATATACCACTCTACTTCATGTGTGCAGATTTACCTAACGGTACAGTGTAACAAACGAGCACGAGATCACTCGCATAGATTATCAATTGAGCTTTCGCTTACATGGTGCAATTAAAAGTTACACTATTGGGTAGTTTAATCATATATGATTGCATATCAATAGCAATGCTTAAAGTGTAGTAACCACAATTCACACAGGGTGTAAGTATATACGCTCAGCCGGACACCGGTTTTTAGCGAGGATGTCATTTTCAATAACGCATAACGCGCACTACAGAAGCCTGATGACCAATCACAGTCGTCCTTTTCACGTGTGTTGCTTTCATCCGGGAACTTTGCGTTCTTTTTCTTTGGGGCAGAATGGGATTTTATGTGATAAGAACTACTGCTATGTATTCGTATTATAAGTATTAAAATTGTCCAATTGTTTTCAGGGCACTAGTGTGCACATATAAATACAGCATTGAGCTGGAACCCAGAACTGGCCAGGTCAATCTATTTAGTACGTAGTTGAAATTCTACAACAATACTTGGCTCCCATATGATTCGCGAATGTTCCAGCAGGGATGTGGTATATAAGTTTAAACTTTATTTTAGTTTACAACGATTGCAAAGCAAGTTTTAACAACTTATAGTAATCACTCTCTTTGGTCCGGATGAAGGCGTAAATGTATAAAGATACAAAAAGTAAAAAAAAAAAAAAAACAATTATGGCCTAAACTGATTTGCATTTTCATTAAAATGATTGGTGCTTTGTTGAGTCAAACGACACATTATCCTTCAGTAATAGCGATATATCTCACGCCAGGGAGAAACATTGTGCAACTGCATAAGAACCGTAACATTGCGATTTGAATTATGAAGAAGTAACAGTGTATGAATACCATTATGACCTGCTCGGGTAAATAAACTGAATCATCATCACCAGTATGACGACATGAAAGAGATGACCATCTAGTTGAATTGCGACAGTGCATTGCAGGATATAAAACAGGATAATATACCAGTAGACATTACACTTGATCACGCTCTGTACACACGTTTTATGATGCTCATTAATTTGTTTGTTTCTTCGGGTTATACGCCTTCAGCAACACCATTTTGGGCTATATCGCCGGAGGGCAGTTTATCTAACAACACCTTTCATGGGCAGGCTCCAGCTGTTAACATGTGGTGCACCAACCTCCGTAAGAAACTGCTCATTAATTTGCCAACCAACCCAAGGCAGCGAACTATCTATGTGACATTCTATAATAATTGATTTGAACTTACCGCGTGTACATTACTGAAGGAATGTGACATCAGATAGCGATACTCATACTATATATATCTAAATTCTGATCTCGCAAATCCATCTGAAATCAATCTAATCCAGTACAGATCCAGTACAGATCAAACTGCAACAATACTGGATCATAACGCGATAACAGATGAAATAGCAGTTTTAGTTTTACACTCGGGTACTTTCAACACTCCAAACGAAATTAGCGACCATTTAGGAACATATGCATATATACGACATGATAAAACCATAATTGATAGACTTGCTGATCTTGATGAATTTAATGGTTTGAGATCATTCAATAATTGTGCTTTCGTGAATAGTTCTAGTATTTCTGTTGCTGCATAGTGTATTGATGTGACAAATACGTCAATATATCTTGCGCAATAATGTATTCCATCGAACATTGTAATAATACCACAACATGACGAACAAACTTCCCGGTACCCGCTAACCACTGCGCTAATCGGACATCCAAAATATCGTGATGTCTTTGAAATGTTGTTTCAGATTATATATTGACCAATATTTTCTAGGTAAGTTAAAAGTCGAGAATTGATTCATTCAATATTTCTGGTATCGATCAAACATACTTAGTATTAAACACGATGCAATACATACTATATTTACTGAAATAGTTACAAATAGTATTAATTTATACAAATTTATTTTAGCTCGATTGCGAAACAAGTTCTTATAACTTATATTAATCACTCTCGAGACCTCATTCCTGATGGAATCCATCGCCACGAGGGAGAGAGAAGAGGCAACGTGGAAATTAAATGCCTTGCCTAAGGGCACAATCGTAACGGCTCCAGCGGGGTTCGAACTCCAGACCTTTCGCACCTGAAGCGAACGTTTATGCTTCCTTTCATTACAAATTGCGTCCAGAAATCGGTCGAGAGTAGGTACCATGAGGCTACAGACTCATTTCACTTTTAATTTAATAATGCATTTTTTTCTCACCATAATCACAATATCCTTACATCATTACCCTCAAATTTGATGGGGTCACCATATGACAAAATATGTCGGTGCGACCTTATGCCCAATAAAACATTAAAGCAAACCTACATGGTGATCGGGGTGTTTTATCTTGACGCGTTGACATTTCACAATTTGTATGCGCCCATAATCTGTATGCAATCTTTGTGTTTTACGTTTATTTATCGTCGCTACCGTTTGCCCACATGAGCGACGCCTCCTGAAGAGATTAGTCATTTTAGAGTTTGGATGATAGTGCAATGATACAGACAGAGACCCATTCCAGAGTCTCATCTGGTTCTTTTAAGTGCACGGTGTAAAGCACCGGCACGAGACCTCGGTTTAACGTTACATCTGAAAGACTGTTAATTTTATTAGGGTCAGACGGGGGGTCGAACCTGCCATCCCTGGAGTACCAGTCCAGCGTGCTACCACTGGACTACAGATCCATCTGTAACCTGTGTCATAGTGACGGTATTTATATGAAAACATATAGACTAATCATAAATGTTCTATCCTTTTCAGTATACGTTTTTCTGGGAACATATAATGGAATAGTTGATATGATGACGAACATGTATGATCGAGGTCTGCTGGACACCGGGGAGTATGCAGTCATCTACTTTGATCACGAGACCGTGGATACAATTGATCCACTTAAATACTACAGACGTAAGTCAATTCTTGTTATACCTCACGTGACTACTCCATGCACAATGTGGCATACCTGAGCAGGCGGCATTTGTCAATGTCTCACTCATAGCTTCATTCGGAACAAAATCACTACTCGGACTTTACCGTATACTTTCAATGTGATTTGATTTGTTATGTCGCCATCTTGTTTTCGTGTAGTATCAAATAATGTTTTGTTGAGAAACATAAAGACAGAACAGCTGAGTGTTCGGTATATTCCAAAACAGACTCCTTAGTGAATGAATTCTTACCGAAACGAAAAGCAAAAAACACAATTATAACACTAGGATTAGGACGACAGTAATCATAGCAGTATGTTCTATAATATGCTATCTGTCCGCATATGAAAGAGAGCAACAAGGACATAACTACTATTGCACACCATATGTTGTAGACTATATGTTGTAGACTATATTAGACTATATGTTGTAGACTATATGTTGTAGACTATATTAGACTATATGTTGTAGACTATATGTTGTAGACTATATGTTGTAGACTATATGTTGTAGACTATATGTTGTAGACTATATTATACTATATGTTGTAGACTATATGTTGTAGACTATATGTTGTAGACTATATTAGACTATATGGTGTAGACTATATGTTGTAGACTATATGTTGTAGACTATATGTTGTAGACTATATTAGACTAAATGTTGTAGACTATATGTTGTAGACTATATGTTGTAGACTATATTAGACTATATGGTGTAGACTATATGTTGTAGACTATATGTTGTAGACTATATGTTGTAGACTATATTAGACTATATGTTGTAGACTATATGTTGTAGACTATATGTTGTAGACTATATGGTGTAGAATATATGTTGTAGACTATATGTTGTAGACTATATGTTGTAGAATATATGTTGTAGACTATATTAGACTATATGTTGTAGACTATATGTTGTAGACTATATGTTGTAGACTATATTAGACTATATGTTGTAGACTATATGGTGTAGACTATATGTTGTAGACTATATTAGACTATATGTTGTAGACAATATGTTGTAGACTATATGTTGTAGACTATATTAGACTATATGTTGTAGACTATATGTTGTAGACTATATGTTGTAGACTATATGTTGTAGACTATATTATACTATATGCTGTAGACTATATGTTGTAGACTATATTTTGTAGACTATATTAGACTATATGTTGTAGACTATATTAGATTATATGTTGTAGACTATATGTTGTAGACTATATGTTGTAGACTATATTAGACTATAATGCTGTAGACTATATGTTGTAGACTATATTAGACTATATGTTGTAGACAATATGTTGTAGACTATATGTTGTAGACTATATTAGACTATATGTTGTAGACTATATGTTGTAGACTATATTATACTATATGTTGTAGACTATATGTTGTTGACTATATGTTGTAGACTATATTATACTATATGTTGTAGACTATATGTTGTTGACTATATGTTGTAGACTATATTATACTATATGTTGTTGACTATATGTTGTAGACTATATTAGACTATATTAGAATATATGTTGTAGACTATATTAGACTATATGGTGTAGACTATATTAGACTATATGTTGTAGACTATATGATGTTGCAGAACGCTGGATCATTCTTTACTGTTTCATGACTATTCACAGTATTATTTAGTTATCAAAAACATTTTTATACAATATTTCAATAACAAGATAAAGAACCGTGTCATCATCAATACTTTAGCCATCATGTTTCCAGCAAATACAAATATAAAGCTTTGAACTAAATTAAATTCAATACAACTGAATTTTCAATATGGTTGATTCAAATATACGTACACATGAAAAGTATCATTTTTATCTTCGTTAATATGTTTCTTAGCACGCCAGCAATCATGTTTGATTGTTATGACGTCACTGTGAATGTTGTCCAATGTGCAGCACAAAACAATGTCTGATAATAACTGCTGGCAGGCGTTAGGTAGAATTACATTTGTCTATTGTGCTTTACAAATGAGTGAAATTTCTCAGGGAAGGACATTTTTTATCTTTCACCGTTTTGAAACAGTGAAAGATAACATTTATTTTATTTCTGGTTGCTTGTGTTTCGTATTCTTCCGCAGTTGGATGTATGTTTGTACTTATTATTTATTTTTATATTATAATTATTTTCTGACAACGATAAACAGTTAATTAGTTTATACAAATTTATTTTAGCTCGATTGCGAAACAAGTTATTACAAATTATATTAATCACTCTCTAGACCTCATTCCTGATGGAATCCATCGCCATGATGGAGAAAGAAGAGGCAACGTGGAATTTAAATGCCTTGCCTAAGGGCACAATCTTAACTGCTCCAGCGGGGTTCTAACTCCGGACCTTTCGCACCTGAAGCGAACGCGCATCCACTGCGCTATCACGACTTCCACAAACAGTTAATTAGATGGTAATATGCTCTAATGAATTTGATTTTTCTTTAGTTACTAATTTTGACAGCAAATATAAACTGACTTGAAAGTTATACGGTAACTATTTGTATTGCGAACGTTCGCACTAACATACGTGGTTGTGCGGCTGTGTTTTTTGTATTGAAATGAGTTTTCATGTACTGAAATAATTAGCCTAGTGAATTCTGAATGATCATGCAAGAGATGGATTGGCTAATCTTTCCTTCCCTATCGGAACGATGATGTAACGATAGAAGGGTGGACGAGACGTATGTGAATGGTATATACTAAATGTAGGCTGGGCGAAATACTAATAATTACGATTGCTGTCAGTAAATGTGAACATAAACCACATAACTACAATTAAGGCATGCATCCAATCAATTTTATGCGTTTTCATAGTAAACCTGTAACGTTAAATAAGTAGTACAGCAAACAATATGAGAATTTAATCTAGACAGTCTAATATCCATATGATACGCAAGAACACTGTATGATGTGATTTCATGACTGTATTGACATAGCTGTACCAATTTTACAAGATTAAGACTGACTGCGTATTTCGTTTCGCTCTCTATTTTATTGATTTCGTGCAGCTGTAGTGTCTGATGGGGCATCATTTTATCGTTAAAATCGGTCGTGTGTTCCGGTAATCACGAGATGTGGTGTTGATGCGAGTTGTAGACTCGTCAGCTTTGTAATATATCACAATATGATATGTCAGTCGATGTTAGACCATTCTAAATCTCAAATGCATTGAACAGTGCGGGCATTGGGTCATGCCACGCCAAGGACTAGGCATGTTATGTTATCGTTCATATTCTTCCAATTATTGCACAATATGATACGTCAGTCGATGTTAGACCATTCTAAATCTCCAAAACATGGACTAGTGCCTCAATGGGTCATACCACGCCGAGGACGATGCATGTTATGTTATGGTTCATATCCATATATTGACTTGATTTACACCAAACTGCTTCCTGTCTGGTCGAGTGATTGTGGATTTTGTCAGATGTACTGTCGTATTATACAGTTAGCCCTGTAATATCACCACGATGCTATAGAATGTTAGCATAGTTCATATTAAAACGTAATGTTATATATTTTCGGGAGATATAGAAAGAAAAGTATAAACAATGCATATTGGTTTTTGTTGTCAGGATTTGAGATCGCATGTTACAAAACTCATTCAATATATACTGACAAGAAAGGAAACTGTGCACAGGAAACTGTGCACTTGCCTTAGAGGGTAAGTTTATATCCTTTGAGAAACAAATATAGGCTGATTTGGTATCAACACGTGCAAAATATTGGGTAAATTAATGCATAGTATATATTGCAATTGTAATAGAAACAAGCCGGATTGAATAGAAATACAGAAGCGATATTACATTAGGAAATAACTCGCACCAACTAAATATTTAGAAACAAATAAGTAGTTACAAAAAATTAAAACTTTAAACTTTATTTATTTTACAACGAGTGCGAGGCAAGTTTGAGCAACGTTTATTACTCTCGTTGGCGCGGATGAAAGCGTATGTGTAGTCATTCGTGGGGGAGGAAACCGGATTCCCCGGAGAAAACCCACATGTCTGATCTGGCGACCACTGTACCATCTTACATACTTACCTGTCCGATGATCGAACAAGGGTTGCATTCGTGAGAAGCGAGCGCGCTAACCACTGCGCTAATCGGACAACCAGTTAATCGGACAACCAGTTAATTGGACAACCAGTTGAACAACCAGTTAATCGGACAACCAGTTAATCGGACAACCAGTTAATCGGACAACCAGTTAATATGACAACTATTAAGCGGACAACCAGTTAATCGGACAACCAGTTAATCGGACAACCAGTTAATCGGACAACCAGTTAATCAGACAACCAGTTAATCGGACAACCAGTTAATCGGACAACTAGTTAATCGGACAACTAGTTAATCGGAAAACTAGTTAATCGGACAACCAGTTAATCAGACAACCAGTTAATCGGACAACCAGTTAATCGGACAACCAGTTAATCGGACAACTAGCTAATCGGAAAACTAGTTAATCGGACAACTAGTTAATCGGAAAACTAGTTAATCGGACAACCAGTTAATCAGACAACCAGTTAATCGGACAACCAGTTAATCGGACAACCAGTTAATCAGACAACCAGTTAATCAGACAACCAGTTAATCAGACAACCAGTTAATCAGACAACCAGTTAATCGGACAACCAGTTAATATGACAACTATTAAGCGGACAACCAGTTAATCGGACAACCAGTTAATCGGACAACCAGTTAATCGGACAACCAGTTAATCAGACAACCAGTTAATCGGACAACCAGTTAATCGGACAACTAGTTAATCGGACAACTAGTTAATCGGAAAACTAGTTAATCGGACAACCAGTTAATCAGACAACCAGTTAATCGGACAACCAGTTAATCGGACAACCAGTTAATCGGACAACTAGCTAATCGGAAAACTAGTTAATCGGACAACTAGTTAATCGGAAAACTAGTTAATCGGACAACCAGTTAATCAGACAACCAGTTAATCGGACAACCAGTTAATCGGACAACCAGTTAATCAGACAACCAGTTAATCAGACAACCAGTTAATCAGACAACCAGTTAATCAGACAACCAGTTAATCGGACAACCAGTTAATCGGACAACATCAAAAAATTAATATCATTATTATGATACATATTATTTTAAAATAATAACATACATATATAAGTTGATTAATAGTGTATACATGCGAGACCTAACTTATATAAAATTATACAAAACGGAATTGATATTCTCCTATAACGGGCTTTGTAAGAAATGTATGCTTCATCCGCTTGAAACAGAATTGGTTAGAAACAAATCAATATATTGATATAACGCCAACTCGATAACGACAGTACGATTACGACACCACGAAATTACGATAACGACACCACGACAGTACGATAACAAGAACGCGATATATTATTGTTGTATGGTTAAGGAGCTATCGTCGTATCGTTATCGCACTATCGTTATCGTGATGGCCTATCATCGTTATCATAGTATCATACTATCGCGATATCGTTATCAACGTATCGTGGTATCGACCCGATAGCGATATTACTATGACATTAACCGAACAACGTACATTTCTTTAAGATAATATGGAGGATGTTTCTATTAACGTGTATGGAATGTATGTTTTGGAATGATTCATACAATATATGTGCTTACAAAAAATTGTAAACGAATTTCTTTACAAGTATGTGCCTGTTCCTCGGCACCTACCCGACATATGACGGAGACAATATATTGTATACCCCGAACTGTTACTCGGCACCTACCCGACATATGACCGAGACAATATATTGTATACCCCGAACTGTTACTCGGCACCTACCCGACATATGACGGAGACAATATATTGTATACCCCGAACTGTTACTAGGCACCTACCCGATATATGACGGAGACAATATATTGTATACCCCGAACTGTTACTCGGCACCTACCCGACATATGACGGAGACAATATATTGTATACCCCGAACTGTTACTCGGCACCTACCCGACATATGACGGAGACAATATATTGTATACCCCGAACTGTTACTCGGCACCTACCCGACATATGACGGAGACAATATATTGTATACCCCGAACTGTTACTCGGCACCTACCCGACATATGACGGAGACAATATATTGTATATCCCGAATTGTTACTCGGCACCTACCCGACATATGACGGAGACAATATATTGTATATCCCGAACTGTTACTCGGCACCTACCCGACATATGACGGAGACAATATATTGTATATCCCGAATTGTTACTCGGCACCTACCCGACATATGACGGAGACAATATATTGTATATCCCGAAATGATACTTGGATTTGAAGCACAACATCTGTCGAAACTGTTAGTATAGCAGCATAGCAGTTGCGTAGTTAGACATGTACATGTAAGCATAACTCAACGTGGTTATGAGACACCATGAGATACACTCACTACACATAGATTGCAATCACGTGATCATATACCTCGTGACGCCGCCGTCTTGTGGGTCAATCGTGTAGAAATATTATATATATATATATATATATATCGAACCTGAAAAATAGGATCAACAGACGGATCTGTAGTCCAGTGGTACACGCTGGATTGGTAATACAGGGATGGCAGGTTCGATCCCCCGTCTGACCCTAATAATGTTAACAGTCTTTCAGATGGGACATTCAACCGAGGTCTCGTGTCGGTGCTTTACCCCGTGCACGTAAAGGAACCAGAGGAGACTCTGGAATGGGTCTATGTCTCTTCAGGAGGCGTCGCTGAAATGGGCAACCGGTAGCGACGATAAATAAACGTAAAACACACATAGGATCAACAGATAAATATGTGTGTATTGTAATTGATGCATCGTGCGATATAGCATGGCATAGGTCAATAGTCCGGATGCTCGTGCAAATCCGATATATCATGACATAGGTCAATAATCCGGATGCTCGTGCAGTCCGATATAGCATGGCATAGGTCAATAATCCGGATGCTCGTGCAAATCCGATATATCATGACATAGGTCAATCATCCGGATGCTCGTGCAGTCCGATATAGCATGGCATAGGTCAATAATCCGGATGCTCGTGCAAATCCGATATATCATTACATAGGTCAATAATCCGGATGCTCGTGCAGTCCGATATAGCATGGCATAGGTCAATAATCCGGATGCTCGTGCAGTCCGATATAGCATGGCATAGGTCAATAATCCGGATGCTCGTGCAGTCCGATATAGCATGGCATAGGTCAATAATCCGGATGCTCGTGCAGTCCGATATAGCATGGCATAGGTCAATAATCCGGATGCTCGTGCAGTCCGATATAGCATGGCATAGGTCAATAATCCGGATGCTCGTGCAGTCCGATATAGCATGGCATAGGTCAATAGTCCGGATGCTCGTGCAGTCCGATATAGCATGGCATAGGTCAATAGTCCGGATGCTCGTGCAGTCCGATATAGCATGGCATAGGTCAATAGTCCGGATGCTCGTGCAGTCCGATATAGCATGGCATAGGTCAATAATCCGGATGCTCGTGCAGTCCGATATAGCATGAGATAGGTCAATAATCCGAATGCAGTCATCTGAAATATATATAATACATAGATTGCAATAGCTTCACCAACTACCACCTCATGGCAATGGATTCCATCAGGAATGAGGTCTTGAGAGTGATTAATATAAGTTGAAATAACTTGTTTCGCAATCGAGCTAAAATAAATTTGTATAAACTACCACATGCCTTTCAATACGCCGCCATATTGTGGGTCAAACGTGCAGAAAACAATAAACCAAATATCTGTGACGTCATAGGAGATTATGTATTATTGTGCAAAACATTTCTAAATACAAGGGATATCTTGCAATTGGTACACAAACTTAGACATGAATTTTAGCCTATTTGTGCAGTTATTTGTTTACCACAATACTGCTTACCACCCAAGTTGATACGCTGTGCTTTCCAGTCTGATATTACGGTCAAGAGCCCGTGTCAACCAGAATAAAAACGTATCGTAACTAGTTCCTGAGAAAATAACGAATGCGCACTTTGGGCTAGTTTGTCTATTTCCCGTAGCATCTCAGCGTGTCAAATTTGACAGATAACCTAATAGTATGTCGTTTCGTGGTAATATTTCTATCTCAGTAATTGTGTATTTATTCCTGATGAATGGATAACGGAGAGCATTATTTCGAGTGGTAATAAAGATGTTATTACGTGGCTAGTTTCATAACAGCCAGGATATCGACACACGGTAACTGATATCAGCATTCGACTTTCGGTCTCAGGCTGATATCAACTGACCTCTGGTCGATACCTATGCTGATATGAAACTAGCCACGTACTAGCCTCTAAATATTAACTGCATGATACATTTTGTATTTACCAAATAAAGCAATGAATTAAGGTAATAACTATGTGCAAACATCTGCGCATAAACATGCAGGTGACTGCATAGATTAGGTGCGATAGCATAACACATTGAAACTTAATATATTACATATAACAGACGGATCTGTAGTCCAGTGGTAGCACCTTGGACTGGTAATCCAGGGCTCGCAGGTTCGACCCCCGTCTGACCCTTTCAATCTCTTCGTGAAGGTGTTTCTCCAAATACATGGAAATTGGCAAACAAAATGCCTTTTTTAAAAGGGTAACAGTAACGCTTCCGACCAGTGGTTGCACACTGGACTGGTAATCCAGGGATCGCATGTTCCATCCCTCGTCTGACCATAATAAAATTAACAATCTTTCAGATGGGACTATAAACCGAGGTCTCGTGACGGTACTGTACACCGTGCACGTAAATGAACAAGAGGAGACCCTGGAATGGGTCTCTGTCTGTATCATTGCACAATCCTCCAAAAATCTAAAATGACTATAATCACTTCAGGAGGCGTCGCTCATATGGGTAACCGGTAGATACGATAAATAAACATAAAACACACAAAATAGTACATATATACACGGCAATGATTACATATTTGCGGAATATGAGCTATTTTATAATTTGACATATTCACAGATCTTGTTATACCATAGTTTAAATAGTCTCACATATATATATATAATGTGCCTTCCTTGTATGCGTGTGTGTGTTTTACGTTTATTTATCGTCGCTACCGGTTGCCCATATGAGCGACGCCTCCTGAAGATATTAGTCATTTTAGATTTTGGAGGATAGTGCAATGATACAGACAGAGACCCATTCCATAGTCTCATCTGGTTCTTTAACGTGTACGGTGTAAAGCACCGACACGAGACCTCCGTTTAACGTCCCATCTGAAAGACTGTTAATTTTATTAGAGTCAGACGGGGGATCGAACCTGCGATCCCTGGATTACCAGTCCAGCGTGTTACCACTGGACTACAGATCCGTCTGCCTTGTATGCTGTTGTGTGAATACTTTTATAATCTAACTCACACAAGCGTAACATCCACTGAATCGACATATTAGTATTGACATAACGATCAGCTCATTATATTAGCGGTCTAGCCAATTCATTCCGCTTGGAATTATTGTGTAGGCGTAACACGATGTAATAGAGAAGAACAATGCGGCGTTAGGTTTTTTCGAGCCTTCTCAATATTAATTGGGTGTCAATATTTCGCAGTAGTGTTATTAATACGACATAAAATAACACGAATGTATTAATACATCATATGCGAACATCACATTGATTATGCATAGATGAATTGCATGCATGCACAAGTGATGCAAATGATGTAAAAACTAGCTAAATGGCTGTACGTTGTCTTAATTTGGACGAGGTTCGAACCTTCGACCCCCACTCCAGTAGGCCGACGCCGTAACCACTAGGCCACGGAGACGGTTAATAAGAAGAGCATATTTGTCCCGGCCTACCCTAGCGACCATTAACGATACACATAGTGACGGCTTTACACATGACTATTATTAAAAACTGTCGTGACGTCATACCTTTGCACGTGCAAGCCATTATTATTAAAATTCAACGTGTATCATATTAAATCCTGTGCGTAAATGTACGAAATTAACAAATTTAATTAGTAAGATCTTATATAATACGAGTGAGCGTATGTAAACTAGTAACACAGTCCAATGTGATCGAGTTCGGCTTATAATCTATACATATATCACCGAATATATGGAAATATGATATATCCTATTCTAATATACCGAATACGTCCCTATGGAAGTCGTGATAGCTCAGTGGTAGCGCGTTCGCTTCATGTGCGAAAGGCCCGGAGTTCGAGCCCCGCTGGAGCCGTTACGATTGTGTCCTTAGGCAAGGCATTTAAATTCCACATGCCTCTTCTCTCTCTCCCTCGTGGCGATGGATTCCATCAGGAAAGAGGTCTCGAGAGTGATTAGTATAAGTTATAAGAACTTGTTTCGCAATCGAGCTAAAATAAATTTGTATAAACTAATACGTCCCTACCGCAAGTGTCATGTATAGTAGAATAGTCGATTCGATATAGGTACACACTAGATACCAGTCTGTATAGGTGAGAAAAAAGACGGATCTGTAGTCCAGTGGTAACACGCTGGACTGGTAATCCAGGGATCGCAGGTTCCATCCCCCGTCTGATCCTAATAAAATGAACAGGTTTTCAGATGGGACTTTAAACCGAGGTATCGTGTCGGTGCTGTACACCGTGCACGTAAAAGAACCAGAGGAGACTCTGGAATGGGTCTCTGTCTATATCATTGCACTATCCTCCAAACATCTAAAATGACTAATCTCTTCATGGAGCGTCGCTGAAATGGGCAACTTGTAGCGACGATAAATAAACGTAAAACAAACAAAGCTAGCACAAATTAACATCAATGTGCATGAATAAGACGAACAATTAATGGTTGTAACAAAGTTAGCAAACAGAGACATGGTGCGACATCACTTATTCAGAGAATGATAAAATGAGATTAATTACTGTAGAACAAACATGCTCAAATATGTGTATACAGTAAACGTAAGTAAGTACTAGGTAATATGGGCAACTGGTAGCGACGATAAATAAAAGGTTGTATCAAGTTTTAGCCACAGTATGTAATCACCATCGTTGTTCACCATTTTACTTACACATTTTCTTATTGTATCCTTCACATATACCAAGACGCTCACTCATCATGCACGCCGATTCTTCAATCGCCTACATGAATGAAATGTACCATACCCATGGACGTCGACTCGTGGTGATTTATAGGTCCGTGTTAATCTTTCAGAAATACATAATTATAATGTTATATTGCGTAAGAGTATTTCTAAATTCCTCATTAGATCGTGTGTCTTTAATAGAGATACAATCAATGTACTATGAAAGAACAATTACTGTGGTGGCACGTATACCACGCCATCAATATATAACCTGTCAAATCTAGTTCGATCCGCTTCGTTTTGTTCTTCGTCATTCTAAGCACCGTTCCCAATTCATATCGCGTATCTGCTATGTATTTTTCGAAAGTACTCGCTTACACCAATATGAGTGTTTATTCAAAAAGTATTGCAGGCATTACGCACTGTTCCCTATCACCAACAGTCCGTAGGTCACTACAACCGGTCGCATTGTGTCCTCTTATTACCTGCCTAGTCGTTCAGTGTTAGCCATTGTGATAGTTTCCACGTTTTCTATCTTCTTTTCATCTTTCTTACTAAGGTTTTCCTAGCACCGTTCTTTGGTATCTGAGTCTTCATCATTGACCTTGAAGAGCAACATGTTGTTCTTAAGGTCTTTTTTTTATCATTTATTTTCTCAAGTGCATCTCAAAGTACAATATCAATATAACATGTTTTCAAAGTTACTATGTTCAGAAACAGTATGTATGCATATATTATTGGATATCGTACATTGATATGCGCCATGCATTTGAAAGAGACATATATATAATAGAGAAAGTCTTAAGAAGATGTCCACAGAAGGAAGAGGAAAATGGATACATATATATTATTTTTCAATAGTCTCTGTATTCAGCAGTTGAACACAGACACTCAAACAAGAAAACAATCCCTGATATATACAAACGCTGTTTTATAAAATGATTATAAATAATATTTAAATTAAAAAGAAAGAGTAAGATCTTTGCATTTCTCGATTGCATTGCAATGCAGGTATGACAATGACCAATGCGATTTCAAATTTTGATCTCTATATTCCAAGACCTAGATGTGAAATGTACAAGAAATCTTTAGAATACTCTGGTAAAACGATATGGAATAGTCTACTACTTGAACTTAAGACGTCCATGTCTTTGAATCGTTTCAAGACCAATTGCAAAGTATGGATACACGATTGTTTGATCAGTATACTGCTATGCTTACCACAATTCAATATGCTTATGTCGTTTTGCATTTGAATCAAATTTCCTCATTAAGTTATGCCGTTGCTTAAGCTACATTATGCAGCATTGTACATGTATATTGCATGGCGTAACTATGTACTGTTGCTATGATTATTGCGTATGTACATTTATGATTTACTTTGAAATCAAATGTTGGGTATGAAAAACGTCAAGGAACGGCCGAAACAAGATGGGTTGGGAGGGTGTTTGTAAAATTGTCTTACATAGTTTTTCAATATGGCGGCTTGGAAATTAAATATATGCTAATTAGCGTGTAGTGCTAGAGCCTGGTCAAGCCGGCCATGTCCGTACTTTGTTGTTCTGCCTAGACTCTCTAAGGACGGTATGTAGGAGTTCAGTACAGCGGGCCATAAAATAATTTATTTTTGTATTTATGCCATAGTGTTAGCAATGCAAGAGGGCTTTAAGGAGAATTAGCACAGAACTATTTATGTCATAGTGTTAGCAATGCAAGAGGACTTTAAGGAGAATTAGCACAGAACTATTTATGTCATAGTGTTAGCAATGCAAGAGGGCTTTAAGGAGAATTAGCACAGAACTATTTATGCCATAGTGTTAGCAATGCAAGAGGGCTTTAAGGAGAATTAGCACAGAACTATTTATGTCATAGTGTTAGCAATGCAAGAGGGCTTTAAGGAGAATTAGCACAGAACTATTTATGTCATAGTGTTAGCAATGCAAGAGGGCTTTAAGGAGAATTAGCACAGAACTATTTATGTCATAGTGTTAGCAATGCAAGAGGGCTTTAAGGAGAATTAGCACAGAACTATTTATGTCATAGTGTTAGCAATGCAAGAGGGCTTTAAGGAGAATTAGCACAGAACTATTTATGTCATAGTGTTAGCAATGCAAGAGGGCTTTAAGGAGAATTAGCACAGAACTATTTATGTCATAGTGTTAGCAATGCAAGAGGGCTTTAAGGAGAATTAGCACAGAACTATTTATGTCATAGTGTTAGCAATGCAAGAGGGCTTTAAGGAGAATTAGCACAGAACTATTTATGTCATAGTGTTAGCAATGCAAGAGGGCTTTAAGGAGAATTAGCACAGAACTATTTATGTCATAGTGTTAGCAATGCAAGAGGGCTTTAAGGAGAATTAGCACAGAACTATTTATGTCACCCTCTATAAATAAGAAATGTATCTACAATTTAAAAACATTTAACTTCAATATGTACGTTATTTTGAAAGTATTATTTGTTCACATATATTTACAAAACAATCGTGTTTGTAATCTGTGTTCATAATAAAGATACTGCTCTGTTCCGTTCGATTCTGTTCTATTTCTAATGGAGAGTCGCTAAGTAGCCATGCCCAGTATATATGTAAGACAACGCAACAGTAAATAAAACAAATGATAATGTTGTAACCATGTTTAATGGTGATTATTTTATTGCAAAGAGTATGTGGATTAATATGTAAACAACAAACAGCATGGAGTCCATTTAATTAATTAGAACTATCCGTTTCCATTACATAAACAGGATAAGTGCATTCTGAAACACACTTTAAGAGAAATAGACACAACCAGTGAACACATGGAACTTATATCCAATGACAGGTGCACATATATGGTGGCTCTTGTTGATACACGTTTGGCAAACAGTATTATCTGAAGTGTAATTGCACTTCGATGTCAATGGGCTACGTCCGTATTCAGCAGGATCTAGACCAGATGCTCTTCCTCGACGTCCATATCATATTAAACTATTTGATTGTAGCTTATATTGCTTGTCCCAATCAGAACGACTTTGCGTGATTCGAGGGCAGACTTGAAGCACTCTATACAATGAGGAAACGTTTGCATTATATATTCAAGCAATTTCCGGTTTGTTAACATTCAATGCCAACTTAAAAACAGAACGGAACCAAACTAATGCGAATTAATCAATTAATGGCAGAGGATTGCAGTTAAGACGTATGCTCTCACTTTGACGCACTCTTGTTCTCACATCAACGTCTCAGAATATGTGCACATGAAATATCACATTGCCTAGTAACGACACCATTATGCAGCATATTGTATTAGAGTGGAAACAGATATATCATAACGATGATACAGCGTGCATAATATAGCAGAAGAAGAAATATGTTCTTAGACACAATCCATTACAGTTTTTTTATCTTTAGCATAAGTATGTATAGCGAAATTATTGACAATAAATACAAATCAAAAGGTATAAGTGAAGTGAATGGATTCTAACGTATTTGAAATAGAAATGGCATCAACAAGATTCCAACTTTACTACATACCCGTAGTTAGTCTAGAATCCAACATCGCTGTAACATAGACGAATACTCATCAACAAGATTCCAACTGTACTACATACCCGTAGTTTGTCTAGAATCCAACATCGCTGTAACATAGACGAATAATCATCAACAAGATTCCAACTGTACTACATACCCGTAGTTTGTCTAGAATCCAACATCGCTGTAACATAGACGAATAATCATCAACAAGATTCCAACTGTACTACATACCCGTAGTTAGTCTACAATCCAACATCACTGTAACATAGACGAATAATCATCAACAAGATTTCAACTGTACTACATACCCGTAGTTTGTCTAGAATCCAACATCGCTGTAACATAAACGAAAAATCATCAACAAGATTCCAACTTTGCTATTGACTTATTTAGTTATAGTCGTATATCTTATTAATTCACAGCTGGTTCGCCCAGTACCAGTGTCAGTGAAAGAATTAGTACCGTCGTCGTTGTTATTTTCTTTATAGTCGCATCTGGTGACTTTTTTCTCTAAGTAGATTATGTTGTCTGCTATGTTGCCTATGTTGACCTCTGAAGAGGCATCTTCGTTCTTCCCATCGCGACAAATCCTGTATCATTTCTTTCGAATGTGGTCCCTTTTAGGACCACATCCTCCACCATTTGTCAGCTCACAGCAGCAATAATGGTTCCGGTTACTTCGCTGGGGTCCTCAACGCTATCCAGGAAATCGCGTCCTTGAAGGAGCCGGCTACAAAATCGCCAGATATCCGTCGTCGCCAACATCGAGCATTGCTGTCTCATCAAGTAGGTAAGTTAATAGGATGATACTCGTGTAGAGTCAGGCGGCTTCTAGTATATCTATTAGCGCGGCTTCTGTCAGCGAAGTCATTGACCCAAGTTCCTGATGTGAGTTGTGCCTAGGTCACGACGTTCACGTTGTGGAGGAAAGACCTGGAACGAAGTACGGAAACATAGCACAACATATATATTATTAAACCTACAATATCGTCGGCTTCATTGTCCCGTCTTGATTTCCACACAATCGCATCTCCATTACAAGTCTAGTAAGCTACCATGATTTATCAGAAATAAATCAGTCTTTGAATATGAATATTCGCTTTGCATAAAGTGACTATATTACAAGTTTTATGGAGAGTTTAGAGAATATGAATACTCGGTTCGAAGGGAATTCTATAATCAGGCACACTGTGTTGTATCGCTAAGGGGATTCTATAATCAGGCACACTGTGTTGTATCGCTAAGGGAATTCTATAATCAGGCACACTGTGTTGTATCGCTAAGGGAATTCTATAATCAGGCACACTGTGTTGTATCGCTAAGGGGATTCTATAATCAGGCACACTGTGTTGTATCGCTAAGGGGATTCTATAATCAGGCACACTGTGTTGTATCGCTAAGGGAATTCTATAATCAGGCACACTGTGTTGTATCGCTAAGGGATTCTATAATCAGGCACACTGTGTTGTATCGCTAAGGGGATTCTATAATCAGGCACACTGTGTTGTATCGCTAAGGGTATTCTATAATCAGGCACACTGTGTTGTATCGCTAAGGGGATTCTATAATCAGGCACACTGTGTTGTATCGCTAAGGGAATTCTATAATCAGGCACACTGTGTTGTATCGCTAAGGGGATTCTATAATCAGGCACACTGTGTTGTATCGCTAAGGGGATTCTATAATCAGGCACACTGTGTTGTATCGCTAAGGGGATTCTATAATCAGGCACACTGTGTTGTATCGCTAAGGGGATTCTATAATCAGGCACACTGTGTTGTATCGCTAAGGGAATTCTATAATCAGGCACACTGTGTTGTATCGCTAAGGGGATTCTATAATCAGGCACACTGTGTTGTATCGCTAAGGGAATTCTATAATCAGGCACACTGTGTTGTATCGCTAAGGGGATTCTATAATCAGGCACACTGTGTTGTATCGCTAAGGGGATTCTATAATCAGGCACACTGTGTTGTATCGCTAAGGGGATTCTATAATCAGGCACACTGTGTTGTATCGCTAAGGGAATTCTATAATCAGGCACACTGTGTTGTATCGCTAAGGGAATTCTATAATCAGGCACACTGTGTTGTATCGCTAAGGGAATTCTATAATCAGGCACACTGTGTTGTATCGCTAAGGGGATTCTATAATCAGGCACACTGTGTTGTATCGCTAAGGGGATTCTATAATCAGGCACACTGTGTTGTATCGCTAAGGGAATTCTATAATCAGGCACACTGTGTTGTATCGCTAAGGGGATTCTATAATCAGGCACACTGTGTTGTATCGCTAAGGGGATTCTATAATCAGGCACACTGTGTTGTATCGCTAAGGGGATTCTATAATCAGGCACACTGTGTTGTATCGCTAAGGGAATTCTATAATCAGGCACACTGTGTTGTATCGCTAAGGGGATTCTATAATCAGGCACACTGTGTTGTATCGCTAAGGGAATTCTATAATCAGGCACACTGTGTTGTATCGCTAACGGGATTCTATAATCAGGCACACTGTGTTGTATCGCTAAGGGAATTCTATAATCAGGCACACTGTGTTGTATCGCTAAGGGGATTCTATAATCAGGCACACTGTGTTGTATCGCTAAGGGAATTCTATAATCAGGCACACTGTGTTGTATCGCTAAGGGGATTCTATAATCAGGCACACTGTGTTGTATCGCTAAGGGGATTCTATAATCAGGCACACTGTGTTGTATCGCTAAGGGGATTCTATAATCAGGCACACTGTGTTGTATCGCTAAGGGAATTCTATAATCAGGCACACTGTGTTGTATCGCTAAGAGTTTCAAAGTACATCAAAAGAATATCTAGTATAGCCAGGATGAATACAACATATTCAAAATATCTCACATATATTTTCTAGGAATCTCTAATATCCAATATATTTCGAATTCTCTAATTCGCGCGCTAATTCTCAGCTTCTCTATGCACTAAAATTACATGAATGAAATGATTTTAAAGAGTTTCAAGAGTTTATTTCGAAATACAATGGGCAATATGCCCATGAGTACACATTATATACACATTACATACTTTCAAACGTAAACATTGGCAGTGCGTGCCTTGTGTAAATATGTAATATAATTATATAAAGCAAATGTGCAAATAAAAACACGTGCAAAAACAAAACGTTAACGATTGGCTAGCGTATAACGTATAATGAGATATGAACACTAGTCATAGAACAGGTTGTTTCTGACTTGAAATGAT
>CM026390.1:81469980-81722490 GCA_014843695.1 Archivesica marissinica | reverse complement strand
GTCATCAATAGGCTCTATAGTGACGCGTATACCAAAAAAGCAAAGAGCTCGGTAGTTGCGCTATACGTCATCAATAGGCTCTATAGTGACGTGTATACCAAAAAAGCAAAGAGGTCGGTAGTTGCGCGATACGTCATCAATAGGCTCTATAGTGACGCGTATACACAACAAGTAAAGAGCTCGGTAGTTGCGCGATACGTCATCAATAGGCTCTATAGTGACGCGTATACACAACAAGTAAAGAGATTCACGTACTACTTATATGTTTTGGAATATCATGATATGTGGAATTGTCTAGCAGAGTAGAAAATGGGAATGAGACAATTAAGGACAATACATCTATATAACAATGTGCAGATATGACTTATATGGGCATCTTGAAAATAAGTATGAAATCAGCTTAAAGACAGCCATTCACAGAATCTAGTAAATTCAAGTCATCAAGTTTATTGCATAAAACGTGTATATATATATGTTTATAGCAAATACAAACATATTCCATACAAAGACATGGATTTTTAACAAAGAGCATATCATTCCACTTGTGGATAATTTAATGCCATTGGCATATAACAGCAATTTTTTACAACTTTACATTTCTTAACAGGTTAGCATGGTAAATGAATTTGCAAAGATTTTGGAGTTTGTTGACATAAGACTGTAATTACAAATAGCAATGGTAATGTACACATGTACTAAATCTGTGTACAATATCATCTGAAGTAATAATAGTAGACACATGTGAAAGTTGTGCTATAACCGTAGACGTTTGGGAAACTCTTACATACAAGAAATGAAACCGTGAAAAAGCAAAATAAAACATTATCAGATGCCACCACTCATATTGAGTAGGCAATAGCTCATCTGCGAATTCTTTATATGAACGTTTATCGTATTGCATATCCATAACTCATAGGAAATGCATTAAACACGGTGTGACGTGTAACATGCACTTAATGCAGTTTGCATACGGTTGAAGGGGAGCGGTAGATTGTTTCACCTTGTAACATGATACATGTAGTGCGCAGCTCGTGACGCATGGCTGACATGCTGTTTATGGAATGTAATTGCATAATGCATGCAAATAGGTCTATTGAGGCAGATACAAGAACTACTGCACATGACAAATTAGTCATATCAGGGATAGGTTTTCCGATGATCGACACAGAACATCCGATCACTGCTTACAACTGGGTTACATTAATAATAACCTTAGGATACCAACTCTCGATCGGTACCAATTCTCGACTAAGTGTCATATTTGACACGATCTTTGCAATAAATCGTATTATTTTCACAATATGTTTACGGAAAGCTAACATCTACTGGTTATAAAGTGTGACATAGACTGAAGTATCTGCCCTCTTCTGACAGAGACTGAAGTATCTGTCCTCCTCTGGCAGAGACTGACGTATATGTCCTCTTCTGGCAGAGACTGAAGTATATGTCTTCTTCTGGCAGAGACTGAAGTATATGTCCTCTTCTGACTGAGACTGAAGTATCTGTCCACTTCTGGCAGATACTGAAGTATCTGTCCTCTTCTGACTGAGACTGAAGTAGCTGTCCTCTTCTGACTGAGACTGAAGTATCTGTCCTCTTCTGACTGAGACTGAAGTATCTGTCCTCTTCTGACTGAGACTGAAGTATATGTCCTCTTCTGACTGTGACTGAAGTAGCTGTCCTCTTCTGACTGAGACTGAAGTATCTGTCCTCTTCTGACTGAGACTGAAGTAGCTGTCCTCTTCTGACTGAGACTGAAGTATCTGTCCTCTTCTGACTGAGACTGAAGTATCTGTCCTCTTCTGACTGAGACTGAAGTATCTGTCCTCTTCTGACTGAGACTGAAGTAGCTGTCCTCTTCTGACTGAGACTGGAGTAGCTGTCCTCTTCTGACTGAGACTGAAGTAGCTGTCCTCTTCTGACTGAGACTGGAGTAGCTGTCCTCTTCTGACTGAGACTGAAGTAGCTGTCCTCTTCTGACTGAGACTGGAGTAGCTGTCCTCTTCTGGCAGAGACTGAAGTAGCTGTCCTCTTCTGACTGAGACTGAAGTATCTGTCCTCTCCTGGCAGAGACTGAAGTAGCTGTCCTCTTCTGACTGAGACTGAAGTATCTGTCCTCTTCTGACTGAGACTGAAGTAGCTGTCCTCTTCTGACTGAGACTGAAGTAGCTGTCCTCTTCTGACTGAGACTGAAGTAGCTGTCCTCTTCTGACTGAGACTGAAGTATCTGTCCTCTTCTGACTGAGACTGAAGTATCTGTCCTCTTCTGACAGACTGAAGTAGCTGTCCTCTTCTGACCGAGACTGAAGTATCTGTCCTCTTCTGACTGAGACTGAAGTAGCTGTCCTCTTCTGACTGAGACTGAAGTAGCTGTCCTCTTCTGACTGAGACTGAAGTAGCTGTCCTCTTCTGACTGAGACTGAAGTAGCTGTCCTCTTCTGACTGAGACTGAAGTAGCTGTCCTCTCCTGACTGAGACTGAAGTAGCTGTCCTCTTCTGACTGAGACTGAAGTAGCTGTCCTCTTCTGACTGAGACTGAAGTAGCTGTCCTCTTCTGACTGAGACTGAAGTATCTGTCCTCTTCTGACTGAGACTGAAGTATCTGTCCTCTTCTGACTCCTCTTCTGACGAGACTGAAGTATCTGTCCTCTTCTGACTGAGACTGAAGTAGCTGTCCTCTTCTGACTGAGACTGAAGTAGCTGTCCTCTCTGACTGAGACTGAAGTAGCTGTCCTCTTCTGACTGAGACTGAAGTATCTGTCCTCTCCTGACTGAGACTGAAGTATCTGTCCTCTCCTGACTGAGACTGAAGTAGCTGTCCTCTTCTGACTGAGACTGAAGTAGCTGTCCTCTTCTGACTGAGACTGAAGTAGTGTTTCTGACTGAGCTGAAGGTTTTGACTGAGACTGAAGTAGCTGTCCTCTTCTGACTGAGACTGAAGTAGCTGTCCTCTTCTGACTGAGACTGAAGTAGCTGTCCTCTTCTGACTGAGACTGAAGTATCTGTCCTCTTCTGACTGAGACTGAAGTATCTGTCCTCTTCTGACTGAGACTGAAGTAGCTGTCCTCTTCTGACTGAGACTGAAGTAGCTGTCCTCTTCTGACTGAGACTGAAGTAGCTGTCCTCTCCTGACTGAGACTGAAGTATTTGTCCTCTCCTGACTGAGACTGAAGTATCTGTCCTCTCCTGACTGAGACTGAAGTATCTGTCCTCTTCTGACTGAGACTGAAGTAGCTGTCCTCTTCTGACTGAGACTGAAGTATCTGTCCTCTTCTGACTGAGACTGAAGTATCTGTCCTCTTCTGACTGAGACTGAAGTAGCTGTCCTCTTCTGACTGAGACTGAATATCTGTCCTCTTCTGACTGAGACTGAAGTAGCTGTCCTCTTCTGACTGAGACTGAAGTATCTGTCCTCTTCTGACTGAGACTGAAGTATCTGTCCTCTTCTGACTGAGACTGAAGTAGCTGTCCTCTTCTGACTGAGACTGAAGTAGCTGTCCTCTCCTGACTGTGACTGAAGTATCTGTCCTCTTCTGACTGAGACTGGAGTATCTGTCCTCTTCTGACTGAGACTGAAGTACCTGTGCTCTTCTGACTGAGACTGAAGTATCTGTCCTCTTCTGACTGAGACTGAAGTATCTGTCCCCTTCTGACTGAGACTGGAGTATCTGTCCTCTTCTGACTGAGACTGAAGTACCTGTCCTCTTCTGACTGAGACTGAAGTAGCTGTCCACTTCTGACTGAGACTGGAGTAGCTGTCCACTTCTGACTGAGACTGAAGTACCTGTCCTCTTCTGACTGAGACTGGAGTAGCTGTCCACTTCTGACTGAGACTGAAGTACCTGTCCTCTTCTGACTGAGACTGGAGTAGCTGTCCACTTCTGACTGAGACTGAAGTACCTGTCCTCTTCTGCTCGTCTTAGCACGCTGAGGCGAAACGAGCAGATAGCAAATGTGTAATATAATGTCGATGTCGTGATAGCGCAGTGGTAGCTCGTTCGCTTCAGGGTGCGAAATGCCAGGAGTTCGCTTCCCGTTGGACCCGTTACGAGTGCCATTAGGCAAGGCATTTAAATTCCACATTGCCTCTTCTCTCTCGGTCGTGGCGATGGATTCCACCAGGAATGAGGTTTTGAGAGAGAGAGAGATTAATATAAGTTGCAGGAACCTGTTTCGCAATCGAGTATAAATTGTATAAATTAAATAAAAATTCTTATATTTCCTAGAAAGTAGGCCTTGCCATAACAATGTAAGTTGCAGGAACATGTTTCGCAATCGAGTATAAATTGTATAAATTAAATAAAAATTCTTATATTTCCTAGAAAGTAGGCCTTGCCATAACAATGTAAGTTGCAGGAACCTGTTTCGCAATCGAGTATAAATTGTATAAATTAAATAAAAATTCTTATATTTCCTAGAAAGTAGGCCTTGCCATAACAATGTAAGTTGCAGGAACCTGTTTCGCAATCGAGTATAAATTGTATAGATTAAATAAAAATTCTTATATTTCCTAGAAAGTAGGCCTTGCCATAACAATGTAAGTTGCAGGAACCTGTTTCGCAATCGAGTATAAATTGTATAAATTAAATAAAAATTCTTATATTTCCTAGAAAGTGGGCCTTGCCATAACAATGTAAGTTGCAGGAACCTGTTTCGCAATCGAGTATAAATTAAATAAAAATTCTTATATTTCCTAGAAAGTAGGCCTTGCCATAACATTGAAATCGCCCCGATTGCTATCTCCTCATTTCGCCTACATCCTGCTAGAGGAGTAAAGGTTACTATTGATTCTCGTGGAAAGTAGAGACTTATGGCAGGTAATACAAGATGATATGTCACACACGGATATTGTTTTTATCGGAATCACTCAGAATTATTCATGTTTAGCCAATCATAGAATATAATCTTACCAATCTCATTAAAAGCAGATCCGAAGTATCACTTTACTGCAACTACTTGGAACAAATGACGTCATTTTATATCGAATGTTTCAAAAAACAAAACCATGTTGGTGTCTTTATTACAGACCACATTCTAAGAATAATGTATGTATGTATGTTCCATTAATGTCAAACCCCTTGCGGGGACCTAGGCATGTATTCCTGGGCAGGCTTAGCCGACCTAAGTGGTTAACCAGTACTAAGCAATGTGTGTGAAGTGCGCCTGACCGAGTATCGAACCTAGGACCGTTCGATTCCAAATCCGACGCTCTACCACTGGACCACGGACGCCACACTAATAATAATATGTCAAGCCTTCATAATTATTCATTCCAGTATATGACCGATAGTTAATACACATGTATTTAGCTCGATTGCGAAACAAGGTCTTACAACTTATATTAATCACTCTCGAGACCTCATTCCTGATGGAATCCATCGCCACGAGGGAAAGAGAATAGGCAACGTGGACTTTAAATGCCTTGTATAAGGGCAGTACCAATCATAACGGCTCCAGCGGGGATCGAACTCCGATATATAGTTAATGTTGATGCATGTTTAGGTAGCTTTACATATCTAGCAGTTATTGCTGTCCCAACTATTGTTACAACTATTGTTACAATAGTTACAGTATACTTTGCATAGTTAAAGATTTAGTTTTTATTATTTAACTTTATTTAAAATACTGACCCATATGTGCGACGGGCAGTTTACATAACACTTTTCCTTGACAGGCGCCAGCAGTGTATTAACTTGTAATTGTCCCCTAACATCACAGCATAATGTGGTGCATCAGCATAATGTGGTGCATCAGCATA
Organism: Archivesica marissinica; assembly: GCA_014843695.1. Taxonomy (NCBI): domain Eukaryota; kingdom Metazoa; phylum Mollusca; class Bivalvia; order Venerida; family Vesicomyidae; genus Archivesica; species Archivesica marissinica. The sequence goes on along the minus strand of CM026390.1, from coordinate 81,716,732 downwards.
ATGTGGTGCATCAGCATAATGTGGTGCATCAGCATAATATGGTGCATCAGCATACTGTGGTGCATCAGCATAATATGGTGCATCAGCATACTGTGGTGCATCAGCATACTGTGGTGCATCAGCATACTGTGGTGCATCAGTATAATGTGGTGCATCAGCATAATGTGGTGCATCAGCATAATGTGGTACATCAGTACAATGTGCTGCATCAGCATACTGTGGTGCATCAGCATAATGTAGTGCATCAGCATAATGTGGTGCATCAGCATAATGTGGTGCATCAGCATAATGTAGTGCATCAGCATAATGTGGTGCATCAGCATAATGTGGTGCATCAGAATAATGTAGTGCATCAGCATAATGTGGTGCATCAGCATAATGTGGTGCATCAGCATAATGTGGTGCATCAGCATAATGTGGTGCATCAGCATACTGTGGTTCATCAGCCAGCATAATGTGGTGCATCAGCATAATGTGGTGCATCAGCATAATGTGGTGCATCAGCATAATGTAGTGCATCAGCATACTGTGGTGCATCAGTATAATGTGGTGCATCAGCATAATGTGGTGCATCAGCATAATGTGGTACATCAGTACAATGTGCTGCATCAGCATACTGTGGTGCATCAGCATAATGTAGTGCATCAGCATAATGTGGTGCATCAGCATAATGTGGTGCATCAGCATAATGTAGTGCATCAGCATAATGTGGTGCATCAGCATAATGTGGTGCATCAGCATAATGTGGTGCATCAGCATAATGTGGTGCATCAGCATAATGTAGTGCATCAGCATAATGTAGTGCATCAGCATAATGTGGTGCATCAGCATAATGTGGTGCATCAGCATAATGTGGTGCATCAGCATAATGTGCTGCATCAGTACAATGTGCTGCATCAGCATACTGTGGTGCATCAGCATAATGTAGTGCATCAGCATAATGTGGTGCATCAGCATAATGTGGTGCATCAGCATAATGTAGTGCATCAGCATAATGTGGTGCATCAGCATAATGTGGTGCATCAGAATAATGTGTGCATCAGCATAATGTGGTGCATCAGCATAATGTGGTGCATCAGCATAATGTGGTGCATCAGCATAATGTGGTGCATCAGCATACTGTGGTTCATCAGCATAATGTGGTGCATCAGCATAATGTGGTGCATCAGCATAATGTGGTGCATCAGCATAATGTAGTGCATCAGCATACTGTGGTGCATCAGCATAATGTGGTGCATCAGCATAATGTGGTGCATCAGCATAATGTGGTGCATCAGTAATGTGGTGCATCAGCATAATGTGGTGCATCAGCATAATGTGGTGCATCAGCATAATGTGGTGCATCAGCATAATGTGGTGCATCAGCATAATGTAGTGCATCAGCATAATGTGGTGCATCAGCATAATGTGGTGCATCAGCATAATGTGCTGCATCAGCATAATGTGGTGCATCAGAATAATGTAGTGCATCAGCATAATGTGGTGCATCAGCATAATGTGGTGCATCAGCATACTGTGGTTCATCAGCCAGCATAATGTGGTGCATCAGCATAATGTGGTGCATCAGCATAATGTGGTGCATCAGCATAATGTAGTGCATCAGCATAATGTAGTGCATCAGCATAATGTGATACATCAGCATAATGTGGTGCATCAGCATAATGTGGTGCATCAGAATAATGTGGTGCATCAGCATAATGTGGTACATCAGCATACTGTGGTGCATCAGCATAATGTGCTGCATCAGCATAATGTGGTGCATCAGCAGAATGTGGTGCATCAGCATAATGTAGTGCATCAGCATAATGTGGTACATCAGCCAGCATAATGTGGTGCATCAGCATAATGTAGTGCATCTACATAATGTGGTACATCAGCCAGCATAATGTGGTGCATCAGCATAATGTAGTGCATCAGCATAATGTGGTACATCAGCCAGCATAATGTGGTGCATCAGCATACTGTGGTACATCAGCATAATGTGGTGCATCAGCATACTGTGGTACATCAGCATAATGTGGTACATCAGCATAATGTGGTGCATCAGCATAATGTAGTGCATCAGCATAATGTGCTGCATCAGCATAATGTGGTGCATCAGCATACTGTGGTGCATCAGCATAATGTGCTGCATCAGCATAATGTGGTGCATCAGCAGAATGTGGTGCATCAGCATAATGTAGTGCATCAGCATAATGTGGTACATCAGCCAGCATAATGTGGTGCATCAGCATAATGTAGTGCATCAGCATAATGTGGTACATCAGAATAATGTGGTGCATCAGCATAATGTAGTGCATCAGCATAATGTGGTACATCAGCATAATGTAGTGCATCAGAATAATGTGGTGCATCAGCATAATGTGGTGCATCAGCATAATGTGCTGCATCAGCATAATGTGGTGCATTAGCATACTGTGGTGCATCAGCATACAGTGGTGCATCAGCATAATGTGGTGCTTCAGCCAGCATAATGTGGTGCATCAGCATAATGTGCTGCATCAGCATAATGTGGTGCATCAGCATAATGTGGTGCATCAGCATAATGTGCTGCATCATCAGCATAATGTGGTGCATCAGCATAATGTGGTGCATCAGCATAATGTGGTGCATCAGCATAATGTGGTGCATCAGCATAATGTGGTGCATCAGCATAATGTGGTGCATCAGCCAGCATAATGTGGTGCTTCAGCCAGCATAATGTGGTGCATCAGCATAATGTGCTGCATCAGCATAATGTGGTGCATCAGCATAATGTGGTGCATCAGCATAATGTGCTGCATCATCAGCATAATGTGGTGCATCAGCATAATGTGGTGCATCAGCATAATGTGGTGCATCAGCATAATGTGGTGCATCAGCATAATGTGGTGCATCAGCATAATGTGGTGCATCAGCCAGCATAATGTGGTGCATCGGCATAATGTGGTGCATCAGCATAATGTGCTGCATCAGCATACTGTGGTGCATCAGCCAGCATACTGTGGTGCATCAGCATACTGTGGTGCATCAGCATAATGTGCTGCATCAGCATACTGTGTGCATCAGCCAGCATAATGTGGTGCATCAGCATACTGTGGTGCATCAGCATAATGTGATGAATCATCAGCATAATGTGGTGCATCAGCATAATGTGGTGCATCAGCATAATGTGGTGCATCAGCATACTGTGGTGCATCAGCATAATGTAGTGCATCAGCATAATGTGGTGCATCAGCATAATGTAGTGCATCAGCATAATGTGCTGCATCAGCATACTGTGGTGCATCAGCATACTGTGGTGCATCAATGTGCTGCATCAGCATAATGTGGTTCATCAATGTGGTGCATCAGCATAGTGTGGTGCATCAGCATAATATGGTGCATCAGCATAATGTGGTGCATCAGCATAATATGGTGCATCAGCATAATGTGCTGCATCAGCATAATGTGGTGCATTAGCATACTGTGGTGCATCAGCATACATTGGTGCATCAGCATAATGTGGTGCATCAGCATACTGTGCTGCATCATCAGCATAATGTGGTGCATCAGCATAATGTGCTGCATCAGCATAATGTGGTGCATCAGCATAATGTGGTGCATCAGCATAATGTAGTGCATCAGCTTAATGTGCTGCATCAGCATAATGTGGTGCATTAGCATACTGTGGTGCATCAGCATACAGTGGTGCATCAGCATAATGTGGTGCATCAGCATACTGTGCTGCATCATCAGCATAATGTGGTGCATCAGCATAATGTGGTGCATCAGCATAATGTGGTGCATCAGCATAATGTGGTGCATCAGCATAATGTAGTGCATCAGCATAATGTAGTGCATCAGCTTAATGTGCTGCATCAGCATAATGTGCTGCATCAGCATAATATTGTGCATCAGCATAATGTGGTGCATCAGCATAATGTGGTGCATCAGCATAATGTGGTACTGTGCTGCATCAGCATAATATGGTGCATCAGCATAATGTGGTGCATCAGCATAATGTGGTGCATCAGCATACTGTGGTACTGTGCTGCATCAGCATAATGTGGTGCATCAGCATAATGTGCTGCATCAGCATACTGTGGTGCATCAGCATACTGTGGTGCATCAGCATAATGTGCTGCATCAGCATAATGTGCTGCCTCAGCATACTGTGGTACATCAGTATAATGTGCTGCATCATCAGCATAATGTGGTGCATCAGCATAATGTGGTGCATCAGCATAATGTGGTGCATCAGCATAATGTGGTGCATCAGCATAATGTGGTGCATCAGCATAATGTGGTGCATCAGCATAATGTGGTGCATCAGCCAGCATAATGTGGTGCATCGGCATAATGTGGTGCATCAGCATAATGTGCTGCATCAGCATACTGTGGTGCATCAGCCAGCATACTGTGGTGCATCAGCATACTGTGGTGCATCAGCCAGCATAATGTGGTGCATCAGCATACTGTGGTGCATCAGCATAATGTGATGAATCATCAGCATAATGTGGTGCATCAGCATAATGTGGTGCATCAGCATAATGTGGTGCATCAGCATACTGTGGTGCATCAGCATAATGTAGTGCATCAGCATAATGTGGTGCATCAGCATAATGTAGTGCATCAGCATAATGTGCTGCATCAGCATACTGTGGTGCATCAGCATACTGTGGTGCATCAATGTGCTGCATCAGCATAATGTGGTTCATCAATGTGGTGCATCAGCATAGTGTGGTGCATCAGCATAATATGGTGCATCAGCATAATGTGGTGCATCAGCATAATATGGTGCATCAGCATAATGTGCTGCATCAGCATAATGTGGTGCATTAGCATACTGTGGTGCATCAGCATACATTGGTGCATCAGCATAATGTGGTGCATCAGCATACTGTGCTGCATCATCAGCATAATGTGGTGCATCAGCATAATGTGCTGCATCAGCATAATGTGGTGCATCAGCATAATGTGGTGCATCAGCATAATGTAGTGCATCAGCTTAATGTGCTGCATCAGCATAATGTGGTGCATTAGCATACTGTGGTGCATCAGCATACTGTGGTGCATCAATGTGCTGCATCAGCATAATGTGGTTCATCAATGTGGTGCATCAGCATAGTGTGGTGCATCAGCATAATATGGTGCATCAGCATAATGTGGTGCATCAGCATAATATGGTGCATCAGCATAATGTGCTGCATCAGCATAATGTGCTGCATCAGCATAATGTGCTGCATCAGCATAATATGGTGCATCAGCATAATGTGGTGCATCAGCATAATGTGGTGCATCAGCATAATGTGGTGCATCAGCATAATGTGGTACTGTGCTGCATCAGCATAATATGGTGCATCAGCATAATGTGGTGCATCAGCATAATGTGGTGCATCAGCATACTGTGGTACTGTGCTGCATCAGCATAATGTGGTGCATCAGCATAATGTGGTGCATCAGCATAATGTGGTGCATCAGCATACTGTGGTGCATCGGCATAATGTGCTGCATCAGCATAATGTGCTGCCTCAGCATACTGTGGTACATCAGTATAATGTGCTGCATCATCAGCATAATGTGGTGCATCAGCATAATGTGGTGCATCAGCATAATGTGGTGCATCAGCATAATGTGGTGCATCAGCATAATGTGGTGCATCAGCATAATGTGCTGCATCAGCATAATGTGGTGCATCAGCATAATGTGGTGCATCAGCATAATGTGCTGCATCAGCATAATGTGGTGCATCAGCATACTGTGGTGCATCAGCATACTGTGGTGCATCAGCATACTGTGGTGCATCAGCATACTGTGGTGCATCAGCATAATGTGCTGCATCAGCATAATGTGGTGCATCAGCATAATGTGGTGCATCAGCATAATGTGGTACATCAGCATAATGTGGTGCATCAGCATAATGTGCTGCATCAGCATACTGTGGTGCCTCAGTATAATGTGGTGCATCAGCATACTGTGGTGCATCTGCATAATGTGCTGCATCAGCATAATATTGTTGCACTAAGTTTGACAGAAATAAATGGATTTTAAAAGTTTGTTTGTTTGTGGTTTACGCATGCATCAGCACCATTTGGACTATATCGCCGGCGGGCAGTTTACCTAACATCACCTTTCCTGGGCAGGCTCCAGCGGCTAACCAGTACTTGGTTGGATGCACAAACTTCCGCAAGAAACTGCTACATTTTCATATAAAGAGACATGGCCTGAGCGGGGCTCGAACCCGTGACCATCAGTAATGATAGGTTACAGTGGTAAACAAGTCAGTGACATTAACCACTCGACAACGTAGGTGGTCAGGTAGGTCCATCCCCGATCCTGGCTAGGACGCGAACGATATCTCACATAGACAGTCGATACCGATATCTTATCAGCTCTCTCCCACGCCTACCACGTGCTGCATTTCTGCATTTAGTTTAGTTTAAGCAAGTCATATCCCGGACTTCGTGTGTGTTTTGTTTGTTCTTGAACATGTTTTGTCAGTAATGATTTATATTGCTATAGTCACGTGTATCAAACTTTCAAAAACCAATCAAAATATAATAAAACAAAAATCACACTGGGCCACTTTTGTTGTATTTCAATGTACATGTATGACATATTATTATCTGTTAACTCACAGCTACTAAGAACATCTATGATACAAGGTGTGTAATTGTACATCTGCTGAGAATATAAACATTAGTATGTTCTGTTAATGTACAGCTACTGTGATATGTACCTCTACTAAGTACATATATGATACATGCTCGGTTAATGTACAGCGACTGAGATCGTCAATGATACATGTTCGGTTAATGTACAGCGACGGAGAACGTCAATGATACATGGTTCAGTTAATGTACAGCGACTGAGAACGTCAATGATACATGGTTCAGTTAATGTACAGCGACTGAGAATGTCAATGATACATAGGCCAGTTAATGTACAGCTACCGAGAACGTCAATGATACATGGTTCAGTTAATATACAGTGACTGAGAACGTCAATGATACATGGTTCAGTTAATGTACAGCTACCGAGAACGTCAATGATACATGGGCCAGTTAATGTACAGCTACCGAGAACGTCAATGATACATGGTTCAGTTAATGTACAGCTACCGAGAACGTCAATGATACATGGGCCAGTTAATGTACAGCTACCGAGAACGTCAATGATACATGGTTCAGTTAATGTACAGCTACCGAGAACGTCAATGATACATGGGCCAGTTAATGTACAGCTACCGAGAACGTCAATGATACATGGTTCAGTTAATGTACAGCTACCGAGAACGTCAATGATACATGGGCCAGTTAATGTACAGCTACCGAGAACGTCAATGATACATGGTTCAGTTAATGTACAGCTACCGAGAACGTCAATGATACATGGGCCAGTTAATGTACAGCTACCGAGAACGTCAATGATACATGGTTCAGTTAATGTACAGCTACCGAGAACGTCAATGATACATGGGCCAGTTAATGTACAGCTACCGAGAACGTCAATGATACATGGTTCAGTTAATGTACAGCTACCGAGAACGTCAATGATACATGGTTCAGTTAAAATACAGCGACGGAGAACGTCAATGATACATGGTCCAGTTAATATACAGCTACGGAGAACGTCAATGATACATGGTTCAGTTAAAATACAGCGACGGAGAACGTCAATGATACATGGGCCAGTTAATGTACAGCGACTGAGAACGTCAATGATACATGGGCCAGTTAATGTACAGCTACCGAGAACGTCAATGATACATGGTTCAGTTAATGTACAGCTACCGAGAACGTCAATGATACATGGTTCAGTTAATGTACAGCGACGGAGAACGTCAATGATACATGGTTCAGTTAATGTACAGCGACTGAGAACGTCAATGATACATGGTTCAGTTAATGTACAGCGACTGAGAACGTCAATGATACATGGTTCAGTTAATGTACAGCGACTGAGAACGTCAATGATACATGGTTCAGTTAATGTACAGCGACTGAGAACGTCAATGATACATGGTTCAGTTAATGTACAGCGACTGAGAATGTCAATGATACATAGGCCAGTTAATGTACAGCTACCGAGAACGTCAATGATACATGGTTCAGTTAATATACAGCGACTGAGAACGTCAATGATACATGGTTCAGTTAATGTACACCTACCGAGAACGTCAATGATACATGGGCCAGTTAATGTACAGCTACCGAGAACGTCAATGATACATGGTTCAGTTAATGTACAGCTACCGAGAACGTCAATGATACATGCTCGGTTAATGTACAGCTACCGAGAACGTCAATGATACATGGTTCAGTTAATGTACAGCGACGGAGAACGCCAATGATACATGCTCGGATAATATACAACGACTGAGAACGTTAATGATACATGCTCGGTTAATGTACAGCTACCGAGAACGTCAATGATACATGCTCGGTTAATATACAGCGACTGAGAACGTTAATGGTACATGGTCCAGTTAATATACAGCGACTGAGAACGTCAATTATACATGCTCGGTTAATATACAGCGACTGAGAACGTCAATGATACATGGGCCAGTTAATGTACAGCGACGGAGAACGTCAATGATACATGGGCCAGTTAATGTACAGCGTGAGAAGTCAATGATACATGTACAGCTACCGAGAACGTCAATGATACATGGTTCAGTTAATTACTGAGAACGTCAATGATACATGGTTCAGTTAATGTACAGCGACCGAGAACGTCAATGATACATGGTCCAGTTAATATACAGCTACCGAGAACGTCAATGATACATGGTTCAGTTAAAATACAGCGACGGAGAACGTCAATGATACATGCTCGGTTAATATACAGCTACGGAGAACGTCAATGATACATGGTTCAGTTAAAATACAGCGACGGAGAACGTCAATGATACATAGGCAAGTTAATGTACAGCGACTGAGAACGTCAATGATACATGGGCCAGTTAATGTACAGCTACCGAGAACGTCAATGATACATGGTTCAGTTAATGTACAGCGACCGAGAACGTCAATGATACATGGTCCAGTTAATATACAGCTACCGAGAACGTCAATGATACATGGTTCAGTTAAAATACAGCGACGGAGAACGTCAATGATACATGCTCGGTTAATATACAGCTACGGAGAACGTCAATGATACATGGTTCAGTTAAAATACAGCGACGGAGAACGTCAATGATACATGGGCCAGTTAATGTACAGCGACTGAGAACGTCAATGATACATGGGCCAGTTAATGTACAGCTACCGAGAACGTCAATGATACATGCTCGGTTAATGTACAGTTACTGAGAACGTCAATGATACATAGGTCAGTTACTAAACAGCGACTGAGAACGTCAATGATACATGTTCCAGTTAATATACAGCAACTGAGAATGTCAATGATACATGGGTCAGTTACTAAACAGCGACTAAGAATACAAATTATACATGGTCCAGTTAATATACAGCGACTGAGAACGTCAATGATACATGGTTCAGTTAATGTACAGCTACCGAGAACGTCAATGATACATGGTCCAGTTAATATACAGCTACCGAGAACGTCAATGATACATGGTTCAGTTAATGTACAGCGACGGAGAACGTCAATGATACATGGTCCAGTTATTGTACAGCGACCGAGAACGTCAATGATACATGGTCCAGTTAGTGTACAGCTACCGAGAACGTCAATGATACATGGTTCAGTTAATGTACAGCTACCGAGAACGTCAATGATACATGGTCCAGTTAATGTACAGCTACCGAGAACGTCAATGATACATGGTTCAGTTATTGTACAGCGACGGAGAACGTCAATGATACATGGTTCAGTTAATGTACAGCTACCGAGAACGTCAATGATACATGGTCCAGTTAATGTACAGCTACCGAGAACGTCAATGATACATGGTCCAGTTAATGTACAGCTACCGAGAACGTCAATGATACATGGTTCAGTTATTGTACAGCTACTGAGAACATAATTGACGGTATCAGGAGCATATTAAGTATTCAGTTTTACACACAAGAACACGACGTGCCAGTACTGGATATGTGTACAGCGCTGTCGCTATACACTCATCTTGCTTAATTACATTCCGTTGTTTATGTCAACTCTGGTTTCACTTGTTTTAGATCTTGTTACAATTTATTGACAAGATGAATAAGAACACATGAACACTAAACAAATCAGTGGTATAAAATTGAGTGACGTCTTGTATTCTCAAGTCTACTCTCCTCTGACGTCAATACATCACGGAAATAGATGACGGAACTAGTCTGGGATAGGCTCTCTGTTTTGTGTGACGGTCATAAAATTACTAGAGATTAACTTGAGACAGAGCCCAGCATGAATATGTCAGCCTTTGTTTTCGAGTTACAAAGAGGCGCGGATAGTCCAGCTGTTTTCAACAGTGTTTGACATTTAATTATTTTATAAATAGACTGATCGAACATAGTGGAACTGCATGGTCGAGTGGTTACGGTCGTTGACGTCATATCGCTTGCCCCTCGTCGCTGCTGGTACAAATACCACTGGAGGGGGGGATCGAATTATGTCATGGGAGGAAGCTCTCCAGCTGGCTTGCGGTAGGTCGGTGGTTCTACCACCGTGCCGCGCGCACCTGAATTACTGCTCGAAGGGACACATGGGGTATTATCTGGAGAGTCGTCATACGACATAAGCCGTTAATACGACGTTAAAACCCCAACACACAAACAAACAAACAAACTGATCGAACAATCATAATACTACGAACATAGCCTGCTGCCCCCCCCCCCCGTAAAATGCCTGGTATGCATAAACATGTTAGTTGTAAAATTAAGCGCAAATGTAAAAGGCAAGCAGTGCGACAATTATATTACATGTTCGGTTGTATCGTCAATAGCCCTGTATCTGGACACCGCCTGTTTTCGAATTTGTTGGCAAATTACGTCATCGCTGTCAGGTACTTTGATTATATGGCAGACGTTATAGACGTTAAAACTACGAACACGAAACTGAACAAAAACAGATCAATATTCACCATTTATTTCGAAAATATGTAAATGTTGATGTATCATTCACGTGTACATTAATAATACCGTACACATGCAAAGAAATATATGTTTATATCTGATTGGAATTGGTATTTGATATTTTAAAAAACATTTATAGTTTGTGCAGTAGTGCTTATTTTGCTTTCAAATTTCAAACTTCAATTAGCGACTGGTTTTTAGCTTTATCGCACACATGTAGTTATCACAATCATGTACATGTATATACTATAGTAGTGCAATATGTTATAGATGAATGCGATTGCGAAGCAAGTTTTAACAACTTATCTTAATCACTCTCGTTGGCGCGGATGAAAGCGTATATGTGGTCATTCGTGTGGGAGGAAACCGGAGTACCCGGAGAAAACCCACCTGTCCGATCTGGCGACCACCGTACCATCTCACATACTTCCCGGTCTGAGGATCGAACTCGAGTTGCATTGGTGAGAATCGAGCGCGCTAACCATTGCGCTAATCGGACAGCTATCGACAGGACTGTCCGACTGAGTGAAGCGTAGCAGCTACATAGTGTCCTAGTTATTGGACATATTGAGCCCCGTGTCCTATCTTAGTAATAACTGCTATATTAATCTCGAGGGAGTAATTTAACCCGGTCTATCTCAGCTTCTTACAGTTTCATTACCAATTATTAATTTTATTACATCTGCACACACCAGAGGGATACTGTATTGTCAATACGATGTGATGTTTTGTCATTTGCGTCTGTGTAGAAAATTCGTATTATCTACTGTTTGTACAGACGATTTTTGGACATCCATTTAATTGACGTAACATGTTCTATATAACGTGAGTGTATATTGGTGTGTTTACGCTTATTTATCGTCGCTACGTAGCGACGCCTCATGAAGAGATTAGTCATTTTAGATGTTTGGAGTGACAAAAATGTACGTCAAAAGAGATTTCGTAGCATTTTCAATTTGTTTTGAAAATTTCTAAAGCGGCGCAATTCGCGTTGAAACGAGCGTTGAAACGAGCGTTCTGATTGGATTATGATTATTCTTCATATATAAAAGAACATCTTGTTACATTCTAATAATGTCAATAAATCGTTTCAACGCGAATTGCGCCGCTTTCGAAATTTTCAAAACAAATTGAAAATGCTATGAAATCTCTTTTTGACGAATAAACCTACACGTTAGTGGAAACACATTTTATTGATAATGTTATTCACAGTTAAAACTCTCCCGTCGAAGATTTTTTTTTGTTGCTGACAGAACCCGTGTCCTAGTATGGAAATGTGACCTGCTATGGCCAATGTTTGTGGCAATTGTTTGCAAAGTATACATGCATGCAGCTTAAAGTTGTGTTTTATTTGAAGAACAATATAAAGACTCGGGATAGGCGTTATATTTGGACAGCTTTGTACAAAATTGTTTCAGATAGGGCCATTTTACTGATCGATGCGAAATCTGACATCCCATAGAGTAGAATCCCTGTACTTAAATATATATACTAGTACCCCCAAACGTGCCGAATCCCTGTGATATTGTGGTGGTAGGGGAGGGCTTTTGAATGCATTTAAAGGTAGATAAAGGGCATTAAATTAAATTTATAAAAAAAATTAAAATGGCTACCTCATTCAATGTATGTGGAATCGATAAAAGATTGCACAAGCATGGTGCCTTCGCTTAAATAGTTTGGGAGTCTGAAAATAGTTCCAAGGATATTCATTCATACGCATAGAAATTGTTATTTGGTCGTAGGTAAAAGGTTCAATCTTAATTTGATTAAACCAAGTATTATAACTATCAAATTGGTGCAAAGTTCAATGTGGAAGTACTTGACTGTCTAGTCCCTTTATTAATGTAGGACATTGTACTGTACAGACCACAGGCACCAGACACAAAAAAAAGAGCAGGAAATGAAAAGTTGTCGTTTTGGCTGGGCGTTCGGTTTTTGATTTGGCGGAATGTTTTCTCGCCGTTTTACCCAGTGTAATACTCATAACATCTAAAAATCACTCCTACTTCGTTAAATGGAATCTCTCTCTCGCGAATCATGTTGTTTGCAGCCTCGGCGTGCAGATCCAAAAGAGCAATACAGGAATCAAATACAAAACAAAAGTAAAATTCAATAATTGTTCCATTTTGGATAAGATCCGCGGTGAATATACAGCGGAATTTCACTGGCTGCTGTTTATATATGTATTTACATGTTTCATTTTTGACCAATGAGAAAAAAGCAGTCATTCACATTGTATGTTGTCAACAACCGAACGCCCAGCCAAAACGACAACTTTTCATTTCCTGCTGTTCACGATGAAACAAAGCGCCATTCAGGTGTTATTTGAGCGATCTCGATGAAATAAAAAGTATTTGTTGATAGAATAAGGTCTTACGGTCAGGACCACGAGGGCATATCAGTGATCTGGTCGTTTTTACCTAGTTTCTCGTCGATGTTTCTGCATGCATGTTTCAATTTCGTTGGTTGCCTTTATTATATATTACTTACTATATGACCATAGGCCAAAACAAATAATATTTTTTTGTGTCTGGTGCCTGTGGTACAGACAGTAGTAGACATTGTCTTAATTTGTGTTTCATGTGCTTAAATTGAGCGCGACGTGATGATACTTATTACGGGCCAAGGCTGTCTGCAAGAAACAGTTACATGCAAAGATACAGTTATATTACTGAGAATATCTATTACGACGCGTTGCAGCTCTATGTGTCTCACAGCATTAAATAACTGATAGCAGACGACATTGTGTGACACCAAGAAATGATTTCCAATCACAGAAAGCAGACAGCAGACATGATCTGGGACGACAATGCATACGACTGACAGCACTCACAGCCTGTGACGTCGTTTTGTCCCACTGACACAAAAACATGAAAGCATCGGAATTATTTAAGTTATCTGACTGTGCAGTGCCGTAGCCAGAATCTGAAAATAGCCTCAGTGTGGCTACGTGCCTGCTTTATAGATTATATTCACACATTTTCGGTGGAAAACTATAACATAGTATTAACTATGTTTCTGCAACATACATGAATAGCATCGACTTAGAATGATTCCTGGTAATTAATTGAACTGAGTTTTAATTAATTATGTATATAAGAGGAAACACAGTTTCGCAGGGTGTAATACAGTGTGTACTGCGTACAATCAGTACGTGTTATGAAACTCAACAGTCAACAGCTGATCTTTCAAATGTAATGTTACATCAGCCAATTGCACTATTAAGCAATATATAATTACAGTAGTGTACAGCTGTTGTAATTGGTTTTACTTTGAATAACAAGAATGTGTTTTACGTTTATTTATCGTCGCTACCGGTTGCCCATATGAGCGACGCCTCCTGAATAGATTAGTCATTTTAGATTGTTGGAGGATGGTGCAATGAAAAATACAGACAGAGACCCATTCCAGAGTCACCTTTGGTTCTTTTACATGCACGGTGTAAAGCACCGACACGAGACCTCGGTTTAAAGTCTCATCCGAAAGACTGTTAATTTTAGAGTCCAACGGGGGATCAAACCTGCTATCCCTGGATTACCAGTCCAACGTGTTACCACTGGACAACAGATCCGTCTGTGAATAACAAGAATCACGTGACTAGTAATTATAACCTATCATTTAATTGGGAGAACTGCTCGTATGTCAATTTAGTGTTTTGTACTATAGCAATTGGATTGCATTATTGTGTGTGTGGGGGGGGGGGGGCGAATGCAGAAATGATGTACGTGAGATGGTACGGTGGTCGCCAGATCTGACAGGTGGGTTCGTGAGATGGTACGGTGGTCGCAGATCTGACAGGTGGGTTTTCTCCGGATACACTTTGGCTGTCAGATTAGCGCAGTGGTTAGCACGCTCGCTTCTCACCAATGCAACCACGGTTTGATCCTCGGACCAGGACGTATGTGAGATGGTACGGTGGTCGCCAGATCGGACAGGTAGGTTTTCTCCGGGCACCCCGGTTTCCTTCCACACGAATGACTACATTTATGCTTTCATCCGCGCCAACGAGAGTGATTAATATAAGTTGTTAAAACTGTCTTCGCAATCGTTGTAAAATAAATAAAGTTTAAACGAAACTAAATGCAGAAATGAAGCACGTGGTGGGCGTGGGAGAGAGCTGATAAGTTTTCGGTATCGACTGTCTATGAGATATATCTTTCGCGTCCTAGTCAGTATCCGGGATGTACCTACCTGTTCGCCTCCGTGGTCGAATGGCTAAGGGCGCTGACTTGTATACCACTGTAACCTATAATCACTGATGGGCACGGGCCCGAGTGCCGCTTATACCGTTTCTCTTTATACGAAAACGTTGGCAGTTTCTTACGGAGGTTAGTGCACCATTGTGCTAAAAAGTGCTCATTGCCCACCCACCCAACCCTACACTGTAATAGTCATTTCGACCGAAGTAGATACTCATACTTACCCATGATAGGCTTCTGTCTGATTGTTGAAAGTGTGGTCTTCAATGGAATAAGAACAACAAGTTATGCCTATGGTCTTCTCATTTTGAATACTAGTATTCAAGGAATATATTATTATGGACTATACTAGTATTCAAGGAACATATTATTATGGACAATACTAGTATTCAAGGAAGATATTATTATGGACTATACTAGTATTCAAGGAAGATATTATTATGGACTATACTAGTATTCAAGGAAGATATTATTATGGACTATACTAGTATTCAAGGAACATATTATTATGGACTATACTAGTATTCAAGGAAGATATTATTATGAACTATACTAGTATTCAAGGAACATATTATTATGGACTATACTAGTATTCAAGTAAGATATTATTATGGACTATACTAGTATTAAAGTAAGATATTATTATGGACTATTTTAAAGTTACCGATCATACCTTTGAGAGAATAAGATTGTGTCTAATTGTGGTGACAGTGTATTCCACAGGTTGAATATGTACAGGGTTGTTTATTTACAGACTATGTACTTGGCTCAGGGACTATTCGAATACAGATTACAGATATTTATTTAAATTCTATTCCTCGCTTTATAGTGAATCAGACAGTGTATTTGTCGTGTTATCAGTTGAGTAAAAATGATTACTTAAAATCACTTTGTCGTTTCAATTGTATCGATATTGATTTAGATGAATAGTGAATTATACTTTGACAGTGAACTGTGTATATAATTAAGATTCCGGATATATTGTTTTAACTGTGATTAGGATCGTGAGTTCTTACAAAGAAGCTGGAACAATCCAATCTAATTGAATCTACTTGATTCTAATTGGTATAATGTTTATCAGTTTGCCTGTGATATATGATGCCTTTTATCGTTGTGCTAATCGTTGGGAAAGACACGGGACGGCAACGAAGATAAATAGATAAATGTGTGCCTTTTTCACACTGTATAGATACATGGTTTCTTTCTCTACAAACGGATCTGTAGTCCAGTGGTAACACGCTGGACTGGTAACACAGGGATCGCAGATTCGATCCCCCGTCTGACCCTAATAAAATTAACAGTCTTTCAGATGGGACGTTAAACCGAAGTCTCGTGTCGGTGCTGTACACCATGCACGTAAAAGAATCAGAGTAGACTCTGGAATGGGTCTCTGTCGGTATCATTGCACTATCCTCCAAAAATCTAAAATGACTAATCTCTTTAGGAGTCGTCGCTCATATGGGCACTCGGTAGCGACGATAAATAAAGGTAAAACACACACATGGTTTCTTTCTACCCTCCTCCTCCTTCTCTAAAGCATGATATGGGGTACTTCTGATCTAAGTTATAAACATTGCATATATTTATTTTGTATCGATTGAATGATGTTAAATACAATGCCGATATTTCTGATTTTCGATAAGTATAATCTATTGTTTGCTAGTGCTAAAATTAGGGTTATCAAGAATTTATTAAAGTTCAAAGCATCGTTGTATCGGGTGTAATATTAATTGCAAGAATACATATTGTTTGGAATGGTATAAAGAACTGGTAGGAAAGTAGGAGGTGACGAGAATCTTTCACTGGTCAGAGCATGGATTCTCTCTACCTCCCTATTACCCTCTTCTCCAAGATGAGGAGGGAAAGGTTTGGGATGGGGCAGCCGACTCGCAGTATATGATTTACCTACTTTCCAAAGTATTATTATTTCTTTACAAGAAAGAGGATAGAGAATTGATGGAATTCAGAATGACATGCCGTAAATGGTGAGTTATATTCTCCGTCTTATATAAATTATTATTATTTTATGTAAATATATATTTTCTATAATGGCATGAATTGGGTAAATCACCGATATAATGACTATGTTGGAATTATAGAATGTTTGTCTCGATGGTTTATGATTAGAATACTTGGATATATAACATTACACGGATCGGTATACAGTCAAACCTGTCTTAAGCAGCCAGTCAAGGGAGTCACAGAAAATGGCTGCTTAGCACAGGTGGCTGCTTAATAGAGGTCAAATGTATAATAAAACAGCATATTGGGAGTATGGAAACTGGCTGCTTAATACAGGATGGCTGCTTAATAGAGGTGATCACTATCACAGGTTTGACTGTATGCATAATATAAAATTGTTAAAACATAGATATAACGGAATAGAAGACTGGTATATTTAGATAAGTTTGAACCTATAAGAAATAGTACATTCATTAAAGTATAATTTTGAATGTCTCGAAATTAGTAAACCGCCAGCAACAATTATATTGAAAACAATGTGAAGGTCCATAACCTAAGTCGGTGTTGTTGTCTTTTCTATTCTATAGATTCTCAAGTTCCACAACTCTTTATAGGTGATAAATGATATATTTTCGTTTAAGAACAGTGGATTAGAAAATAATTTTAAGCATACTTTAACTTTGATTTGTAGCTCAGACATTTGCTAATAAGTAGGAAATGTCATATGGTAAGAGCATCATTAAAATTGGCAAAATTAATGTCAAGCAAAGCATTTACATTACAATTATAAAAAAAGAGTTACTTTTAACTCTTTCAGCGCCGAATAAATTCAGAGCATGTGCAAACAACATAGATCCAGATCAGCCGCGGCGTAGCGTCGCGTCTGATCAGGATCTATGTTGTTTGCTATTCGGACAGGTGCTTCAGCTCCACTGTCTGAAGAGCAATCAGCATATAGCCTGATCAGACGGCATGTTCTGTTCTGTCCGATCGGGTACTCTACTTTTTTTACAAAGTCGCTTTTATGCGACATTGGCGGTGAAAGAGTTAAAGCGAATGCCATTGGCTGCTTAGAACAAATATGTGTGATTTATGTGAACGAATATAAAATGTTATATTATGAAAACCTAATAATAGCTGATCATTAGGACCAGTCATTGAAAACAGAAATTAATAAATTTATCAGAAATGTGAAGCACTTAACCCTTTCAACACCACATACCTCTAAATTGGCTTACAAAAAAGTGTAGATCCAGATGAGCCGGCTCGTGACGAGCCGTCTCATCAGGATCTGCACTTTTTTCAAGTAATATAACTATTTTTAGAATTTATTTTACCCATTTTGATAAATGAACTGGTCCAAATGTAATTTTGTTATTAATTTATTGGTCTAAAAATATCATGGACCAGTCCATGTCAGTTACTTGGTGTCGAATGGGTTAATGAAGCATTCAAATATGATTTTGTACATACTGCTATTTTTCTTTTGATGTTCCTTGATATAGTTCTCAATTTTTCTTTTAATTACTGCTTTTAAAATAAATGTGTTTTAATAGTCTGGTTTTACGATTTCATTACGCACATGCATTTTCTTCCTGAAATGAATTAATACAACTAGCTAATTATATAATAACATTAGCAAACTTTCGATCTCACATCACCATGGCAACTTCTCTATCTGACAATCTGACTGTGTCACCGATACAGCAACACAACATCACTGAAATTAGCGGCTACTGAAATTCGACACCTACAGAAAGAAAGACATACTTGTATAGAACATTATGGATGACAAGTCAAGTCAAAGAATTTGAATTTTATTGGCAAAAACAAGTTATGTTCATCTTCAAGTAACATGTTTACAACTGACCATATTGCAGAGCAATATTGCAAATTGTATTATCACCCAGACATCGATCTGCTTTTTGCAAATTTCGACTAGGGATTGCCCCCATTAGGATAGAGACTGGTCGGTATGAAGGTTTGCCAGAGGAATCTAGGATGTGTCCGTTTTGTGATACTGCTACTATTGAAAATGAGATGCATGTAATATTGAATTGTCCAGTTTACAATGATTTAAGACAAGATTTATTCTCAAAGTCATATGCGTGTAATATCAATGTCTACTCAATGTCTGATTATGATAAATATTGTTTCCTGTTTTCAAACCAAGAGATGATTCGTAATTGTGCCAAAACCTGTTTTATTATTCTACAGAGGCGTCAGTTTTTATTATGTAAATAATTTTTTAATTTGTGAATAATTTCATTATTTCTTATATTTCTAACTGCATTTTTTATCCCGTCTGTAATATCTCTGCTAATCATATTCGCAATGATCTGATCAAAGCGAAGTTAGATTTCATATGACCAATTCTTAATCAGTGTGCAATAGTACCTATTTTGTATTTCAGTGTTTTATAATTGTCTTAGAGCAGTTTTTAATATCCGATTAACAGGGATATTGCAGCTTTATCCCTAACATACTGTGATAAATGAGTATGTATGATTTTGTTCATCTCTTATAACTCCATGTTGGAGTGGCATTGTACTTTTATTATGTAAATTATACATGTAATATTATTGTAAATATTGTACGTACAATGATGTGATGTAAATACAGATTACTACTACTACGATTGGCGATTATTTACAAACAATCAGAAACACATGATATAATTATTATATAAATGTAGCCAGCTCTTTACTTACCCCTGACTGAGTTGAGTTCATAATATTTGCAAATATATCTACATTAGGCAATGCATAATAATATATTTTTAAATAAAGCGATCATAAGCTAAATAGTGATATTCGGACTCAACAACTCGCATATTACATTTAGTACATAATCGTTGGCTCGTAAGCGCCTGATTGATAGTACTCTGGTATCGTATATTACAGTATGTTGCTTTACTGAATAAAACACTATGTCGCAATACTATTTGCAAAGATAAGAACGGTGTCATGTTAAAACACGATTTATCTCGTGGTCTGTCTTGCCTTAGCGTTGGCCCGCAATTTATAAGATAAACGAATTATCTTCTTGCATGCTAAATGTCATTCCAACATGAAAACAGATAATTCCGAGGTTTGTTCGGAAACTGTAATTTTATGGTATTGATGATTTCATTCCCAGTATATCCGAAGAGGGTATACATGTGTATAGCCAGGGTTAAGTTAGAAAATAAGAGATGAACTATAAAATTGACTTCTACTCGAGTATGTGGAAGTCGTGATAGCGCAATGTTAGCGCGTTCGCTTCATGTGCGAAATGTCCGGAGTTCGAGACCAGCTGGAGCCGTTGCGATTGTGTCCTTATGCAAGGTATTTAAATTCAACATTCTCTCTCTCTCTCTCTCTCTCGTGGCGATGGATTCCAGGATTGAGGTCTCGAGAGTGATTAATATAAGTTGTAAGAACCTATTTCGCAATCGAGCTAAAATCAATTTGTAATACAAAATAGTATGTAGATCATTAAGAAGATATAGGTAAAATAATTCGAAGGCGCAGACAATACATCAATTAAAAATAAACATGTAGGTACTGGCACAATATATATTGTTCTAATGTGTTCTTTAGCACAATGTGTTTGGGTTACTCAGTTTGTATTATCTGGCTTCTATGGAGAGTTGTAGTAGTGTACACCAAGGCATGCGCCAACTCTCAGTTAGCTCTTGAAACAGACGGATCTGTAGTCCAGTGGTAACATACTGGACTGGTAATCCAGGGATCGCAGGTTCGATCCCCCATCTGACCATAATAAAATAAACAGTCTTTCAGATGGGACATTAAATCGAGGTCTCGTGTCGGTGCTTTACGCCGTGCACGTAAAAGAACCAGAGGAGATTATGGAATGGGTCTCTGTCTGTATCATTGTACTATCCTCCAAAAATCTAAAATGATTAATCTCTTCAGGACGCGTCGCTCATATGGGCAACCGGTAGCGACGATAAATAAACGTAAAACACAACACTAGCTCTTGGTCATATAGCGCTCGGTGAGTATGATAATGTCTTCTACATCGTTTATTAGAAGTATTAGCAGTGTTCTAATGACGGACAGTTAGAGATACATATTTCGTTATAGAGGGTGACCTAATTAGTTATGAACTAATCCTCCGTAAGGCCCTCTATAGCGAACAGTGTAGGCCCTGATCTGGATACACACTGTTCAGAAGTCATTGGGAACATAATCGCGAAATGCATGTCAACCAACATACCTTAGAACATTGTAATTCATGGATACAACATTACCGAATCAGACTATTTTTTATATCAATATCTTTCTACTCATAGTAGGTTTTAGTATATACAAATTATATTTTGCAAGTGACAACTGGACAAAAGAGAAAACGATATATACAAAGTTTTTAGTATCTACAAATAATATTTTGCAAGTGGACACAAGAGATCATGATATATACAAAGTTTTTAAATCAGAATTTGAAATCATCCATCTTTACTACCAATTTAAAAATATTAATATAACATTTTTCAATAAGGTTCATGAAAATGTTTGATAATACTTTTATTGGCATTTAAATGACTAGTATATATACGATGTATTTTTTCTGGACGAATGGGAATTTATGTGATAATAATTACTGCTATGTATTCGTATTATAGGTATTATCATTGTCCAATTGTTTTCAGGGAACTAGTTCCAAGCTTTCACTGGTGTGCGCATATAAATATAGGCTTCAGCTGGAATCCAGAAATGGCCAGGTCAATCTATTTACGCAGTTGAAACAATTATTGGTTCCCATATGATTCGCGGATATTCCAGCAGTGATGTGGCATATACTATTATGCTGGACAGGGTTTCATGTTATTATCAACATGTTTGCATTTAATTACTAAATTATGCACTTTATAATATATATACAGTCACTCAATACACTATATGTGTAGTATGCAGAGTAAATGGTCAATCGTCCTTCTATTACATATTTATATGTAATAGATTTTCTTGTTGTAGTTGTATTTAGCATCTATGTGTAATTCAGCTTTGCCTTTTTCAATTTCGATGTTAATGCCACATGGTGCTGAATCGTCAGGTAAAGTGAACACTTCATCATTACAAATGCGAACTACATACATGACAGGGCAGTAGTGTAGGTATACTCAATATATTGTAAGCTGTACATAAATAAGCTGAAAATAGTGTCACATTAGAGGTCGCTATAACATCAGCATAATATACGTACACGAAATCTTTATTATTTTAATCACCATTGTAAGTATTGTACGCTTTCAGCTTGGCCCTATGCTAAAACTATTAGATGGATCAAGTTCTACGTAAATTGAAATAATAAGAAATGATACAAGTACAAGTATAAATCCCGTAGATTACAGATAGAACACGAACAACTATTACATATAAATAAGGACAATTGAAAACTCACTCTGCATACTACACACTCTGATAGTGTATTGAGTGAATGCATACATAATAAAGTGCATAATTTAGTAATTAAATGCAAAGATGTGGACAATAACACGAATCCCTGTCCAACATAATAGTACATACCACATCGCCAGATCGGACAGATGGGTTTTATCCGGGTACCGGTTTCCTCCCACACGAATGACAACAATAACGCTTTCATCCTCGCCAACGAGAGTGATTAATATAAGTTGTTAGAACTTTATTCGCAATCGTTGTAAAATAAATAAAGTTTAAACGTATACATATACCACATCCCTGTTGGAACATTCGCGAATCATATGGGAACCAAGTATTGTTGTAGAATTTCAACTACGTAAATAGATTGACCTGGCCAGTTCTGGATTCCAGCTCAAGGCTGTATTTCTATGTGCACACTAGTTCCCTGAAAACAATGGGACAATTGTAATACCTAGAATACGAATACATAGCAGTAGTTCTTATCACATAAAATCCCATTCGTCCAGAAAATTCTGCCCCAAAGAAAAAGAACGCGAAGTTCCCGGATGAAAGCAATACACGTGACAAGGATGACTGTGATTGGTTAACATCAAGCTTCTGTAGTGCGCGTTATGCGTTATTGAAAATGACATCCTCACTGAAAACCGGTGTCGGTTGAGGGTATATACTGACACCCTGTGTGAATTGTGGTTACTACACTTTAAGCATTGTAGAACTTATAAACAAATTTACATTATACATGTACTATTGTAAATTGCGTTGTTATATTCAATATATTATTAATAAACCATATTAACACTGTGTTATTAAAATAATGGCATAATTAATTATATGGCAACGATCAAATTAGTGACATGGAAAATGAATCGCTAATAAATGTATGGCACACAGTAATATGAGCAAGTGAGATTGAAATTTAAATGGAATACGTAATCCTCATATGACGGTATAACCATAAACCATTTACGATATCAGTTTTAGTTCCACATGATATAATATTAAACAGTGTGATGCGTGTACGTATATTTATATTGGGCGCCGTTTTGCTATTTATTCAGTATAATTATATGGATATCTATATTTCGATGTATGTATATCCATTATTCCAAGTTATTCATGTATATCCATTATTCCAAGTTATTCATGTATATCCATTATTCCAAGTTATTCATGTATATCCATTATTCCAAGTTATTCATGTATATCCATAATTCCATTTTTTTTATATCTATCATTCATTTATTGGATACACATAATTCGATAGTTGGATATCCATTATTCCAAGTTATTCATGGATATCCATAATTCTATTTTTGGATATCCATAATTCGAGCTATGGATATCCATAATTACAGGTGCGCAGTTTTACTATTTATTCAGCATTTATGGATATCCAAAAATCGAATTATGATATCCAATAATTAAAAAGATCGAGTAACACTTTGTAAAACGCTATATCACGAACGTATAAATATAATGTATTTATCCTAGATGATCGAGTAACTCTTTGTAAAGCTCGATATGTCGAATGTATCATATAATGTATGTATCCTAGATGATCGAGTAACTCTTTGTAAAGCTCGATATGTCGAATGTATCATATAATGTATTTATCCTAGATGATCGAGTAACTCTTTGTAAAGCTCGATATGTCGAATGTATCATATAATGTATTTATCCTAGATGATCGAGTAGCGCTTTGTAAAGCTCTAATGACGAATGTATTTATCCGAGATGATCGAGTAACTCTTTGTAAAACTCTATATGACGAATGTGTCAATATAATGTATTTATCCTAGATGATCGAGTAACTCTTTGTAAAACTCTATATGACGAATGTGTCAATATAATGTATTTATCCTAGATGATCGAGTAACTCTTTGTAAAACTCTATATGACGAATGTGTCAATAGAATGTATTTATCCTAGATGATCGAGTAACGCTTTGTAAAGCTCTAATGACGAATGTAGTTATCCGAGATGATCGAGTAACTCTTTGTAAAGCTCTATATGACGAATGTATCAATAGAATGTATTTATCCTAGATGATCGAGTAACTCTTTGTAAAGCTCTATATGACGAAGTTATCAATAGAATGTATTTATCATAGATGATCGAGCAACGCTGTGTAAAGCTCTAATGATGAATGTATTTATCCTAGGTGATCGAGTAACGCTTTGTAAAGCTCTAATGACGAATGTATTTATCCGAGATGATCGAGTAACTCTTTGTAAAGCTCTATATGATGAATGTATCAAATGTATTTATCCCAGATGATCGAGTAACGCTTAGTAAAGCTCTATATGACGAAGTTATCAATAGAATGTATTTATCCTAGATGATCGAGTAAAACTATCACAGATAAAGGTATTCTGGAACTGTATTTAGTATAACTGAGCGTATTCTGGAACTGTATTTAGTATAACTGAGCGTATTCTGGAACTGTATTTAGTATAACTGAGCATATTCTGGAATTGTATTTAGTATAACTGAGCGTATTCTGGAACTGTATTTAGTATAACTGAGCGTATTCTGGAACTGTATTTAGTATAACTGAGCGTATTCTGGAATAATTATCCTAGTTGATCATTGATGTATAGTGGATTTGCATTTATCTCATTTGACCCACTTCGTCGTCACATATATTTCTATAAGGAATATAACATTATGTTACATTCGTTCATTGAAACTCTCAACAATAGATACTAATAGTATATATGGAATGAATGTGACGTCCTTGTTCGAAACTCTCGATCATGAATACTCACATTTGTAATCGTCTTAATTATGGTTATGTCTTGGAATTCCGTCATATATACTAGATGATTAACTAACTCTTCGTAATGATTCCAATCATGGATTCCTGGAAGTCGATACATATCTCAGATGCTGGGATCATGGATTCATGGAAGTCGATACATATCTCAGATGCTGGGATCATGGATTCATGGAAGTCGATACATATCTCAGATGCTGGGATCATGGATTCCTGGAAGATGATACATATCTCAGATGCTGGGATCATGGATTCCTGGAAGTCGATACATATCTCAGATGCTGGGATCATGGATTCCTGGAAGTCGATACATCTCTCAGATGCTGGGATCATGGATTCCTGGAAGTCGATACATATCTCAGATGCTGGGATCATGGATTCCTGGAAGTCGATATATATCTCAGATGGTGAGATCATGGATTCCTGGAAGTCGATACATATATCAGATGCTGGGATCATGGATTCCTGGAAGTCGATATATATCTCAGATGGTGAGATCATGGATTCCTGGAAGTCGATACATATCTCAGATGCTGGGATCATGGATTCCTGGAAGTCGATACATATCTCAGATGCTGGGATCATGGATTCCTGGAAGTCGATACATATCTCAGATGCTGGGATCATGGATTCCTGGAAGTCGATACATATCTCAGATGCTGGGATCATGGATTCCTGGAAGTCGATACATATCTCAGATGCTGGGATCATGGATTCCTGGAAGTCGATATATATCTCAGATGCTTGGATCATGGATTCCTGGAAGTCGATATATATCTCAGATGCTTGGATCATGGATTCCTGGAAGTCGATATATATCTCAGATGCTTGGATCATGGATTCCTGGAAGTCAATACATATCTCAGATGCTGGGATCATGGATTTCTGGAAGTCGATATATATCTCAGATGCGTGGATCATGGATTCCTGGAATTCGATATATATCTCAGATGCTGGGATCATGGATTCCTGGAAGTCGATACATATCTCAGATGCTGGGATTATGGATTCCTGGAAGTCGATACATATCTCAGATGCTGGGATCATGGATTCCTGGAAGTCGATACATATCTCAGATGCTGGGATTATGGATTCCTGGAAGTCGATATATATCTCAGATGCTGAGATCATGCATTCCTGGAAGTCGATATATATCTCAGATGCTGGGATCATGGATTCATGGAAGTCGATACATATCTCAGATGCTGGGATCATGGATTCCTAGAAGTCGATACATATCTCAGATGCTGGGATCATGGATTCCTGGAAGTCGATACATATCTCAGATGCTGGGATCATGGATTCCTGGAAGTCGATACATATCTCAGATGCTGGGATCATGGATTCCTGGAAGTCGATACATATCTCAGATGCTAGGATCATGGATTCCCGGAAGTCGATACATATCTCAGAGGCTGGGATCATGGATTCCTGGAAGTCGATACATATCTCAGATGCTGGGATCATGGATTCCTGGAAGTCGATATATATCTCAGATGCTTGGATCATGGATTCCTGGAAGCCGATATATATCTCAGATGCTTGGAACATGGATTCCTGGAAGTCAATACATATCTCAGATGCTGGGATCATGGATTTCTGGAAGTCGATACATATCTCAGATGCTGGGATCATGGATTCCTGGAAGTCGATACATATCTCAGATGCTGGGATCATGGATTCCCGGAAGTCGATACATATCTTAGATGCTACTGCAAGTCGTGATAAGCTGTCACTCGTTATATCTCAACAGTGTACAATATACATGCACTGTAATATTACGAAACGCTACGGTTCCAGGTAGAAATCGCAAAATATCGTGGAAGTATTAATTTGTGGACAGGTTCTGACAACACATGATATGACGTATGTTTTTAATAATATATAAAACATTATATACTGAATAATTTAATATATTTCAAGTAACACAGTAACAGTCACTTTTTTACAGTTACACCTTACAATGTACTATGCCACTTTTCATCATTAAAATGCTAATCACAACTATAGTTGCTTTTACAAACAACATAGAGCCAGATCAGACGCACAGAACACACACACATAACGTGTCGTCAGACCTGGCGCTATGTTGTTTGTAATCGGATTGTGGAGCTAAAACACGTGACTGAATAGCATATATATATATCTTGATCAGACACGGCACGGCTTTAGATCTGAATCTATACTAGAGGACCAAGAAAACGCACACCTCCATTATATGATTAGTATCATATGAAAACGAAATACGAAGGATTCCATCAAAGATATATCACATCTTTATTACAAAGCACAAACTGAAACTATGTATTTATATACTTATTGTTTTTCATGTAAAACACACTTATCCGAAGTGTGCGTTTTCTATTTCCTCTAGTATAATTATGTTGTTTGCAAATCCCTCCAATTGTTTCGGTAATTTAAATTTGATTCAACTTCCAATATCTAGTTATAAAGCCAAACTAGTATGGGTATCACGACACTTCCAATGTTTCTGATAATGATCTTAAATTATGTAATATCCATTGCGCCTGTACGAAAGCATTGGGTATGACACAAGAAACAATAGCATGCGTCTAAAATAAAAAGAGTCTTTGAACCAATTTCGGAAACAGTCGCAACCCGGCACAGGTATTGTCTTAGGCATATCCATATTTTGTACATCCCATATTCATACATTGTACATCCGATATCCATACCTTGTACATCCCATATCCATACATTGTACATCCCATATCCATACATTGTACATCCCATATCCATACATTGTACATCCCATATCCATACATTGTACATCCCATATCCATACATTGTACATCCCATATCCATACATTGTACATCCCATATCCATACATTGTACATCCCATATCCATACATTGTACATCCCATATCCATACATTGTATATCCCATATCCATACCCAGTACAGCCCATATCCATACCCTGTACAGCCCATATCCATACCATGTACAGCCCATATCCATACCCTGTACAGCCCATATCCATACCCTGTACAGCCCATATCCATACCCTGTACAGCCCATATCCATACCCTGTACAGCCCATATCCATACCCTGTACAGCCCATATCCATACCCTGTACAGCCCATATACATACCCTGTACAACACATATCCATACCCTGTACAGCCCATATCCATACTATGTACAGCCCATATCCATACCCTGTACAGCCCATATCCATACCCTGTACAGCCCATATCCATACCCTGTACAGCCCATATACATACCCTGTACAACACATATCCATACCCTGTACAGCCCATATCCATACTATGTACAGCCCATATCCATACCCTGTACAGCCCATATCCATACCCTGTACAGCCCATATCCATACCTTATACAGCCCATATCCATACCCTGTACAGCCCATATCCATACCCTGTACAGCCCATTTAGAAGATGTGATTAGTAGGATGATATGCATTATGTGAACATTAAAGTCAATGTTGAAGATTAATTATGTAGGAATGTACAGGGAACACCAGCGGCGAAGCCAGCCTTTGTGAAGTTGTAAGCCCGACTAATATATTGAGCGCCGAATGCATAGTGGTGGTGGAGTGGTCAATGGACCATGCTCCCCCATGAACATTTTGAAGCCTAGAACGTTAACCGTGCACTCTGGTATATTTTAATGTACGTTTTAGATGTTCAAATTTCGATGTAGTTTTCAAAATACTAAATACTAAAATTGCTATACACAGAGATGAAATGTCACATTGACTGCAATCATATATGATCGAATCGTGAGATATTTTACCATACAGACATACAAATACCGACTCCACATTTATTGCATTTTGGCCTATTTGAATATTAATTCTGCATGTCTGGGCCTGCATTGTCTTATAGGTGCTTCGCCACTGAACACGAGTTCCCCCCACTATAGGATAATATAAAATGTATTTGCGATTATATAAATGTATAAATATCAACAAGTGCATGTACAAATACCAATACAGTGCATGGAATGTGTCATTTATAAATTACATTGCAGATGATATATGTATCAATACCAGCATCTACACCGACATGATATATGTATCACTACCAGCATCTACACCGACATGATATATGTATCACTACCAGCATCTACACCGACATGATATATGTATCAATACCAACATCTACACCGACATGATATATGTATCAATACCAACATCTACACCGACATGATATATGTATCAATACCAACATCTACACCGACATGATATATGTATCACTACCAGCATCTACACCGAGATCATCCAGTAGTCTGTCTCTAAGACAAAGTGGACGTCGTGATAGTGCGTTCGCTTCAGGTGCGAAAGGTCCGGAGTTCGAGCCCCGCTGCAGCCATTATGAGTGTGCCCTTCGGCAAGGCATTTAAGAGAATGTCGCTACTGTAACAATGTCATTACGAATTGTTGTAATAATCCTGTAACAATAAGAGAATGTCGCTACTGTAACAATGTCATTACGAATTGTTGTAATAATCCTGTAACAATAAGAGAATGTCGCTACTGTAACAGTGTCATTACGAATTGTTGTAAGAATCCCGGAACAATAAGATAATGTCGCTATTGTAACAATGTCATTACGAATTGTTGTAATAATCCTGTAACAATAAGAGAATGTCGCTATTATAACAATGTCATTACGAATTGTTGTAATAATCCTGTAACAATAAGAGAATGTCGCTACTGTAACAATGTCATTACGAATTGTTGTAAGAATCCAGTGACAATTACTACATGTCCCAAGTGTATTATGCTGCATTGTTGTGTTCTAAGACGAGTAGATGATTAATAGCAGCTTTATCCAAGCTTCCAAATTTAGCCTATAATTATGTAAATAATATATTTACAAAATATTTATGTAATAAGCAAACTGTTTATGATCATTAAGCACAATATGTGTTGCTTCGCTTTTAATGCTGAATCAATAGTCAATCAATAGTCAATCAATAGTCAATCAATAGTCAATCAATAATCAAAAAGCATCTAGTGGATACTAACAAGTATTGAACAGTCTTAATCCAGATTGTCACATCGTCATATATGCTTCTGTACGTGTGTACTGACTCAGAGTTAATGTAGACATAGTAACGCATTGTTTATTCTAACCTCTAGCACACTGTAGGCGAACTGATCAGATAACAAATGTGTAATGTATTTCCTATTTTTCCTAGAAAGTAGAACTTACTTTCATTCAAGACACCCCATCCTACAGCATGCTAAAGGTCAATTAAATACGTAAATCATTTCATGGACTATACACAGTATTATCGTGATTACTACAACATCCTGTTGATCGTACAATGCCATCCGCATTCGGTAGTGTTATACCTTCGTGTTCGATATTTCATCTTCTTGTTCTTGGTGTATTTCTACATCGACACCGTTTAAAACTGAAGAATAATTATTCACATCTTTAACTAAAGTTAACCCATGAATGCTTTTAGGTTGATGTCCTACAGAATAATGTCGAACTAACAAACACTCTGTTTCACTGGATTTTTCAAATGGTTCACCATTTATATCACGTGACGTGTAATGTTTTGGTGACGACAAATCTGATCCCGAAGAAGACTTTGTAAATATATCGGATGTCAATCCATTAAGTGGTGGTGATTTAATACTAATTTGAACACTATTTAAGCCAATTACGTTGGAATGAGTATGCTCTCTCTTAGCTATGAATGGTGTTGAGATAAAACACTTGGACGTAGGCGACTCCCCACACACTTGTACCGTTTTAGAGTCCGTTTCCCTCAGTATTTCAAGGATATTGGAATCTGGCACTTTCAAGTTTTCATCAATATCATGATTGTAAGTAGTTTTATTCAGATAGTTTTGTGGAGAACTTTTAATTTTATTTGCATTGAAACTCTTGTGAGTCATGTTGGGCGTGCCAGGTTGGAAGCAATTGTTTGTTTGTATGTCTGTGCTTTGTGGTGTATTTCCCATACGCCCTGTGCGCACTGCTTCATTCTCGCTAATCAGCCAGTAAGTGAATAGTTCACCTTTACCCTGCAAACACAATGCATCGTCTATTAGAGATAAGATAAGATACATTTTATTTTGAGTCGACAATATATAAACAGTACAACACAAGCTCTGAGTGAGCTTTTGTATCGACTATATAACATACAGTATAATGATAACAATTGCAGACGGATCTGTAGTCCAGTGGTATCACGCTGGACAGGTTCGATCCCCCGTCTGACCCTAATAAATTGAACAGTCTTTTAGATGGGACTTTATACCGAGGTCTCGTGTCGGTGTTGTACACCGTGCAAGTAAATGAACCAGAGGAGAATCTGGAATGGGTATCTTTCTGTATCATTGCACTATCCTCCACCAATCGAAAATGACTAATCTCTTCAGGAGGCGCCGCTCATATGGGCAACCGGTAGCGACGATAAATAAACGTAAACAAACCCCACACACACAACAATTATAAAACAGCTATAAAATTAGAATCACTTATAATGAATAATATGCATATATATTTAAGTTTATTTCTAAGATAAATGTTAAAACAAAGTTTTGAAGAGAGGAATACTTTTAATAAATTAGGAGATTAAACGCACA
The DNA here is from genome assembly GCA_014843695.1 of Archivesica marissinica. Lineage (NCBI taxonomy): Eukaryota > Metazoa > Mollusca > Bivalvia > Venerida > Vesicomyidae > Archivesica > Archivesica marissinica. The sequence goes on along the minus strand of CM026390.1, from coordinate 81,684,799 downwards.
TATACTGCAATGTATTATATGATGGGTGTTTCACAGCACATATACTGCAATGTATTATATGATGGGTATTTCACAGCACATATACTGCAATGTATTATATGATGGGTATTTCACAGCACATATACTGCAATGTATTATATGATGGGTATTTCACAGCACATATACTGCAATGTATTATATGATGGGTGTTTCACAACACATATACTGCAATGTATTATATGATGGGTATTTCACAGCACATATACTGCAATGTATTATATGATGGGTATTTCACAGCACATATACTGCAATGTATTATATGATGGGTATTTCACAGCACATATACTGCAATGTATTATATGATGGGTATTTCACAGCACATATACTGCAATGTATTATATGATGGGTATTTCACAGCACATATACTGCAATGTATTATATGATGGGTATTTCACAGCACATATACTGCATTGTATTATATGATGGGTATTTCACAGCTCATATACTGCAATGTATTATATGATGGGTATTTCACAGCACATATACTGCAATGTATTATATGATGGTTATTTCACAGCTCATATTTCTTGCAACAGGAACATTACTTCTACTATTGATAACTATGACAGTATTAAACTTTCAGATTCATTTAATTTGCATTTAATTTGCAAAAAACTACTAGTAAAATACAACCATTCGAAGATTTCAGATTATATGCATTGTGTAAATACATGTAGATCTACACACAACACAATTCCTAACAGGTCACCTGATGTTTTACAGTATTTGGAACAAACTAATAACCAAATAATATCAATATTCATATCATCTTATGCATGAGTTTTCCGTATTATAATTTGGGATAAATGCATTAAATGACAATAAGAAACTATTTATATTGTACGATTATTAATTGGCTCCAACTATTATGAAACACCAGGTGACCGATTAGGAATTTTGTTGAGTGTATACATCTTATAAACGTAAGAAAAAAAGATAGACATATTTTGCTACAATTTGTCCATGTTTAAAAAGGCAGAATTATGTGGGAAATGGAGAGTTTCTGCTAGAATCGTATGATTTACCATTACCTGGAAGATTCCAAGTGATTCCAGCATGTATGAGCTTTATTTTCTATTCTAACACGACCCAGCTAATAACATACGTACTTATAGAGTAAAATCTACCTCGGGTTATTCTGCGATATACCTACCTTGAACTATGCTGCGCGCGCACAGTGATTTGGCTATTCCATTTATGCAATGCGTGTAAAGTTTTATATCACTTTTTTCCACGCAATTCCTACGTATACCAATATCTGGTTCATAAACCTTCAACGGTCTTTTCCACGCGAGTTGCATCCACATGACATCCATTTGAATTATTGTTTACGTGACTCTTAAGTGTATTCATCTAATTTTTTCACGTGATTCTAGTGTGCGTGTGTCATGTATTACCTTGATCGTGACGATTTCAAGTGATCCCAGCGTGTATTCATCTCACTTACCTTCATCTGGACTTTGCCCCGTGATTCTAATGTGTACCCCCCTAGCTGTTCCAAGATGTCATTCACCTCCTGGCTGCAATGTATCTTCATTGCTGAAATATCACATACAAAGTGTAGAGTTTGTTTGACTATAGTAAATACATTAATTGGAGAACATATTCATATTCGTTTAACTCAATTGCATAATAAGTAACAGAATTAATCTAATTGCTTTTCATGCATCATTCCTCGTGTAATCCGTCGCCATGGGGTAGAAAGTTGAGGACCTCATTCCTGATGTAATCCGTTGCCATGGGGTAGAAGTTGTGGACTTCATTCCTGATGTAATCCGTTGCCATGGGGTAGAAGTTGTGGACCTCATTCCTGATGTAATCCGTTGCCATGGGGTAGAAGTTGTGGACTTCATTCCTGATGTAATCCATCGCCATGGGGTAGAGAGATGTTGTAATTTGCGCTAAGTGACTTTTCACAGGACACCGTCTTTCATGTGGGGCTCATGCTGCTCACTACTTCGATAACGCTCCACGTATTAAAACAGAAAGGACTAAACATCATCTAACAGACATATCCATGTGAACATAAGAAACACATCTATCTTATCTGTCTGATTTTGCGTAATGTATGTATGTATGTTCCATTAATGTCAAACCCATTACGGGGACCTAGACATGTTTTCCTGGGCAGGCTTAGCCGACCTAAGCAGTTAACCAGTACTAAGCAATGTGTGTGCGGTACCTTACTCAATGACACTACATGGTTCAATTCCAAATCCGACGCTCTACAACTGGACAACGGGCGCAACATCTAGTGCTAATGCCACCTCCCCTTCCATTCGTTAGCTTAAACACTTTTATGTCTTAAACGCATCTGGTAGGTATTAAGATATACTGTCATCCATTATCAATATTTATTTGCATGGATCATAACAAAGCGGATTGAAGCGTCCAACCAACACTACTGAAGCAAACAAGACAATATTAATTGTACCAAATTGACATTATGTTATAAGAAATACTAACGTTCCCCATTGGTTTCCATCCTGGATGATGTATTGACAGTATCACCAAACAACGTGTACCTTGGCATCGTCAGACCAACCACGCCAGCTACACACGGCCCTACAGATAAACACCAATCCGATATAATCAAAATATATAGAGTCAAACTTGTATTAAAAGACCATCAAAGGGAAGGACAAAAAACGGTCTCTAAACAGGAACGGTCTCTTAATACAGGCTAATATATACATTAACAACAATAAATAAAGGTGGTCGTTTGAGCAAGTTTGGCTGTACTATTAGCTCAAGAAACAGATGGAATAGCAGGGTCAAAAAGCCATCTAACTCGTATAGTAAACATATAATAATTATAAATTTTTCAAAACAAATGCTGCGCAATCGCAAAGGCCGCCCATCCACCTCTGCAACACAACGGCAACGTATGCTGCAAAGTAGATTGTATAAACACATTCAGTAATAGTGCGTCATTGTTTCAATCTATTAAATAAAGTAAAATGACAGTATAATGAAATACAAATATACAGTAGTCATAGTGGCATAGCAACTAGTAAGACCTGAGCTCCGGTCTAACAGGATCAATCTCATTGACTACTGCTACATAATCCATGGTAAAATGGTGGTGGTGAAGAGTGGTACCAGGGCGAAAATCCTATGGCACCAGAGCCCAATCATATGGTACCAGAACCCAATCATATTGCACTAGAGCCTAATCTTATCGCACCAGAGCCCACTCCCATGGCACCAGAGCCCACTCCCAGGGCACCAAAGCCCAATCCTATGGCACCAGAGCCCAATCCCAGGGCACCAGAGCCACTCATATGGCACCAGAGCCAATCTTATGGCACCAGAGTCCAATCCCATGGCACCAGAGCCCAATCCCAGGGCACCAGAGCCAATCTTATGGCACCAGAGCCACTCATATGGCACCAGAGCCCAATCCTATTGCACTAGAGCCCAATTTTATGGCACCAGAGCCCAATCATATGATACCAGAGCCCAATCCCAGGGCACCAGAGCCACTCATATGGCACCTGCCAGCCCAATCCCAGGGACGAGCCATCTAGGCACCAGAGCCCAATCCCATGGCACCAGAGCCAATCCTATGGCACCAGAGCCAATCCCATGGCACCAGAGTCCAATCCTATGGCACCAGAGCCAATCCTATGGCACCAGAACCAATCCCATGGCACCAGAGCCACTCATATGGCACCAGAGTCCAATCTTATGGCACCAGAGCCCAATCCCATGGCACCAGAGCCCAATCCCAGGGCACCAGAGCCAATCTTATGGCACCAGAGCCACTCATATGGCACCAGAGCCCAATCCTATTGCACTAGAGCCCAATTTTATGGCACCAGAGCCCAATCATATGATACCAGAGCCCAATCCCAGGGCACCAGAGCCACTCATATGGCACCAGAGTCCAATCCTATGGCACCAGAGCCCAATCCCATGGCACCAGAGCCAATCCTATGGCACCAGAGCCAATCTTATGGCACCAGAGCCACTCATATGGCACCAGAGCCCAATCCTATTGCACTAGAGCCCAATTTTATGGCACCAGAGCCCAATCATATGATACCAGAGCCCAATCCCAGGGCACCAGAGCCACTCATATGGCACCAGAGTCCAATCCTATGGCACCAGAGCCCAATCCCATGGCACCAGAGCCAATCCTATGGCACCAGAGCCAATCTTATGGCACCAGAGCCACTCATATGGCACCAGAGCCCAATCCTATTGCACTAGAGCCCAATTTTATGGCACCAGAGCCCAATCATATGATACCAGAGCCCAATCCCAGGGCACCAGAGCCACTCATATGGCACCAGAGTCCAATCCTATGGCACCAGAGCCCAATCCCATGGCACCAGAGCCAATCCTATGGCACCAGAGCCAATCTTATGGCACCAGAGCCACTCATATGGCACCAGAGCCCAATCCTATTGCACTAGAGCCCAATTTTATGGCACCAGAGCCCAATCATATGATACCAGACCATCCAGGGCACCAGAGCCACTCATATGGCACCAGAGTCCAATCCCATGGCACCAGAGCCCAATCCTATGGCACCAGAGCCAATCCTATGGCACCAGAGCCAATCCTATGGCACCAGAGCCACTCATATGGCACCAGAGCCCAATCCTATTGCACTAGAGCCCAATCTTATGGCACCAGAGCCCAATCATATGACACCAGAGCCACTCATATGGCACCAGAGCCCAATCCTATTGCACTAGAGCCCAATCCTATGGCACCAGAGCCCAATCCCATGGCACCAGAGCCCAATCCCATGGCACCAGAGCCCAATCCCAGGGCACCAAAGCCCAATCCTATGGCACCATAGCCCAATCATATGGCACCAGAGCCACTCATATGGCACCAGAGTCCAATCCTATGGCACCAGAGCCCAATCCCATGGCACCAGAGCCCAATCCCATGGCACCAGAGCCCAATCCCAGGGCACCAAAGCCCAATCCTATGGCACCATAGCCCAATCATATGGCACCAGAGCCACTCATATGGCACCAGAGTCCAATCCTATGGCACCAGAGCCCAATCCTATTGCACTAGAGCCCAATCTTATGGCACCAGAGCCCAATCCCATGACACCAGAGCCCAATCATATGACACCAGAGCCACTCATATGGCACCAGAGCCCAATCCTATTGCACTAGAGCCCAATCTTATGGCACCAGAGCCCAATCCCATGGCACCAGAGCCCAATCCCAGGGCACCAGAGCCCAATTAAATGTTACCAGAGCCCGATCATATGGCACCATAGCCCAATCCCATGGCACCAGAGCGAATCATTGTTTGGTACAAGAAGTTTTGATGGTGTCATAATGGCCACTATATAGAAAGTAGTTTCTAGGAAAAATGAGAACAAGATTACACACATGTTATCTGCTCATGTCGCCTACAGTGTGCTAACGGTGAATATAATTATATATTGGGCATTGGACAGTTTTTTTGTTGTTTTATTTTTGACGTTTATTTATCGTCGCTACCGGTTGCCCATATAAGCGACGCCTCCTGAAGAGATTAGTTATTTTAGATTTTGGAGGATAGTGCATGATACAGACAGAGACCAATTCCAGAATCTCCTCTGGTTCTTTTACGTGCACGGTGTAAAGCACCGACACGAGACCTCGGTTTAACGTCCCATTGGACAGTTTGGAACAAATGATTACGAATCGGACAGCTAGGATCTCCTATGATATTGTTTAGAAACTTAGTTTATACTTATGGTCGAATTCATTTCTCGGAATTCGTCGTCTGCTGAGCTCGCAAATGTCTGTTATTTCATTTAGCATTTATATAAGTTCGAGTGCGTTAGTAAGTTGCTAAGCAACCATCCATACAGCTCTCTTGAATTCAGTTGTTGTACCTGAGTGCATTCCAATCCTGAGCGACATTTTATAACCTGGACGGTGTCTGATTCGGAAACACGTGATCTGCTGTAGGAGCTTGAGAGACATGGAAGCGATCTCCCCGGCGTGATTGTCACCATTGCGTATCGGCAAACCACTCACAACCATGTACGCATCACCTTGTAGTAATATATATATATTGCCAATTTTATAATATTACTATCTAAATATTTCATTTTTTTCAGAAATAAATACAACAAAATAATGCATATTATATTAGACAATTAGACAATTTTGTGTCATTCAGGTTGAAAAAAACAGTTGCACTGCTTAAAACTTAATAAGTTCTGAGAAAAATTAATAAATGCATTTTATTTTTGTATATATACTATATTAGTATGTGGTAACTATAGATTATTGTAAAAGAACTGTAATTTATATTATATGCTTACATATGTAATTGTTAATTATATCATGAAAAAATAAACGGTCTACTCCTGGTAGCTAAAAAAAGTTGGGACACATTCTTTAAACAGGATGCAGGAAATGAATGAATAATTGTGAGCAATTTATTGTTAATAACCTTGTATATCATAGCTATTTACATCCAAACAACTCATGCTCTTTTCTATCGTAATACTAATACACACGCCTTTTTAAATATAGTTTTTCTTTTGCTTTTTTCATCCTTTCCAAAAAAACACATATATTAAACACTCTATATGTAGATTGTTCAAAGACAAATTAGCTATGTGTACGTTGTTATTTGTACATCGATATCACATGTATAATAATGTATATATGGAACAATAAAACTGGAAAAACAAACAAAACAAAAAACAATGTATATACATAGAGATGTTACCTCAATACTCAATACTGATGTCTAACGTCGATAGTAACTGTATACAGTTTATTTAATCATATGTTATTGCAAATCAATAGTACATATGGCAAACACATACAGATACAATACATAGCACGAACATACAAATGGTTTGGGCCACAAGTTCTAACAACATTAGACAACGGCCCGCACCAGAGATAACGGCCCGCACCAGAGATAACGGCCCGCACCAGAGATAACGGCCCGCACCAGAGATAACGGCCCGCACCAGAGATAACGGCCCGCACCAGAGATAACGGCCCTCACAGAGACAACGACCCGCACCAGAGATAACGGCCCCCACCAGAGACAATGGTCCGCAACAGTATGTATGTAGTATCGGTTGGTTAATGACAAAAGAGGGTGTATAAAGCATATTATACTATAATGGTATATATGTGCAGGCATTTCCTTGTTAACCCTTTCTCTCATAGAAGCTCCTCTTGACGCCATTACCAATGCGACATACATTGTAGTAGCCAGACCAATGTTCATAAGCTCATGTAGTTCCAGTAATATCTATGGAGGTGGGATAGATATGGCGACTACTTATCCACTGCATGATAGCTAAATGGATGTCGTTTGTATGGAGATATAATAGTATATTACCCTAAATCTCTATGTAGTCCCAGTAATATCTATGGAGGTGGGATAGATATGAAGACTACTTATCCACTGCATGATAGCTAAATGGCTGTCGTTTGTATGGAGATATAATAGCATATTAACATACATCTCTATGAAGGAAAGGGTTAGTACCATATAGATTGAAAGAATGGGTAAACCTATGTTAATTCAAACTTATCGTTGAATTAACAAAACATATTGTCACACGCATTACCTATTGTTTCTATCTTGAAGACATCAAAGTGTCTGATTATATTGTCGAAGATTGTATACAGGTCATTCAGCATGTCAACAACCTGTAATATATATATACATCGCTCCTGGTCAATTACTGACGATACAATGCTTATACAAGGAGTTACCCAAAGGTTCGGGAACAAGTCGAATGAAAATGAAACTAGTCAATTCTTCCACAGCGTTTTCTAATTTTCTATTGATTTTCAACATTTCTACCATGCCGTTTCTATTGATTTTTAAGTATTTTGGTCATGACTTTTCGGTTGGTATTCATAAATTTTAACAGTGAGTTTTCTATTGACTTTCAAAACATCTCAACAGTGAGTTTTCTATTGACTTTCAAAACATCTCAACAATGAGTTTTCTATTGACTTTCAAAACATCTCAACAGTGAGTTTTCTATTGACTTTCAAAACATCTCAACAATGAGTTTTCTATTGACTTTCAAAACATCTCAACACTGAGTTTTCTATTGACTTTCAAAACATCTCAACAGTGAGTTTTCTATTGACTTCCAAAACATCGCGACACTGAGTTTTCTATTGACCTTCAAACAGTTTAGCAGTGGGTTTTCTATTGACTTTCAAACAGTTTAGCAGTGGGTTTTCTATTGACCTTCAAACAGTTTAACAGTGGGTTTTCTATTGACCTTCAAACAGTTTAGCAGTGGGTTTTCTATTGATTTTCAAACAGTTTAACAATGGGTTTTCAATTGACTTGCAAACAGTTTAACCGTGAGTGGGTTTTCTATTGACCTTCAAACAGTTTAACAGTGGGTTTTCTATTGACTTTCAAACAGTTTAACAATGGGTTTTCTATTGACTTTCAAACAGTTTAACAGTGGGTTTTCTATTGATTTTCAAACAGTTTAACAATGGGTTTTCAATTGACTTTCAAACAGTTTAAAAGTGGGTTTTCTATTGACTTTCAAACAGTTTATCAGTGGGTTTTCAATTGATTTTCAAACAGTTTAACAGTGGGTTTTCTATTGACTTTCAAACAGTTTATCAGTGGGTTTTCTATTGATTTTCAAACAGTTTAACAGTGGGTTTTCTATTGACTTTCAAACAGTTTAGCAGTGGGTTTTCTATTGACCTTCAAACAGTTTAGCAGTGGGTTTTCTATTGACTTTCAAACAGTGTAGCAGTGGGTTTTCTATTGACTTTCAAACAGTTTAACAGAGTGTTTTCTATTGATTTTCAAACAGTTTAGCAGTGGGTTTTCTATTGACCTTCAAACAGTTTAACAGTGGGTTTTCTAATGAATTTCAAACAGTTTAGCAGTGGGTTTTCTAATGATTTTCAAACATTTTATCCATGACGTCAAACTCGCGTAGCGCTAACTAGGATGCTTGCATTCAAAGAGAGAAATAGCCAAGAAGTTACGTAAACGTTGTATATTTATATTGAATATACTATCATTGGACGGATATATGTTACGGCTCTGTTTGCAGTATATATACATATTGATTGCACTTATGCAAAAGACATTTGCTCATAGAAAGCCGTACCTCCATCGGCGTGCTTTCCGCAGATAGGTGCGTAAACCCACAAATATCACTGAAGTAAATTGTAACACAGTCGTATGACTCGGGTATTACAGCCTCGCCGAGTTTCAGCTGGTCAGCTACACACCTGAAAGATAGCAGCAATGTATCCTGTCACATTGTCATAAGTAGAAATACTGAATATATAATAACAGACCATCGTAACTATTGTTCGCAGGTTCGATTCCCCCGTCTGACCCTAATAATATGTGATTTAAAACCGAGATCTCGTGTCGGTGCTTTACACCGTGCACGTAAAAGAACCAGAGGATACTCTGGAATGGTCTCTGTCTGTATCATTGCACTATCCTCCACACATTAAAATGACTAATCTCTTTAGGAGGCGTTGCTCATATGGCAACCAGTAGAAACGATAAGTAAAACGTAAACGCACATACAACCATTGCTATCTCACACTAGTATACCTCTGCGAAAAGGGATCCCAAAATGGTTTGCGAATTGAGATTACATAATATTTTGCTAAACTATTTGTACTTTAATGACTACGTGTTGGACGACCCTTAGACGAATGCTATACTGTGTGCATAGTAGAACATGGATGTGCAGTTGTAACCCACTCTCCTAGCTGGTCATTAGTGACATACTAGTGTTATTTTGTCACACTAATACTAGGTGTACAAGCAAGGCCGCATCTTGCCCTGCTCTACGACATATTTATAGCATACAGCTTTGTCAGGACTCGAAGCCACATCCATCTCATTTACATTTTCCTTATGCTTGTATTTTATTGTATTCTGACATTAAAAAAACTGTGTACTTTTATATCGAGTGTTATTTTTTCGTTACACATTTTAGAACTATGGATCGTACTATCATAAGTGAAGAAAATAATTCTTCAAATAATTGCATTCAATATTTCGCACATTTTGATATCTAATGTGCCTATAATGTTTTCCAAAAGGATATACAATTTACCTCTAAGGCAAGTGCTCAGTTTCTGTTTGGTGTCAGTATATTTATGTAATATAGTAAATGAAACACGAATAAGCTCAAACAACAGTCTATAAAGAAACATTCGTCTAACTACATGTATTATATCAAACATTCGTCTAACTACATGCATTATATCAAACATTCGTCTAACTACATGCATTATATCAACATTCGTCTAACTACATGTATTATATCAAACATTCGTCTAACTACATGTATTATATCAAACATTCGTCTAACTACATGTATTATATCAAACATTCGTCTAACTACATGTATTATATCAAACATTCGTCTAACTACATGTTTATCAACATTGTCTAACTACATGCATTATATCAAACATTCGTCTAACTACATGCATTATATCAACATTCGTCTAACTACATGCATTATATCAACATTCGTCTAACTACATGCATTATATCAAACATTCGTCTAACTACATGTATTATATCAAACATTCGTCTAACTACATGCATTATATCAAACATTCGTCTAACTACATGTATTATATCAAACATTCGTCTAACTACATGCATTATATCAAACATTCGTCTAACTGCATGCATTATATCAACATTCGTCTAACTACATGCATTATATCAACATTCGTCTAACTACATGCATTATATCAAATATTCGTCTAACTACATGTATTATATGAAACATTCGTCTAACTACATGTATTATATCAAACATTCGTCTAACTACATGTATAATCTCAACATTCGTCTAACTACATGTATTATATCAAACATTCGTCTAACTACATGCATTATATCAAACATTCGTCTAACTACATGTATTATATCATTCGTCTAACTACATGTATTATATCAAACATTCGTCTAACTACATGTATTATATCAAACATTCGTCTAACTACATGTATTATATCAAACATTCGTCTAACTACATGTATTATATCAAACATTCGTCTAACTACATGTATTATATCAACATTCGTCTAAGTACATGTATTATATCAAACATTCGTCTAACTACATGCATTATATCAACATTCGTCTAACTACATGTATTATATCAAACATTCGTCTAACTGCATGCATTATATCAACATTCGTCTAACTACATGCATTATATCAACATTCGTCTAACTACATGTATTATATCATTCGTCTAACTACATGTATTATATCAAACATTCGTCTAACTACATGTATTATATCAAACATTCGTCTAACTACATGTATTATATCAAACATTCGTCTAACTACATGTATTATATCAAACATTCGTCTAACTACATGCATTATATCAAACATTCGTCTAACTACATGTATTATATCATTCGTCTAACTACATGTATTATATCAAACATTCGTCTAACTACATGTATTATATCAAACATTCGTCTAACTACATGTATTATATCAAACATTCGTCTAACTACATGTATTATATCAAACATTCGTCTAACTACATGTATTATATCAACATTCGTCTAAGTACATGTATTATATCAAACATTCGTCTAACTACATGTATTATATCAAACATTCGTCTAACTACATGTATTATATCAAACATTCGTCTAACTACATGTATTATATCAAACATTCGTCTAACTACATGCATTATATCAAACATTCGTCTAACTACATGTGTTATATCAAACATTCGTCTAACTACATGTATTATATCAAACAGACTTCGATCGGGTTGTGTGTTTCTATAGCATTACGAAACACTCATTACTTCGTGAAAAACACTACACTACTTTGAATAATTCAATAATTCACATTCCACGTGAACATTTGGTGGGAAACTATATAAGCTCTGCTTCCGTTTGATTCCTTTCCTATATACTTACTTCTTTGATTTTGTGTACATGTATTGTTTTGTGAATGTATATAGGGGAATAAATATGTTTAAACCAATATTTGGTGAATTTTTTATGTGTGTTAAATTGTGTTACTTTGGTAGCATTCTGAGGAGCAATGCTTCGGTCTTCTTCTTTTCTTCAATCAACAATGTCGTTCTCTCTTCCACTACATCTTCTAAGTTCTTCTGGTATCTTTCCATCATCGCCATCATGTTATCAAATATATTACGCTTCCTGAAAGTACACGGATCATTTACTATAAGTTTAAGCACGATTTATTTCAGTATTTGTACGTGTAATCAAGAAATGACACATTTTACATATAATTTAACAGCAGTAGACTGAAAAGGATTAGAACGAAAGAAAGTTTATATAGTTCGTCTCCCTATCAATTGATTGATATACAATAGGCAGGAAAATAATAATAGTATACATATGGATATATACATAACAGTGAATATACGTGTGATCTATTATAGGTATATGCTACAGCATTTCAGAAGTTATTGTATTAGTGAGTCAATAGTTTTGGATGCTAAAAAGAAAATGGTTAATATTTAAAGGAATATTTGAAGAAAGTTCAAGGGCATGAACTATCAAATCGGAGCATTTACTATAGATAGTACATATTGACCTGTCCGCTAGTTTAAACATAGATTATTTCAAACAATGATACAACATAATTATTCAGCTATACATTTTACACATACTTTAGATGCATAGATGAACATGGATCAGAACCGAAAGCTACGGCTCCTGTAATAAAGTATACTAGAGGACATAGAAAACGCACTTCTACATTATATACTAGAGGACATAGAAAAAGTACACCTACATTATATACTAGAGGACATAGAAAACGCACACCTACATTATATACTAGAGGACATAGAAAACGCACACCTACATTATATACTACAGGACATAGAAAACGCACACCTACATTATATACTAGAGGACATAGAAAACGCACACCTACATTATATACTAGAGGACATAGAAAACGCACACCTACATTATATACTACAGGACATAGAAAACGCACACCTACATTATATACTAGAGGACATACATGCGTTTTCTATGTCCTCTAGTATAGATAAGAGTTTTAATATGTTGTGTCCATAGCTTATAGCTAACCGAATCTATGGGACTAGTCTCTTGTTTTGACGGCATCAAGTATTTGTTTATTAATCCAGTTAGATAGGCTGATGTGGTCTCTTATTTGGGGCTTTGTCCACGTATGTTGAGAATTCTAGGATTATTAGGATACACATGATATATTCATTCGGATAGTTTAATGTAGGAGCACGCATGCAAGTCTGCAAAATGTGTTATAATATGCAAAAGTGAGCACTGCGTCTCCGATAAAAGCGTGACTACTCCTGCTGTTTTCAAGGAAGAGTATTACAGCGCTAGTCTCCCTTAGGTAATATTTCCGTGCCAAACATTCGTTTATAATATAAATACATTGTACATATCTGCCGCATGAATCGTTCTGGTTAATGGCACACGTCGGCCAATACAAAACAATTTAATTTTTGTGAACATTTTCGTAAAAGAAATTGGCGATTTGTCACACAATTATCGGACAAAAAAGTTCTCAAAAGTGTTCACGAAACACACGTAAGTATCTTATACGAACAAAGCAGCGTGTTAGTTCGCATTACTTCCGCAACATAAATGCATACATAATGTTAACCGTTCTATCTTAAACCGAGGTCTCGTGTCGGTGCTGTACAACGTGCACGTAAAAGAACCAGAGGAGACACTGGAATGGGTCTCTGTCTGTATCATTGCACTATCCTCCAAAAATCTAAAATGACTAATCTCTTCAGGAGGCGCCGCTCATATGGGCAACTGGTAGCGACGATAAATAAACGTAAAACACACACACCGTTCTATCACAGACGTGACCCTCGACTGTATGGATTAAGTTTTCATGCAAGCATCAGTTCAAATGGTAGTGGCTACTAGTACGGGTACGTATTCCTAACAGTTAGTGTTGGATCTAGGCGTACGGACTAATGGACTATACATATGGCGGGTCGATGTCAGCTGTTACTGTATGTACGCAGTCCGTCTATGCAATTGTCAGTTACCGTTATTTCTGTGAATTATATATCAGTGGTCAGCGGATGCAATTGTCAGTTACCGTTATTTCTGTGAATTATATATCAGTGGTCAGTTCATCTAATCTACTTCCAAGAAGTGTATTACAGAGTGTAGCAATGTCAGTCACATTAGCCACACGTCACATATGTGAAGAACAATATCGCACTTGTCACATACGTGTGACGAATGTGATTTGTGACCTATATGATCCTACACACCTACACTCTGATATCACTTCCTGGAAGTAGATCATATTTTGACGTGTTCTATATCATGTGCGGTATATCGCCACAAATCTTCCCTGCCAATTAATTTGTATGGAATGTTCATTGCATAATGTTCTGTATGGTGAGATGGTACGATGGTCGCCAGATCGGACAGGTGGGTTTTCTCCGGGTACTCCGGTTTCCACCCACATGAATGACCACATAATTATACGCTTTCATCCGCGCCAACGAGAGTGATTAATATAAGTTGTTAAAACTTGCTTCGCAATCGTTGTAGAAATAAATAATGTTTAAACACATTTCAATGTTCTGTATAAGATATGATAAGATGAGTTATCTGAATCACTGGCTAAGAAATATAGGTAGAGATTATTCTAAATATGAAACGATGAAATATAACAAAACATAATGATTGTAAACGTTAAGATGGGTTATCATATTGCTTGGTGTGATGACAAGTTGTAAGGTCCACACAGCCCAAGCTAGCCTGGGTTCCAGTCTGTCGATTATTCACTAATTTACTTCTGGCAAAATGACACCAGAAACTTAATACGGCCCAATTAATGGTATCGGTGTTAAAATATATTTATATGACTGACCAGGCAAAATGTATCAACGCCTGTTCACAGGCTAACCACCGCCATATGTCACTAAGTACAGGATGTACTCACCTACTGCCATGGCAACTGTTTACAATGCAGTTAGGAATCTCAGTGAAAATGCTCATCTGCGGTCAAACGCAATGATTAATTCATATGTCTCTACCATGATAACTACACTGAGAAATAGACTGTTAAATGTGGATACAGTTCCAGAATTACATGTGCTAGGTTAGCCTGGGTTCCAGGCTGTTGATGTTTCACTTTTTTTATTTATCTGGCAAATTGTCTGGTTGCTATTATCAGAAACTCAATACGGCTCAATTAATGGTCTTGTGTGTTTTACGTTTATTTATCGTCGCTACCGGTTGCCCATATGAGCGACGCCTCCTGAAGAGATTAGTCATTTTAGATTTTGGAGGATAGGGCAATGATACAGAGAGAGATCCATTCCAGAGTCTCCTCTGATTCTTTTACGTGCACGGTGTAAAGCACCGACATAAGACCTCGGTTTATCGTCACATCTGAAAGACTGTTCATTTTCTTAGGGTCAGACGAACCTGCGACCCCTGGATTACCAGTCCAGCGTGTTACCACTGGGCTACAGATCCGTCTGTAATTAATAGTCTTAGTGTTAAACATATATTTATATGACTTGCAAAATATATAACACCTGTTCACAGACTAGTGCTAGGTTACATTTGAATAGTAACTTTACAAGGATACTCTTCATTTTAGAAGGTATCGATAATAGGTCAATATTTTAAATGATAATTAGTTGACTAAATTGTTGATTTGATTGCAATTATTTTTTATAATGATACGGATAAATGGAATTGAATAATCTAAATGTACTGCATATTTTGGATTACTATCCATGCTTTGTTCCTTAAATAACAGAGTAGCATTGCGTATGGTATCGACAACCGCTCAATCAATGATAAAAAGTAGTTATTCATGTGTTGTACTGAAATATAGTACATCGCCTATATGACGGAATTAGGTTGTATATACGTAAATAGGCAGAAGTACATCCACATTAGGTATTATTACAGACGTTTGAATTCTCTACAGTATTATTACAGACGTTTGAATTCTCTACAGTATTATTACAGACGTTTGAATTATCTACAGTAGTATTACAGGCGTTTGAATTCTCTATATTATTATTACAGACGTTTGAATTCTCTACAGTAGTATTACAGGCGTTTGAATTCTCTACAGTATTATTACAGGCGTTTGAATTCTCTACATTATTATTACAGACGTTTGAATTCTCTACATTATTATTACAGGCGTTTGAATTCTCTACAGTAGTATTACAGGCGTTTGAATTCTCTACAGTATTATTACAGACGTTTGAATTCTCTACAGTATTATTACAGACGTTTGAATTCTCTACAGTATTATTACAGACGTTTGAATTCTCTACATTATTATTACAGGCGTTTGAATTCTCTATTTATTATTACAGACGTTTGAATTCTCTACAGTAGTATTACAGGCGGTTGAATTCTCTACAGTATTATTACAGACGTTTGAATTCTCTATATTATTATTACAGACGTTTGAATTCTCTACAGTATTATTACAGGCGTTTGAATTCTCTACATTATTATTACAGGCGTTTGAATTCTCTATAGTATTATTACAGACGTTTGAATTCTCTACAGTAGTATTACAGGCGGTTGAATTCTCTACAGTAGTATTACAGACGTTTGAATTCTCTACAGTATTATTACAGGCGGTTGAATTCATTATTACAGACGTTTGAATTCTCTACAGTATTATTACAGGCGTTTGAATTCTCTACAGTATTATTACAGGCGTTTGAATTCTCTACATTATTATTACAGACGTTTGAATTCTCTACATTATTATTACAGACGTTTGAATTCTCTACATTATTATTACAGGCGTTTGAATTCTCTACAGTATTATTACAGACGTTTGAATTATCTACAGTATTATTACAGGCGTTTGAATTCTCTACAGTATTATTACAGACGTTTGAATTCTCTATAGTAGTATTACAGGCGTTTGAATTCTCTACAGTATTATTACAGACGTTTGAATTCTCTACAGTATTATTACAGACGTTTGAATTCTCTACAGTATTATTACAGACGTTTGAATTCTCTACATTATTATTACAGACGTTTGAATTCTCTACATTATTATTACAGACGTTTGAATTCTCTACATTATTATTACAGACGTTTGAATTCTCTACAGTATTATTACAGACGTTTGAATTCTCTATAGTAGTATTACAGGCGTTTGAATTCTCTACATTATTATTACAGACGTTTGAATTCTCTACAGTATTATTACAGGCGTTTGAATTCTTTACAGTAGTATTACAGGCGTTTGAATTCTCTACAGTATTATTACAGGTGTTTGAATTCATTATTACAGATGTTTGAATTCTCTACGGTATTATTACAGACGTTTGAATTCTCTATAGTAGTATTACAGGCGTTTGAATTCTCTACATTATTATTACAGACGTTTGAATTCTCTACAGTATTATTACAGGCGTTTGAATTCTCTACAGTATTATTACAGACGTATGAATTCTCTACATTATTATTACAGGCGTTTGAATTCTCTACAGTATTATTACAGGCGGTTTAATTCTCTACATTATTATTACAGGCGGTTGAATTCTCTACAGTAATATTACAGACGTTTGAATTCTCTACATTATTATTACAGGCGTTTGAATTCTCTACAGTATTATTACAGGCGTTTGAATTCTCTACATTATTATTACAGACGTTTGAATTCTCTACATTATTATTACAGACGTTTGAATTCTCTACAGTAGTATTACAGGCGGTTGAATTATCTACAGTATTATTACAGACGTTTGAATTCTCTACACTATTATTACAGACGTTTGAATTCTCTATAGTAGTATTACAGGCGTTTGAATTCTCTACAGTATTATTACAGACGTTTGAATTCTCTACAGTATTATTACAGACGTTTGAATTCTCTACAGTATTATTACAGACGTTTGAATTCTCTACATTATTATTACAGGCGTTTGAATTCTCTACATTATTATTACAGACGTTTGAATTCTCTACATTATTATTACAGACGTTTGAATTCTCTACAGTAGTATTACAGGCGGTTGAATTCTCTACAGTATTATTACAGACGTTTGAATTCTCTACAGTATTATTACAGACGTTTGAATTCTCTACAGTAGTATTACAGGCGGTTGAATTCTCTACATTATTATTACAGGCGTTTGAATTCTCTACAGTATTATTACAGGCGCTTGAATTCTCTACATTATTATTACAGACGTTTGAATTATCTACAGTAGTATTACAGGCGTTTGAATTCTCTACAGTATTATTACAGACGTTTGAATTCTCTACAGTATTAGTACAGACGTTTGAATTCTCTACAGTATTATTACAGGCGTTTGAATTCTTTACAGTAGTATTACAGGCGTTTGAATTCTCTACAGTATTATTACAGGTGTTTGAATTCATTATTACAGATGTTTGAATTCTCTACAGTATTATTACAGACGTTTGAATTCTCTACAGTATTAGTACAGACGTTTGAATTCTCTACAGTATTATTACAGGCGTTTGAATTCTTTACAGTAGTATTACAGACGTTTGAATTCTCTACAGTAGTATTACAGGCGTTTGAATTCTTTACAGTAGTATTACAGGCGTTTGAATTCTCTACAGTATTATTACAGGTGTTTGAATTCATTATTACAGATGTTTGAATTCTCTACGGTATTATTACAGACGTTTGAATTCTCTACATTATTATTACAGACGTTTGAATTCTCTACAGTATTATTACAGGCGTTTGAATTCTCTACATTATTATTACAGGCGTTTGAATTCTCTACATTATTATTACAGACGTTTGAATTCTCTACAGTATTATTACAGACGTTTGAATTCTCTACAGTAGTATTACAGACGTTTGAATTCTCTACAGTATTATTACAGACGTTTGAATTCTCTACAGTATTATTACAGACGTTTGAATTATCTACAGTAGTATTACAGACGTTTGAATTATCTACAGTATTATTACAGACGTTTGAATTATCTACAGTATTATTACAGGCGTTTAAATTATCTACATTATTATTACAGGCGTTTAAATTCTCGACAGAAAATAACTCAAAACATGATGTTTCCTTATCCCACCCTCTTTCCAAAAATGGATGAATCTTAAGTATTTTTCGACAAATATATAGATTCTAGATAATTTTGTAATTGATGAAACGTCTAACTCCCATTTTATTGCTATGGGGGTGAGGTGTGTGGTTTACTTACTTGCCTTGTCGTAGTGGTTCTAAAACCTTGCGTATAGTGCGGAAATCCGGTCTCTCCTCCGACACCTCGTTCCAGCACGATTGCATACATTCAATGATATAAGCATCGCATGTCAACGTTCTCACATTGGGACGGAACGGAGTACATATTCCGTCTTGCTTTACATTCTCTATTATATCTGAAAATACAATATTCATGTTAGTTTAGACAAATATATTTTAGCTCGATTGCGAAACAAGTTCTTTCAACTTATATTAATCAACGCTAGAGACCTCTTTCCTGATGAATCTATCGCCATGAAGGAGAGAGAAGAGGCATGTGGAATTTAAATATCTTGCCTAAGGGCGTAACGGCTCCATTGGGGCTCGAACTCCGGACATTTCGCACCTGAAGCGAACATGTATCCACTGCGCTATCACAACTTCCAGTATATGTTAATAGATCTTAATAGATCTTTAGCTTAATAATATTGTATTGCATTATATACACATATATAACAATACAAAGATTGACACACACACATGAAAGCAAATTGGTTGGGCCACAAGTTCTATCAACACTAGTAATTGGCCATCCGCAGTGAAATTTACCAAAAAGTGAATGGCGTAATTATATTTCATGTATATAATAACAAGTTGTGTCTAAATAATAATGAATAGTTTGAAGTAAATGAATACATGCATAACCCCTCGTGTTAATGTGACCCCCCCCCCACCGGGCAATTTCTGCCTTGTCATAGGTCCAGTTTCACCGACAACGCCCCGTTAACCCATTTCATTCTGGATACCATTCAAACGGTATTTAGAAAGAACATAGAGCCAGATCAACCGCCACGGAACGTTCCGTCTAATCTGGCTCTATGCTGTTTTTGCTATTCAGATGATCTTGCTAAGACACTTGGCTATGCAGCAAACAACATAGATCCTGATCAGCACGCAGCGTCACGCTGCGGCTGATATTTAGTTTAGTTTGGCTGATATGGATCTAAGTTGTTTGCAAAAGCCTTTAAATATATACAGAATGAAATGGGTTAATAGATCTGTTAGTTAATACTTTATTTCAAGCAAAGCGTTAGATTTGATTAGATTACACATACATGTTACTTTTGTAGCACATTCGTCTGTTGCTACCACATATAATTGGAAGTAGCGTACGTTATACTCAGGTACATTTTATTTATATATTTGGTAAAGCTTATATGTACGGAATCCTAAGACACTGACCAATAATACAGACTGACATGTGAATGAGATATGAGAATATTTGTTCTTAAAACGGTAAATCTCGTACCCAACCCTAACCTGACGTCACACACTATATTAACAATCCAAGTGACTGACTTGCTCCGTCTGACCATTGTGACTGACTTGCTCCGCCGCCCAGCGATCATCGTGACTGACTTGTTCCGCCCAAAGCGGATAGTGGTTATTGTTAAGAAATGATCAACTTATTGACTGACGTATTTCGTGCTACACCTGTACATAATGATTAAATCCCCGTCGACATACGATCAAAGGTACGCAACCACATCCATACTGTCTAAGCAATTTGAATAATTCTAACTTGTCTGTGACGAATCAAGTATTTGTAACAACTATAAACCAATATCTCACGTATCGGTGCTATATGTTGTGTGTTTTACGTTTATTTATCGTCGCTACCGGTTGCCCATATGAGCGACGCCTCCTGAAGAGATTAGTCATTTTAGATTTTTGGAGGATAGTGCAATGATACAGACAGAGACCAATTCCAGAGTCTCCTCTGGTTCTTTTACGTGCACGGTGTAAAGCACCGACACGAGACCTCGGTTTAACGTCCCATCTGAAAGACTGTTAATTTTATTAGGGTCAGACGGGGGATCGAACCTGCCATCCCTGAATTACCAGTCCAACGTGTTACCACTGGACTACAGATCCGTCTGTGAATACACCAGGCCTGGCGGTTATAAAACATTTTTTCAATCTCAATCTCAGTCTCAAGCTTCTGAAAATAGTTGTATAACCTTGGGCCCTGGCCTCTAGGTTATAAAACATTTCTCCAATCTCAGCTCAAGTCTCAAGCTTCTGATTGGTTCAGCTGACAGTAATACTCGGAATCAACCAATCAACTCACGTGAACTTGAGATCTGAGAAACCTTTTATAACCTTGGGCACTGGCATTACAAGAACAAGGTATATTTCTGGAATTGAAGCTTCGCCTGTGTCTTGCGCTATCTCCCAAAAAAAGAAAAGAAGACTAATGTACTTCTGGAGGCGTCGCCCTGTTTAACCAGGGGACGACTATAAATAAACCCATACAAACAAACAAACACAAAACAATTGTAAGTGTACCTTTAGGGGTCATGTCGCAGAACCCAAATGGTCCTGATCTACCAAATATCTCGTGCAGGATAATCCCGAATGCATACACATCTCCTGTTTGTGAACCTTTTAATATGGATGTCCGCAAGTACTCTGGTGCCTTCCAGAATAAATCTGTAAATGTATTATACTCTCAAATAATGTATAAACGCATAGATCATCTTTACCGTGTGTATTATATAGTGTTACCGATTAGCGCAGTGGTTAGCGAGCTCGCTTCTCACCAATTCGATCCTCGGACCGGGAAGTATGTGAGTTTGTACGGTGGTCGCCAGATAGGACAAGTGAGTTTTCCTCCCAGTGATTAATATAAGTTGTTAGAACTTGATTGGCAATAGCTGTAACATAAATAAAATATAAATAAATGTAAATAAAAGTTTAAACTATAATATAGTGTATGTGTGCCGCTTCTGACATAGTTAAACAACTCGTTCCATATAGTAGCAGTTTCACAGTTGCCAGAATCGTTTGAAACAAATCACAAGGCAAATCAATCGTCGTTGGTTTTCTTTGTTTGTTTTTTGCGGTTTAATGTTGCACCAATAGCTTAGGTCATACTAATGTCCAGCTATTATTGAGTCCGAGGTCTCATGTCGGTGCAGTACACCGTGCACATAAAAGAACCATAGGAGATTCTGGAATGGGTCTCTGTCTGTATCATTGCACTATCCTCCAAAAATCTAAAATAACTAATCTCTTCAGGTGGCGTCGCTCATATGGGCAACCGGTAGCGACGATAAATAAGCGTAAAACCACCACCGCTGTAATACCAACATGATAGAAAATGAATTCCATTTCCTTTTAGTCTGTCCGAAATTTAAAGATTTAAGAAGAACATAATTATTTAAAACGTTATTTTTGTTCTTGGCCTAACATGCATACATTCTTATCTCTAATGACTTGTCAGTCACAAACACAGATCTTAAACCTTGCTAAATATATTTATTATGCAAATCACAAAAGAAATCAATAGATAATTACCATCATTCCTTACATTGCTATTATACTGTTATATTGCATGCTTCTCTGTACACTGTGTATATATGTGATGCTATAAGCATCTGCTGATGTTTAATGCAATAAATATTGTATTGTATTGTATTATTGGTGACGGTGTCTATCTGAGCAGTATTGCCAGGGACGGGCACCTGGTAGAACCACCGACCTACCACAGGCTAACTGGATAGTTCCTCGCTAATACAATATTTGTTATCACATTTTATTCGTTTTAACTACATGCCCCTGTCGTGAATCTCATTTCACTACAATACATAACCGCACAACCACTTCTGTTAGTGTAAACGTCTGTAATAAGAAATAGTTCCGGTATAATTATATAGCTTATGTTTGCTGTCAAAATTAGAAACTACAGATAAAACAAATTCATTAGAATATATTATCTTATAATTAACTGTTCATGATTGTCAGAAAATAGCTAAAATACAAATTTACATCTCAGCGCGGAGGAATACGAAACTGGGGCAGTGACAGAGGAATGAAAAACAGTGCAAGATATAAAATTCACTGAGAAAACCAAACAATTAATTGGAAATGATAAAAGAAATTGTGCGATCATGTTCTGCAAACTAATAACTTTTGCCAATCAAGAGTTGAAGTTTACTTTGTGTTATTTTCAATTTATACAAAATTTCACATAATAATATGATTACTAAACTATGCAGGCATTCAGGTAGATTTAGGTCAAGCATTCAGGTAGATTTAGGTCAAACATTCAGGTAGATTTAGGTCAAACATTCAGGTAGATTTAGGTCAAACATTCAGGTAGATTTAGGTCAAACATTCCTGGTACAGCATAACTCTCTTATTGTGTCTTGTTTTACTTACTTCTGTAGAAGGCATATTCATCTTCAATTTTATATGTTGCCACCCTGACCTCCAAAAGTCCAATGTCTGTGATCTGAAGCGTCCAACGACTGTTAACCACACAGTTTGAACTTTTAAGATTACCGTGATATATCAAAACACTGTCATGTAGGAATATCATTCCCTGAAAACAAAGTGAAATGTTGTAGACTTGTGTTGGTAATATTTAAAGAATGAATCACGGGTTAATAGTTTCCATCGGGGTATGAACTACATTGGGCGTGGTTAAAGTGTGTGTAGGCCAAATGCACGCCCAATGTAGTTCATACAGAGATGGAAACTATTAACTATATCTACACTAACTATTCTGTTTATTGACATAAAGAAAATATGACACTTTGTATTGAAAACGTTTTTAAATTTGCAGCTTACCGTGTACCGGAACAGGTAAATAGATCATCATTGGAACAGCGTAAACTGTAAGACACGCCTTTTCTCGTTACGAACGCTGCGTAACACTGCGAATGCGCATAACCGTAACTTCGAGTGCGCATGTCGTCTGCATATCATTAGTTGGGAAAACTTATACGAACATGTATACAATCAGGGCACATACGTTCATCGAAGGAAATGCAATAGTGATGTAAATAGTGTAGTATGATACTATATGTGGTAATATATGTTTGATGGTGAATTATAATGCGAAAAAGCATTATGCAAACGTCTGAAATATTCATTATAAAAATGACATAGTACATGTATCGTGTAACTCTGGCGATAAACGTCTTGGCATAACAATAGATAACACCTCTGCCTGGGAACTCAATAAAATGTTAATCTTATTAAAACATGTAATTCCTTGCTATACTATGTCTTTATATAAACCATTCCTTTCCATACATATGCGCAAGGTGTATTATTAATTCCTATATTTTACCCCATCTAAACTAGTATTGTGTAATTAAATGTACTGCAATGAAAATAAATAAAATTTAGAAGATAAAATTGTTAAATTCCAAAAACGAGCCACAAGAATAATTCTGGACCCATATTTCTTACACTACCTCTTCCGAACTTATCAACACTCAATTGGATGACATTTCCAGAAATATTAGCAATCAAACAGCGGTCTTAATGTTTAAAACACTTAATGACCTGTCTCTCTCCAAGCGTCATTTAGATTCAATTCCGAGGTTCGAACTCAAAACTTGCGATCATCCTTCAATCTCAAACATTACCCTTCTAAGCCAAATAATGCAATTTTTAGACACTCTGTCAGGGTCACACTTGTGGAATTCCCTTCCTTATCACACCAACACAGCATATTCTGTTCCACACTTCAAAGCGTTATATATATATATATATTTACACTTAATACACACACCTATCCTTTATATCTACATCACTATAAGTGTTGGGACAACTCTACATCCCAAGTAAATTCTTTTATAACAGACCTGACACGCACATCTCTGGACAACCCACACAATCAAGAAATATATAGTTTCAAACTGTTTTTGTCAGCAACCATTACCAGACCAGACCCCAGTCGTAACGTTGTCAGATAGCTTTGTAAAAAAATCGTGTTTAGCTCTGATTTTGGGCCTACGCAATAATTCTAGACATGTCCCCTCAAAGGTGCAGACGATATATATATATGTAGCGAAATTGGTATTTGATGTATTGTGCAGGGCTTGATTGAAGTCTGATCCCCGCGATTCGGTCATGTATTTACAAGTCCTGTTTACTCCTATGGATTACTCCTTCCATAGATTGCTCCTTCCATGGACTGCTCCTTCTGTGGATTGCTCCTTCCATGGATGGCTCCGTCCAAGAGATCCTTCCATTGTCTATGTACATACCTGTTTTCTTTAGTATCATGATGTTTTCATGATTTACATGCATATTAGTTCAGAAGGAGCATACCTACCATATATATACTCTCGCATTGCATTATTTGGGATAGAGTTTGTATAGCAGTAAGTGTGTGTGAGGAATAACTTGATAAGTAGCAGAATCGTGTTGTATTCAAAAGTGAAACGGCTAGCACTCGTTTCATATATATCTATATATCAGGTGGTACATAGAATAGACGTTAACCTAATAAACGGATACATTTTAATTATACATGTGTCATTAGTTGGGATCCCTGATACGAAAATGTATACAATCAGGGTACATACGTTCATCGAAGGAAATGCAATAGTGATGTATTAGTGATTGTTCATCATTGTTTACAGGTTTCAAAGTGCAATATCGTGTTTTAATGTGTTGAGTGCCTCCTGTTTTAAATGAGTTCTAACATTTACTAAAATCTTTGTTATTATCATTCAATGTAATTACGGATTAACACGTCATATTGTATGTAGTTTCCAAAATACACCGAAACATGGTACATAACCATCATTAAAACACTGTCATATCTCTCGACCCCCCGTCTGACCCTAATAAAATTAACAGTCTTTCAGATGGGACGTTAAACCGAGGTCTCGTGTCACTGCTTAACACCGTGCGCGTAAAAGAACCAGAGGAGACTCTGGACTGGGTCTCTGTCTGTATCATGCACTATCCTCCAACATCTAAAATAACTAATCTCTTCAGGAGGCGTCGCTCATATGGGCAACCGGTAGCGACGATAAATAAACGTAAAACACAAAATGTCATATCTTTGTACTTGTAGTCCAGTATTATTAATATTGGACTGCTGCTGTCAAAAGGGCGTATTATATTCAAGCCTACGCGGACATGTCCGACATTTTATTTACTAGGATCGTGTTATATAAGTGTGTGCTTTAAGTAAGATATAAGCCTCAAACAGATCCAATATGTAAAATATTGGTACTGTCATCGGCGCAACGCTCCTCACACAGTCTAATATTTACATATTGGATCGTTTTCGGCTTATATCATATGCATATAATTTACTTGATATAATGGCATAAAGATAATGCACTGGTATGATGTCAGAAGTTAATCGGATAATATCACCCCAATGTGATGGTATATTTAGACAAATACAGTTAGTCTACACCATAAATACCCATTACTTGGTAGTGGTGCCGAATACACTCTCAATCACAGAGGACTGACAAATGGCGAGATATGGTAAAACTGTGATGTTTATACCAGCATTAATACAGGGGATGGACCTTAGTTTGTACCAGCATAAATATAGGGGACGGTCCTTAGTTTGTACCAGCATAAATTAGGGGACGGTCCTTAGTTTATACCAGCATAAATACAGGTGGCGGTCCTTAGTTTATACCAGCATAAATATAGGGGACGATCCTTAGTTTGTACCAGCATGAATATAGGGGACGATCCTTAGTTTATACCAGCATAAATACAGGTGACGATCCTTAGTTTATACTAGCATAAATATAGGAGATGCTCCTTAGTTTATACCAGCATGAATATAGTGGACGGTCCTTAGTTTATACCAGCATATATATAGTGGACGGTCCTTAGTTTATACCAGCATAAATACAGGTGATGATCCTTAGTTTATACCGGCATAAATATAGTGGACGGTCCTTAGTTTATACCAGCATAAATATAGGGGACGGTCCTTAGTTTATGCCAGCATAAATATAGTGGACGGTCCTTAGTATATACCAGCATAAATATAGTGGACGGTCCTTAGTTTATACCAGCATAAATATAGTGGACGGTCCTTAGTTTATACCAGCATAAATATAGTGGACGGTCCTTAGTTTATACCAGCATAAATATAGTGGACGGTCCTTAGTTTATACCAGCATAAATATAGTGGACGGTCCTTAGTTAATACCAGCATAAATATAGTGGACGGTCCTTAGTTTATACCAGCATAAATATAGCGGACGATCCTTAGTTTATACCAGCATACATATAGTGGACGATCCTTAGTTAATACCAGCATAAATATAGTGGACGGTCCTTAGTTAATACCAGCATAAATATAGTGGACGGTCCTTAGTTTATACCAGCATAAATATAGCGGACGATCCTTAGTTTATACCAGCATATATATAGTGGACGGTCCTTAGTTTATACCAGCATAAATATAGTGGACGGTCCTTAGTTTATACCAGCATAAATATAGTGGACGGTCCTTAGTTTATACCAGCATACATATAGTGGACGGTCCTTAGTTTATACCAGCATAAATATAGGGGACGGTCCTTAGTTAACGACAGCAAACAGAAACTAACTTGAAAATTATACAGGAACTATTTCTTATTACGGACGTTCATAATAACATAAGTGGTTGTGCGGTTGTGTCACGTAATGCAATGAGGCTCCAGACAGGGCCGTTAAAATGAATATTATTATATTAAATATTATATTAGCCAACGTCATTGGAAATCATAAAAGAACAAGAAGAGTTGAGTTTATTAGCGTAAGATCGGATTTGATTTCATCTCGTGATCACCGATATTTGTATTTCCACAAGTTGCTAACACTAATATACACAACTATCCTTAAATCTACATAACTATAACTGTTGGAACAACCCTACATCCCAAGTAAATACTCCGATTAGCGCAGTGGTTAGCGTGCTCGCTTCTCACCAATGCAACCCGGGTTCGATCCTCGAACAGGGAAGTATGTGAGATGGTACGGTGGTCGCCAGATCGGACAGGCGGGTTTTCTCCAAGTACTCCGGTTTCCTACCGCACGAATGAACAACATTTACGCTTTCATCCGAGCCAACGAGAGTGATTAATATAAGTTGTTAAAACTTGCTTCGCAATCGTTGTAAAATAAATAAAGCTTAACAAAGTAAATACTCTTATTACAGAGCTGACATGCATATCTCTGGACAATCAATAAATGCATAGTTTCAAAACGTATTTGTCAGCACCATTACTAGACCAGACCCCAGTCGTGACGTTGTCAGATAGCTTTGTAAAAACAAAACAAAAAACGAATCGTGTTCAGCTATGATTTTACGATTAGGAAAAATAATACTAGACATTTCCCCTCACAGGAGCAGTTGATCCGAATGTGTCATATCACAATTCTTGGGAAAAATACGTAGTTAGCAGTAAGAAGCCAAAAGAACACTATGAAGCCAAGAAAGAGATAGTAACTCACATTTAATTATTACTATATACGGGAGCACCCTTTTTAATGCATTTTATCCATAAAATGTGATTACTGACTGACATATAATACTGAACAAGATGTTCAGAGAATATTATAAGTAGAATGTGATATTTATATTAGATCTAGAGTCATACCTCTATGATAAATACCGGGTGTTTAAGAGTGTATGTTGGGTCAATTAAGGCAAAATCCGGATATTTCAGTTTTTAGAATTGATTTGCGTATCAAGTGTTCGGCAAATACGATACCCAGGATCAACATAGGCAGTTTCCAGGATCAACATAGGCGGTTTCCTGGATCAACATAGGCGGTTTCCTGGATCAACATAGGCAGTTTCCAGGATCAACATAGGCAGTTTCCAGGATCAACATAGGCAGTTTCCAGGATCAACATAGGCAGTTTCCAGGATCAACATAGGCAATTTCCTGGATCAACATAGGCTGTTTCCAGGATCAACATAGGCAGTTTCCAGGATCAATATAGGCAGTTTCCAGGATCAACATAGGCAGTTTCCAGGATCAACATAGGCAGTTTCCTGGATCAACATAGGCAGTTTCCAGGATCAACATAGGCAGTTTCCTGGATCAACATAGGCAGTTTCCAGGATCAACATAGGCAGTTTCCTGGATCAACATAGGCAGTTTCCAGGATCAACATAGGCAGTTTCCTGGATCAACATAGGCAGTTTCCAGGATCAACATAGGCAGTTTCCTGGATCAACATAGGCAGTTTCCAGGATCAACATAGGCAGTTTCCTGGATCAACATAGGCAGTTTCCAGGATCAACATAGGCAGTTTCCTGGATCAACATAGGCAGTTTCCAGGATCAACATAGGCAGTTTCCTGGATCAACATAGGCAGTTTCCAGGATCAACATAGGCAGTTTCCTGGATCAACATAGGCAGTTTCCAGGATCAACATAGGCAGTTTCCTGGATCAACATAGGCAGTTTCCAGGATCAACATAGGCAGTTTTTATAAATTATATACTACATACATTATCTATTGAAACAAACGAAGTTCAATTTGTGACATTTGGAGTACATCGCATTTTACCGCCTAACAAATGCTTAAAAGCACGCACGGACGCACCCAAAGCAAATGTACCCGTTTTTGGAGCGGTAAATCAATGTATGACTTTGATTTATTTTACAAGTATTGCGAAACAAGTTTTGTAAACGTACATTAATCAGCTGGGGGGAAATACTCGGAGAAAACCGACCATGACACAATCACATATTATACGTCTAACCACTGCGCTATAATCCGACAGCTAGTTTACATTTAAATGTTCCACCTCCGTGGTCGAGTGGTTAACGTCGCTGACGTGTATACCACTGTAACATATCACCACTGATTGTCTCTGGTTCGAGCCCCGCTCAGACAATGTCTCTTTATATATACACGTTGGCCGTTTTTTACGGAGGTTGGTGCACCAAGTACTGGTTAACCGCTGGAGCCGGCCAAGCTGTTGTTAGATACACTGCCCATTGCTCAAATGGGCAACCGGTAGCGACGTTAAATAAACTTCAACAAATCCAAAACATTCAAATGTACATGTGGAAGTCGTGTTATGGGTGTTAAATTTCACATTGGCTCATATCTCTCCCTCATGGCGATGTATTCCATCAGGAAATAGATCATGTTCTAACGTTGTAAATTTGTTTCGCAATCGAGATAAAATAAATTGGTATAAACTAAAGGAATTCATATAAATATATATACTGGTATTGCAGACATGAATGGTGCTTAGTGCTTGCTGCTTACTCTCAGGCAGGTGAACTGATCTACATATACCAGTTAGCGGAGTCGTATGTCTATACTACCTGTATAATGTCTCGGATTAGAACTGATCTACCAGTTAGCGGGTCGTATGTCTATACTACCTGTATAATATCTCGGATTAGAACTGATCTACCAGTTAGCGGGTTGTATGGCTACACTACCTGTATAATATCTCGGATTAGAACTGATCTACATCTACCAGTTAGCGGGTGCATGGCTATACTACCTGTATAATATCTCGGATTAGAACTGATCTACATGCACCAGTTAGCGGGTTGTATGGCTACACTACCTGTATAATATCTCGGATTAGAACTGATCTACCAGTTAGCGGGTCATATGTCTATACTACCTGTATAATATCTCGGATTAGAACTGATCTACATGTACCAGTTAGCGGGTTGTATGGCTACACTACCTGTATAATATCTCGGATTAGAACTGATCTACCAGTTAGCGGGTCGTATGTCTATACTACCTGTATAATATCTCGGATTAGAACTGATCTACATGTACCAGTTAGCGGGTCGTATGTCTATACTACCTGTATAATATCTCGGATTAGAACTGATCTACATCTACCAGTTAGCGGGTTGTATGGCTACACTACCTGTATAATATCTCGGATTAGAACTGATCTACCAGTTAGCGGGTCGTATGTCTATACTACCTGTATAATATCTCGGATTAGAACTGATCTACCAGGTAGCGGGTGGTATGTCTATACTACCTGTATAATATCTCGGATTAGAACTGATCTACATCTACCAGTTAGCTGGTTGTATGGCTACACTACCTGTATAATATCTCGGATTAGAACAGATCTACCAGTTAGCGGGTCGTATGGCTACACTACCTGTATAATATCTCGGATTAGAGACGATATGAACATACTGTCTAACTTCAAGTCTTCATTTTCCAAAATGTCCTGAAATTGATAAAATGGAATACAACAATTAATTCTGTGTTTGCGGGCCACTCAACTATCCCAGTTGCATGTGGCCGAGTACTATTTACTAGTAGTTATCTGGTACCATCGAGCTACTAATTACCATTATGGACTGCATGCATTAGAAGTTTGTTTATTAAAATACTGAATGGTATGTCTACTATATTAGCCACCAAACCACACGCACCTCAGTATTGGAATACCACTGGGGGTGTCTTGCCCCATTACCGTCATAGGTTGGAATATCACTGGGAGTGTCTTGTCCCTCACCGCCATAGGTTGGAATACCACTGGGGGTGTCTTGTCCCTCACCGCCATAGGTTGGAATATCACTGGGGGTGTCTTGTCCCTCACCGCCATAGGTTGGAATACCACTGGGGGTGTCTTGTCCCTCACCGCCATAGGTTGGAATACCAATGGGGGTGTCTTGTCCCTCACCGCTATAGGTTGGAATATCACTGGGGGTGTCTTGCCCCTCACCGCCATAGGTTGGAATACCACTGGGGGTGTCTTGCCCCTCACCGCTATAAGTTGGAATACCACTGGGGGTGTCTTGCCCCTCACCGCTAGTTGGATCCACTGGGGTGTCTTGCCCCTCACCGCTATAGGTTGGAATACCACTGGGGGTGTCTTGTCCCTCACCGCTATAGGTTGGAATATCACTGGGGGTGTCTTGCCCCTCACCGCTATAAGTTGGAATACCACTGGGGGTGTCTTGTCCCTCACCGCTATATGTTGGAATATCACTGGGGGTGTCTTGCCCCTCACCGCCATAGGTTGGAATACCACTGGGGGTGTCTTGTCCCTCACCGCTATATGTGGATATCACTGGGGGTGTCTTGCCCCATTACCGTCATAGGTTGGAATACCACTGGGGGTGTCTTGCCCCATTACCGTCATAGGTTGGAATACCACTGGGGGTGTCTTGTCCCTCACCGCTATAGGTTGGAATATCACTGGGGGTGTCTTGCCCCATTACCGTCATAGGTTGGAATACCACTGGGGGTGTCTTGTCCCTCACCGCTATAAGTTGGAATATCACTGGGGGTGTCTTGCCCCTCATCGTCATAGGTTGGAATACCACTGGGGGCTGGGTGGCTTGCCCCTCACATATATATGTTGGAATATCATTGGGCGTGGCAAAACCATCAGTGCTTTAAGCTACAATAATACTGGGTGTGTCTTGCCCCATCACCGACATAGGTTGGAATACCACTGGGGTTGTCATGCCCCTCACCACCATCGGTTGGAATACCATTGGGGGTGTCATACCAATCACCGCTTTAAGCTACAAGAATACTGGGGGTGTCTTGCCCTTCATCGATGTAGGCTGGAATCCCATTGTGTGTGTCGAATTATTTCAAGTGATATGCCATATGACTTAGGCCGTTGGTGCGACTTTATATTAACATCCAAAACAAACAGTGAAACAAAATCATTATCAACCCAGAACCCAGGATGAGAGAGTACGTCGCCTGATTGGACATTCGGATGGAAATATGGATACACAGAAAGACGTAAAAGAACCAGAGGAGACTCTGGAATGGGTCTCTGTCTGTATCATGCACTATCCTCCACAATCTAAAATGACTAATCTCTTCAGGAGGCATCGCTCATATGGGCAACAGGTAGCGACGATAAATAAAGTAAAACACACATCGTATTGTGTCATGCCATATATGTGTGAAAGAGTTATTTCATACTAACAAAACTCACTAGAGCAATGCAGTAAAATATTAATAACATGTAATATTTATAAATTCTATAAATGTAATGCGAAATCATGTCACATTTCTTAATTTAAATCAATATTTATAATTAATATATTTTTTATTTATCTGAAATTGAAACAAATATATAACCATGGTCATATAATAATGAACTTATAATGGGGGAATATTCAGTCTGATATTTAATAGTAATTCAAAATTTAATTTCAAATTTGATTGTATTCATCTCATCATTTTGAATTGTTTCTCCCTATTATTATCTGTGCAGTTTTAAAGCAAGTTATTTCTAGTAAATATTCGAGTGGTGGAACCTATGCTCGGCGTAAATCCTACATATCATGGCCTATAAAAACAAGTTAAATGCACTTGTCGTATATTATTATTTTCTTAAGTCGGGAACACAACTTTCAAAATATTGTTGTTCAAAATTTTAGCTTCATTACATGACCATGCACCTCAATACAGCTATCGCAACGGCACCTGTTTCCATGGGGAACTAGATACGTTAGGGCACCTATGCACGGCATACATGAATTTGACTTAGTAACATTAATAACTAACAGTATTAAAACTCACATAAGAAACTTTTTTTCTGGTTATTTGTACATTTTTCCCCAATTCGGATAGCTACCTGAAATGCTCATACACCGCATCATTTCGGTGGAAACAATCCCAATAAGTTGTCTGTTTATATTCGGCTACTGAACCAGTCAGGTGACAGTTGCATTAGGCTACCGGCACGCACAACGGAATGCTATTGAACCATGCTTCACACCTCTGTCAGCGAAAATAGGTTACAACTATTTAAATATTTTAAATACGGATGTAAATGGAAAAAATACGCCGAGCGTAGGAATACGCCGAGCATAGGAATACGCCGAGCATAAGAATACGCCGAGCATAGGAATACGCCGAGCATAGGACTACACCGAGCATAAGAATACGAATACGCCGAGCATAGGAATACGCCGAGTATAGGAATACGCCGAGCATAGGAATACGCCGAGCATAGGAATACGCCGAGCATAGGAATACGCCGAGCATAGGAATACACCGAGCATAGGACTACACCGAGCATAAGAATACGAATACGCCGAGCATAGGAATACGCCGATAGCACAGGAATACGCCGAGCATAGGAATACGCCGAGCATAAGAATACGCCGAGCATAGGAATACGCCGAGCATTGGTTCCACAACTCTACGTATCTTCTTCCATCATTGTAATATGGCGATGGACTCAGTAATGAGACCACTTGTTCGAAGACCCTGTGTGGTATTATTATGTGGTCTTAATATAAGAGTCACTTTACTTTATATCAATCACTCATTATCTTCAACTAGCCAGGGCTCCAGTCTGTCGATATTTCACTTTTTAGCTTCTGGCAAAATGACAGAGTTGATATTATCAGAAACTCAATACGGCGCAATTAATGGTCTCGGTGTTAAAATATATGTATTTGACTGACCAGGCAACATATATCGATGCCTGTTCGCAGGCTAATTTTCAACAGCATGTATACATACATATACATGTCTGTATTGTAATTGCCGTCCGTATGTTGGTTTGTAGCGTAGATTGTAAACGAGTATTACCAGTAAGCTTCCCTTTGTGCAGTACTCTGTCACAATGATGAACACCGGCGGGTCAATGCACGCTCCTAGGAATGTGTTGATGTTACTTTGACGTAAATCACGCATCTGAAAATACAAGTTGAAAATGTCATACTAGCAAAGGTATATGTTATCAGATCGGAGCTGTGTGTAAATCACGCATCTGAAAATACAAGTAGAACACGTGATAGATGTCATACTAGCAGAGGTATATGTACTCGGAAATGTGCCTTATGTCACGCATCCAACACAAAATGTTATACAAACCGGCATATGTAGTCATGTCGGAATGCGTGCCATATGTCATGCTATTAAATCAAAACAGACAGTCGTATATATGTAGTAATACGAGGCCGTGTGCCATATGTCACGCAATAGAACGAAAACGAGGTACAGACGCACCTCTGTACAGCCACACATGTATTAACCCTTTCCCTCATATAAGCACCTTTTGACGCCATTACCAATACGACATACATTGACGATGTACCAGTTCATAATAAAGGCCAGAACCTCATGTAGTCCTAGCAATATCTATGGAGGTGGGATAGATATGGCGGCTACGTATCCACTGCATGATAGCTAAATGGCCGTCGTTTGTATGGAGATATAATAGTATATTAACCTAAATCTCATGTAGTCCCAGCAATATCTATGGAGGTGGGATAGATATGGCGACTACTTATCCACTGCATGATAGCTAAATGGCTGTCGTTTGTATGGAGATATAATATTATATTCACCTAAATATCTATGAAGGAAAGGGTTAAGCAGCCAGACAAGGGAACCAGAGAAAGTGGCTGCTCAACACAGGTGGCTGCTTAATAGAGGTAACATATATAATAAAACAACATATTTGGAATCTGGAAAGAGTCTGCTTAATACTGGTTGGTTGCTTAATAGACCACAAAGACAGGTTTGACTTTTTTTTTAACATCATAAAGTGCCACTAAATCATAGCGTGACACAGATCGGCCTATGTAGTCTGATAGAGTCTGAACATAGAGTGTGGCATGGTTCCGTATTGCGTGACACCCCGTGATCGTATAGTGATAACAATACAATTCAATAAACAACCATTGCAGATATAACCTTTAGTTAGTTATTATAGCGGAGTTCGAGCCCCGTTGGAGCCGTTACGATTGTGCCCTTAGGCAAGGCATTTAAATTCCAAGTTGCGTCTTCTCTCTCCCTCATGGCGATGGATTCCATCAGGAATGAGGTCTCGAGAGTGATTAATATAAGTTGAAATAACTTGTTTGACAATCGAGCTAAAATAAATTTGTATAAACTAAAGCGGTGTACGCAGATGAAAAGAGCAATATATATACTACTTATGATTGCTTTCATCATGCTATATGATAAACTTACTTCTATCTGTTCTAACTGGCAATACTATTTGCAGTGTATATTTTGAGGCCCCGACATAGTAATTTTACAACATTATGGGGGTTTATTTAAGAAATAAAAAGTATCAACCGTGGTATATCGCAGAATAACCCGAGTTTGAAGTTCCTATAAGAACTACAAACTCGGGTTATTCTGCGATATACCACGGTTGATACTTATTATTTCGATTCTAACACGACATACTTCTAATAATTTTAAAGGAGTATTTTCTTCAAACGCCGCTGCATTTGGCTTTCGAAATTTCCTCCGCGTAAGGGGTGATGACGTTATTTATATGGAAAATATCAATCTAATGCATAAATGAACAAAAGTTGTAACTGATCAATAATTTTATTTATTTTGTCAAACAAAACTGTACAGAATAGTAACTGAAACGTTACTTAACAGAAAAACAAGACGGACAAGAGATTATCTGATTCTAAAAATAGCTCACTTCCGTGAATTCCGACGGTATTTTTTACAAACATCACGTGACTTTCATTCATAGAACTTTACACGCATTGTATAACTGGAATAACCAAACCACGGTGCGCGCGCAGCATAGATCAAGGTAGGTATATCGCAGAATAACCGGAGGTAGATTTTACTCTATAAGTATTTATGTTATTAGCTGGGTCGTGTTAGAATTATATATATTATATTGATCTTAACAATTTATTGATAATCGATAACTCTGCCTGGGTTTCAAACCCTTGCTTTGCTGTAACATCACATTACAGACTATTGCGTAATCTAGGTCAGCCCAATGTCGTTAATTTCAAACTACATCTGCCTGTATAAATGAATTAACAATTCAACGAAACATGGTGTCTCGTTAGATAATAACAAGCCAGGTATCTGCTTCTCTACATAATAGTAGGCTCTTTTATATTACATTACATGTATTATGACATTAACATATGGTACGATGGTCGCCAGATCGGACATGTGGGTTTTCCCTGGGTACTCCGGTTTCCTCCCACATGAATGACCACATATACGCTTTCATCCCAGCCAACGAGAGTGATTAATATAAGTTGCTAAAACTTGCTTCGCAATCGTTGTAAAATAAATAAAGTATAAAAAACATTCTATAATTCTGGGAAGAGCCGTCTCTAATGTTGTAAGGACTTGTGACTCGACCCATGTTTGCTTTCTTTGCATACATGTATATTGTATGTCGATTCTGTGTCATAATAGAGCAAATATGAATATAAAATATGATTAAACTGAAATTCTAGTCACACCATTCTAGTATGTCTCCTTTTTTATAGAATCCGTCGCAGTATGCATACACTGATTTTGTTGTTCCAATGCACACATTCCCACGACTTACTAAATATTTGTAAATTTATCCATGAGGCGCTTTCATTACGCAATACAATTACGTAATCATGTACATAGACGTTTTTGTTTTTGAAAACATTACCCTCATCTTTGTTCCATGTTAAACTTGTATGTATAAATCCATAAGTTCATCCTCATCTCACCATCGCATCATTGTCATTGTTATAGAATGTAGCATTGTATGTTTGTATATAACGAAAAACTGTACAGTTTAAGTTATTAAAGCATTCTTCTTCTTCTTCCTGATGAGGAACCAGCCTAATCTTGCTAAAATGATGCAATTTACCTATATAGGTAAATGTCAATTCATCCTGCAACAAATCACCAACTCGGCTGACTTGCAGAACAAAGCGACATATGCATATGCTCAGCATATTTTAATGCTGATTCCATAGTCTTGAACTTATTATTTTGGAAACCCACCTCCAAAATACATTCCAGGCACACCACAATCATGTAATCGACACCTAACTTCACCAACGAGACTGTAATCCTATCGGACACCTAACTTCACCAACGAGACTGTAATCCTATCGGACACCTAACTTCACCAACGAGACTGTATTCCTATCGGACACCTAACTTCACCAACGAGACTGTAATCCTATCCGACACCTAACTTCATCAACGAGACTGTAATCCTATCGGACACGGAGCATAACTCCAGATATACAGTGTACACTACTATTTAACAATTGAAAGCATATGTCAACAATATATCAATTAAGGACATCAACATACATGCATATATAATTATGTACCTGCACACAGGTGAGGCAACATTGGACATGCACCGTTTTTGTTCGACGATTTGTTGTGGTATCGCGATCTATGTATTGTGGTAGTCGTGATTATATGTACTTTCCAGCGTTTCGTAGTATAGCGGGAAAGTATTATTTTCCAGATATGGTCAGTTTGACCGACGCATAAGGTGACATAGGTATTGACCAATGATATAGCTGGGTACTTGTTTTGTGGTATGTTCAGCCAATCAGAGGGGACTGAGTAAAACTTATCAAGAGAGAAAGGGCGACTCTAATCAGTTCTAGTGAGCACTTCAGATGGATTGCATCAACTCAACTTCATTAAAAATTGAGTTTTATATAAAACTTAATTTTTAATGAAGACATTATTTTGTTGTCCGTTTATGACTTTCCATGAAGAAATTCAATTCATAGATGAGAACTAATATTAATACGAAGAAATCTACTTGGTAGAATAATTGATATACTTGTACACGTTTGTCAAGAAAGTTTCATGTCATTACATATTTGAATCTCCGGTACATATAACTTTTAATATTTCTATTGCAAAGAAATAAAAGGTTCTAGCAGTATTACATGCTACAGTTTAAGGTAAATTTGAGTAAGAATACGGTATGTTTTGTAAACATTTTAATCGACAATTAATCAAAGATATGTTCAGAATGTTATCAATAAAATAAATGAAACGCCCACGAGGTACACTGGATACAGTTTTCCAGAGCTTTTTTACATGGTCATTAATGTATTTTTTATCTCTGGTTTTTAACCTGGTCCAGTGTATCTCGATATGTGTCAAGGTTATGTTTCATGTATTTAACTAAAAACCGGTATACTGTACATTGTATGTAGTACAGCCAAAGAAATTAAAAAATATGTTTGTTGTGCATACTGTATATGTATGTAACATGTTTGTTGTGCATACTGTATATGTATGTAACATGTTTGTTGTGCATACTGTATATGTATGTAACATGTTTGTTGTGCATACTGTATATGTATGTAACATGTTTGTTGTGCATACTGTATATGTATGTAACATGTTTGTTGTGCATACTGTAATTATGTAACATGTTTGTTGTGCATACTGTATATGTATGGTTTGTTGTGCATACTGTATATGTATGTAACATGTTTGTTGTGCATACTGTATATGTATGTAACATGTTTGTTGTGCATACTGTATATGTATGTAACATGTTTGTTGTGCATACTGTATATGTATGTAACATGTTTGTTGTGCATACTGTATATGTATGTAACATGTTTGTTGTGCATACTGTATATGTATGGTTTGTTGTGCATACTGTATATGTATGTAACATGTTTGTTGTGCATACTGTATATGTATGGTTTGTTGTGCATACTGTATATGTATGTAACATGTTTGTTGTGCATACTGTATATGTATGTAACATGTTTGTTGTGCATACTGTATATGTATGTAACATGTTTGTTGTGCATACTGTATATGTATGTAACATGTTTGTTGTGCATACTGTATATGTATGTAACATGTTTGTTGTGCATACTGTATATGTATGTAACATGTTTGTTGTGCATACTGTATATGTATGTAACATGTTTGTTGTGCATACTGTATATGTATGTAACGTTTGTTGCATACTGTATATGTATGTAACATGTTTGTTGTGCATACTGTATATGTATGTAACATGTTTGTTGTGCATACTGTATATGTATGTAACATGTTTGTTGTGCATACTGTATATGTATGTAACATGTTTGTTGTGCATACTGTATATGTATGTAACATGTTTGTTGTGCATACTGTATATGTATGTAACATGTTTGTTGTGCATACTGTATATGTACCTGGTTTGACAATGACTAAGCTAGCAGTATTAGTTACTATTTCTGTTGAAACAAAATAAAAGGTTCTAGCAATAGTGCACGCTACAGGCCAAACATGTTTATAATTTGTTTGTTTTGGATATTGAAAGGTATAACAAGGTACAGACTGTATTAAGGTATGTGCAATGTGATCGAGTTTTGTATGTAGAATGCATAAAGTAGGGATGCAGTTTATGAAAACTGAGTTATGGGAAGACGTATATATATCGTGATAAATATCATGTAGTGGGTACCTTAATCATTTGTTTTAGTCAAACAATTGCAAGGTTGTCCCACGAATATTATATTTAGTAAGAGGCTCGCACAACATTGCACATATGTCGTGCGTTTTAGTCTTGTAACATATTTTCATCTTTCGAGAGGTATAAAACCTGTGTTAGTGGTCACCTCCATTAAGCAGCAAACCTATAATAAGAAGACAGTTTCCCAATATGTTATAGTATTATATATTTAGTTTAAACATATTTTATTTTATCAATATTTACATCATGTTGTAACATTAATATACAAGAACAAATGGATTAAATCGGAAGCTAGTAGCTTATTTAGATTTTCTCCATGACAAACATAATTTTCATAAACTATGGCAGAGTGTATATACATATATGAACGTGACAAGTTTTATTCAACTGTAATGATATATTTGACCTCTATTAAGCAGCAATCTGTGCTAAGCATCCACTTTCTGTGATTCCTTTGGCCGGCTGCTTAAGACAGGTTTGACTGTACATAGCTAGGGCGAATGAACTCTTGGACAAAGATACGACCTGCCGTCGCTGAGAGAGGATGGATGTTCCACCCGAGCCAATAAAATAAAGTGTGAACTGTCAAAAATTCGGGTAGAATAGTGGGGCTAGATGATTACGTACATTTCGATAGACCGTATGTGTATGACACTTGCGAGTGTATTTACATATGCAATGTGTTTTCCCATGTGCTATGACGACCCTTGCAACGTAGGATTTGCCATATACATCGCTTAAATATACACATTTATTTTAGAAATAAGTATTTACAACATTATATTAATCGCGCTTATGACGACCCTATCCGCGTAGGATTTGCCAGATGCATCGCTTAGTTTATAACAATTTAGTTTAGCTCGACTACGAAACAAGTATTTACAACATTATACTAATCGCGCTAAATAACTCATTTCGGATGGAATCCATCGCAATGGGCTCGCACTCCTGACGTTTCGTACTAGATGCGAACCAGATACCACTGCACTATCACGACTTCCGATATACCGTGCGAAAATATACATCGTTTGTAAGTGAAACAGTAAGACACAACAAGAATACATTAGCCATACATCCATTTCTCCGACATAAAAGGTAGCTTGTCATTATTGTAAATGGTGCGTTGTTGGCGCATAGTGACATTAAACGTCATTATCAAAACATGAAACATACATTAAAAGCTGATATAATTATTTGGTGATGTCGTGTACTTCTTAGAGAAACAGGGATTTTACTGCAATGGAATGTCTTCACGAGGTTTACCGGAAATATCAATGCGGTGAACTGTGTATGAATCAATTAATCTCGTTTTTATATGTCAACCAAGATTATAGGAGCAACGTGTAGGAAATAAGTCGTGCGTGCTCGATGTAATTTGCTTTATGGTTTCCGGGATTTGTAATTGGCAGTAGATTGTACCGCAATGCGATCAGGTTAACGTCCACGAGTACAACGGAGAGGCTTCCTGCAATACTTCCAGTCAAACAGTAGATTGTACCGCAATGCGATCAGGTTAACGTCCACGAGTACAGCGGAGAGGTGTCCTGCAATACTTCCAGTCAACATCCAGATACACAATGTATAAACGCGAACAAAGCCACGACGGAGTCTGTCTTCATTTGCAGTGTTATAGTTATATTCTTTATTCCCTCCACTTGTGAGATTGCCATACTAATAGTATTCATATACATTGAACGTATGATACAATTAAATGTATATGCTACAATGAACTGAATACAAACACTACTAGTATACACTAAGCAAGTGCCACATATACGGTTGTATATACGTAAATAGGCGGAAGTGCATCCGAGTTCCTGACTGTAGTCTTGATGACTAGTTCATTTTTCTTTATGGTACAAAATGCATTTTCATGATTTATGTGTGTTTTTTGAGAAATTATGTGACTTGAGAAGACATCATACTAGTTGATGTGTAAGATGTGATATAAGACCCCAGGCCATTGCAAACTGAAGTTGGGGTATACTGTTTTATTTGGCGTAATAATAACAGTGTGTAAACACAGTGACGTCATTCCTAGGTAACCGGTGTCAATGTTTGCCATTGCATAACATTTTGTAATATTTCTGATGTTTTTCAGC
The DNA here is from genome assembly GCA_014843695.1 of Archivesica marissinica. Lineage (NCBI taxonomy): Eukaryota > Metazoa > Mollusca > Bivalvia > Venerida > Vesicomyidae > Archivesica > Archivesica marissinica. Next base: position 81,642,487 of record CM026390.1, on the reverse strand, counting down.
TTGATTTGAATACTTCTTCACAGTGGATGTGGTATCAGAAGAAATGAAAGATTGGAAATATAGATCAATCAATTTATTTGTTGTTTTACAACCTACAATGTATGCTAATCAATTATCACATAGGATAAGAGTGTGTTTTACGTTTATTTATCGTCGCTACCGGTTTCCCATATGAGCGACGCCTCCTGAAGAGATTAGCCATTTTAGATTTTGGAGGATAGTGCATGATACAGACAGAGATCCATCCCAGAGTCTCCTCTGGTTCTTTTACGTGCACGATGTAAAGCACCGACACGAGACTGTTAATTTTATTAGGGTCAGACGTGGGATCGAACCTGCGATCCCTGGATTACCAGTCCAGCGTGTTACCACTGGACGACAGATCCGTCTGTTCATAGGATAAGAGAGAACAACAACAATATATCAATAATATTTTGCTGTTGCAATAGCTCCTAAACCATTGCAAAAGAAGGTTTTGTTTACAGACGCGTCTGTAGTCCAGTGATTAGTAATAGTTTAATAATATATCTAGCGGTTTTGTCTATTAATATATCTAGCGGTTTTGTCTATTAATATATCTAGCGGTTTTGTCTATTAATATATCTAGCTGTTTTGTCTATTAATATATCTAGCGGTTTTGTCTATTAATATATCTAGCGGTTTTGTCTATTATTATATCTAGCGGTTTTGTCTATTAATATATCTAGCAGTTTTGTCTAGTAATTTTCTAGCAGTTTTGTTTATTAATATATCTAGCAGTTTTGTCTAGTAATTTATCTAGCAGTTTTGTCTAGTAATTTATCTAGCAGTTTTGTCTATTAATATATCTAGCAGTTTTGTCTAGTAATTTATCTAGCAGTTTTGTCTATTAATATATCTAGCAGTTTTGTCTAGTAATTTATCTAGCAGTTTTGTCTATTAATATATCTAGCGGTTTTGTCTATTAATATATCTAGCAGTTTTCTCTATTAATATATCTAGCAGTTTTGTCTAGTAATTTATTTAGCAGTTTATCTAGCAGTTTTGTCTATTAATATATCTAGCAGTTTTGTTTAGTAATTTATCTAGCAGTTTGTCGGGCAGTATTGTCCAGTAAGTTATGTAGCAGTTTGTCGGGCAGTATTGTCTATAATTTGTCTAGCAGTTTATCTAGCGTTTGTGTCTAGTAATTTATCTATTAGTTTATCTTGCAGTTTTGTCTAGTAATTTATATAGCAGGTTATGGAGCAGTTTTGTCTAGTAATTTATCTAGCAGTTTTGTCTATTAATATATCTAGCAGTTTTGTCTAGTAATTTATCTAGCAGTTTATCTAGCAGTTTTGTCTAGTAATTTATCTAGCAGTTTTGTCTATTAATATATCTAGCAGTTTTGTCTAGTAATTTACCTAGCAGTTTTGTCTATTAATATATCTAGCAGTTTTGTCTAGTAATTTATCTAGCAGTTTATCGAGCAGTTTTGTCCAGTAATGTATCTAGCAGTTTGTCGGGCAGTATTGTTTAGTAAGTTATCTAGCAGTTTATCTTGCAGTATTGTCTATTATTTGTCTAGCAGTTTATCTAGCGTTTGTGTCTAGTAATTTATCTATTAGTTTATCTTGCAGTATTGTCTAGTAATTTATATAGCAGGTTATCGAGCAGTTTTGTCCAGTAATTTATCTAGAAGTGCACATTTATCAACTGTACACGAGATAGAGCATAGTTTATAACACTTCACCCTGATGTACACATTGTCAATGATTGAGTTCGAGGTTATACCCGGGTATCCAACTATGCATTTAATGCCGGAGTAAGATTGTAAGTATTCGCATGCATTTATCAAGTTTCCTAGTTTATAAAATAATATCTCATGCCACAATACTCCATTGATGCTTAGAAACGCCACAAACAATTTGTTTTGTGTTCAATTTGAGTGTTGAACGTTTCCTATAAATTAAATTGCATATGTAATGCAGCAAAGACCCTTTGACAACCATGTAGTTGATTATTCGGGACTGTCAGGGGACTACCGCTCAGGAAATGATCAATGTGGTTGAGAATGACGTTTTCAAATAGTTTGTCTACCATAATTAATTTCTTTTAAAATGATGTTATTACTGGAATGTTACTGATATGTTACGTATTGAATAACCAAGTTGCCGACATCGATTATTCAAAGTATGTTTTCTAAACAGCGCTATGTAGTCATAAAAGCAGAACATGAATTATTACTGTTATTATTTTCGTCAAGACGTCACAAAGCATGTTTTGTTCACTACCGTAGCCAGAGGCAAATTTCAACCGATGCAATCTAGGGGGCGGGGGAATGTTCCCCCTTAAAATTGTTGGGGGTATAAAAGCGATTTCCTACGCTTTCTGATTTATTGAGTTTAGACGTATAATTATGTACTGACCTTTCAGCTCTCTCGCAGTCAACATTTTATACAGCAAAGGGATATTTTTGGCATTTCATGTATTTAATGTTTCGTTTATTTTTTGTTTGCTTTGAACATTTCAATGTGCCTCAGTGTGACTACGGGTCTGACTGTTATAATGTGATATGTTTTGTTGCAATATGTCTCTTATAATTCTGTTCAGAATAGCTATGCACGTAAATATGATTGTTTAACTTTGTATTTACGTTATATATGTGTACATAGACGAGATTTGAATAAAGATGAAAACAAAACTATTCATTTTTTAAAATAATGAGAGACATCGGTCAGTTACTGCCCCTGAATACTCTCTAAAAGTATGTAGGTTCTCTTAAGTTGTTTCCTCTGTTTTTACGCTGTTTCCTTTGCCCAACATGCTGTCTATTTTCTTCCACTTTATCATTTTATAATTATTATGTTACTATATCTTGACAGATACCCTACAGTATATCCAATGGGTAAATAAGCTGTAACATTTTTTTATCAATTAATTAACATGATTTGCATAAAATCACATTTATCATAACGCAACATTTGGTTAGGGAACAACTGTAAAAACAAAGGATTCCAACTGCAAGGACCGCTATACATTTAGGGATAAATCGGACTTTATATACCAAGGGAGGTAATAAAAACACGAGCGAGGTCCCTCATTGATTTAGCTCAAAATTGACTGGACTGCTCCGAGTCGATGTAGTGTAGTGTAGTCGATGTCAGTTACTGACCATGAATACTCCTAATAGTATATTGTTGCTCTTAATTGGTTTCCTCTGTTTTTATCGTTGTTTCCTTTGCACCACATGTTTTCCAATCTCATGCGTATTCTCGTCTTATAATTATGAAATTATCTCCTTTAGCATGTCCAATGGATACCTTATTGTAAAAATGTGTTCAATTAATTAACACGATTTTGATAAAATAACATTTATCCTACCGCAACATCTATTTAGACGATAACAGTAAAAGCAAAGGATTCCAACTAAAAGGACCAATATACATTTAGGGATAAATCTAACTTTATCCATCAAGGGAGGTAATAGAAAAACCAGTAATGTCTCTCATAGACAAAAACATGTACGTCAATACAAACTAATCATTTGTTAGCGACATTGAAGATACAACTATGTAAGTCATATCTGTACATTCTTAGATATATGTATTACCATTACGTGTCTCATTCCTCTTTTCTACTTGTGTGTGTGTTTTACGTTTATTTATCGTCGCCCATATGAGTGCGTACCTCCTGAAGAGATTAGTCATTTTAGAGTTTTGGAGTATAGTGCAATGATACAGACAGAGACCCATTCCAGAGTCTCCTCTGATTCATTTACAGCACCGACACAAGATCTCGGATTAACGTCCCATCTGAAAGACTGTTAATTTAATAAGGAGATTCTGGAATGGGTCTCTATCTGTATCATTGCACTATCTTCCAACAATCTAAAATGACTAATCTCTTCAGGAGGCGTCGCTCATATGGGCAACCGGTAGCGACGATAAATAAACGTAAACAACAACAACAACAATTTATGTCATAGCTGTATTATACTGAATACAAGCACAAGGGTATGCGATAACTCTATTCCATTGTGTACTGTTTTTACGTTTATTTATCGTCACTACTGGTTGCCCATATGAGCGACGCCTCCTGAAGAGATTAGTTATTTTAGATTTTGGAGGATAGTGCATGATACAGACAGCGACCCATTCCAGAATCTCCTCTGGTTCTATTACGTACACGGTGTAAAGCACCGACACGAGACCTCGGTTTAACGTCCCATCGGATAGTCTGTTAATTTTATTAGGGTCAGACAGGGGATCTATTCCATTACATATTATAATTATATGTATATATTTTAACTACATTACAGCTTTTACATTACTATGTACTACCAATGTGCAGTTCTCACTTACAGTCACCTATCTATTGAGTGCATTTGATTCTATATACGTTGACGGCCTCATGGTAGATTAACTTAACAGACGGATGTGTAGTCCAGTGGTAACACGCTGGACTGGTAATCCAGGTTCGATCCCCCGTCTGACCCTAATACAATTAACAGTCTTTCAGATGGGACATTAAACCGAGGTCTCGTGTCGGTGCTTTACATCGTGCACGTAAAAGAACCAGAGGAGACTCTGGAATGGGTCTCTGTCTGTATCATTGCACTATCCTCCAAAAATCTAAAATAACTAATCTCTTCAAGAGGCGTCGCTCATATGGGCAACCGGTAGCGACGATAAATAAACGTAAAACAGATAGATTAACTTTTTCTTAAATTGAGTTCTCTCGCTAAATAAATGTTTTGCTTTATTATTATTATTTACACATGTCGCAAGAAAACCTACAGGGAATATTAACGTAGCCGTGTGGAGGCTGAGTAGTTTTGTTAATGATTGCGAGTAATTCTCGGCGCTAAATATGCCACAATAATTTTACCAGGAACTGCTACTTTATCACGTTCATTATGTTCGCTCCATTTTGATAATAATTTTCATTACCAACCTTAGACCAATTAGACGGAGTGTATTTCTTCATCGGATACTTGATAGGAATAAATGTACGAACTTGTGCTATTTCCTATGAATATGGTTTAGGACTTTATGTGTCTACTTCCTGCAAACAAGTGCATTACAATATTACACCTCAAGAATTACCGGGCGATTAGACGGAAACACTCGATCGGAATTAAATCAGTTATGAAACTAGATTTAGATATCCGGTATAAACTAGCGATGTCCATATTGTTAACATGTGTGGTTTAAGTTCCATGTACAGTTTCTTCCTTGAATATAATTGAGACTATGTACATCTTCGAATTAAGGGGACACACACGTATTTAGGGAGTTTCAATGCTCTCTATTTTGTCGTGACTACCTTGTTGTACCTAATTATACTGACACTGTGACAATAAAAAAACTGTGCTACAACTTTTAGAATTATGGAATTGACTATCATGAGTGAAGAAAATAATCCTTAGTTTAGTTTAGTTTAAACTTCATTTATTTTACAACGATTACAACTGATATTAATCACTCTCGTTGGCTCGGATGAAAGCGTATATGTGGTCATTCGTGTGGGAGGAAACCGGAGTACCCGGAGAAAACCCAACTGTCCGATCTGGCGACCACCGTACCATATCACATACTTCCCGGGCCGAGGATCGAACCCGGGTTACATTAGTGAGAAAAAAGCGCGCTAACCACTGCGCTAATCGGACAGCATTCACACATTGCACTAATTTACCCAATATGTCGCACGTTATTGTCGCAAATTTGCCTATATTTCTATATTTTGTTCCATAAGGATATACATTTTACCTCTAAGGCAAGTGCACAGTTTCATTTTGGTGTCCGTATATATTACAACATAATACATAATAGTCTTATGACTTCTACTGCAACTACATGTAGTTTTCATATAATTACATTGCTATTATGTATTACATTTTCGACATCAAACTTTCCGGTAAGGTAGCTTTACCCTTGGTGTATGCATGTAATCTACTGTATTACACAATAGCACATTTGGTCTCAAGTCCTAACTACATGCTTCACACAATTGAATTGAGACTAGATATCTAGACAACCACACAGTATAGAGAATATTCATGACCGATAGCACACACTGTCAAGGATCGGTATCATCTAGGCAACCATTCAGTATAGAGATATTTACGACCGATAACACACACGGTCAAGGATCGGTATCATCTAGTCAACCACACCTAATATTCACGACCGATAACACACACGGTCAAGGATCGGTATCATCTAGTCAACCACACCTAATATTCACGACCGATAACACACACTGTCAAGGATCGACATCATCTGGACAACCACACAGTATAGGGATATTAACGACCGATAACACACAATGTCAAGGATCGGTATCATTGGTTGGTGCCTAGACAACCACACCGTAAGGGATATCTACGATCGATAACACACACTGTCAAGGATCGGTATCACCTAGACAACCACACCGTAAGGGATATCTACGATCGATAACACACACTGTCAAGGATCGGTATCACCTAGACAACCACATCGTATAGGGATATGTACGACCGATAGCACACTATGTCAAGGTTCGGCAAGCCGTATTAGCCATTAATATGTCCCAGCATCATCAGTGGGTCGCAGCTAGTAAGTAAAGCAAGTAAGTACATTCTTTATGTAAAACGGGTAACACATTTACAAAGGCTATTTTTCTACGGGGATCTCTTAAATATAAAACATATTTCTACACAAACACGACTGCAATAAAAGACTTGTGGCATAGAACTAAGAGGATTATGACATCTACATATATTGTGTATATGTACACAGAAGCTTGGGGTCTGGACAAATGTTTGCGGGTTCAAAACCACAAAACTAAGAAACGGTTTTGTTTTTTTAAGAACACTATGATACACTATAGGCTTGACAATATGCATACATTTATTTACACCATTCCAAGCAAGTTAACAAAAATATAGCATTGATAGTGACGGTGTGTCATTTTTAAACAAAAACAAAACAAAACGAAAACAAAGTTTCTTATTTGTGTGCTTTTGAACCCGCAAACATTTGTCCAGACCCCAATCGTTTGTGTATATATGTATTATATAAAACAGATGTTGACAGTATTACAACATATGTAGATAACCAACCATTTTAAACAATTTGATTTGCTGTCCGTATTATATTTCTGACCAATCGTGGTAGTACATGTACTTGTATGTCCGTGAAATGTTTGAACATGTTCAAAATTTCATCACGAATCACACCCACTCGGCGCCACAGCAGGAACTCGGTAATAAACCGTACTTAAACCGTACATAATGGTAGTAATCCACGTACTCCGTCTTACTAATCCGTTTAATCCGTACTATAGTTGTAACTAACCGTTGTAATGCGCACCGCATACACTGTGACACGTGATACGTCGAACTCCGATCCTTAGCACTCCTCTTTGTCAACTAGCCCGTATATATCTGAGGTCATCCGAATGTTTATCATCCGCAAGGGATCTGACCAGACGGTCATTGACAGTGCGATCGGGACGCTACTTGAATTTATACCCCCTTTGATATATTACACATTTTATAAGAACTATCACTATTGGGAGTTAATCAGATTCGTTTTTATTTATTGACATAACATACATTTTGTTCCAATTGCTATTTATTTCATAGCAGAGACAGTATGATTAAAGAGTTTGTTTTCTAATTATAATAATTAAAGACTTATTTCCATTTACTCGATAATTTGACAACAGTTCTGAATTTAGTTCATCGTGCGTTTCTCTGTTGTTATTTTATCTGATTGTTGACAGCACATGAAGTTGAGACATGCGTAGTCACTATCTCCCTCCCTCCCACCCTCTCCCTCCCTCTCTATCTCCCTCTCTTCCTCCCGCCCTACCTCTCTCTCTATCCCTCCCTCTCCCTCCCTCCCTCTCTTTTCTCTCTCTCTCTCTCTTCTCTCTCTCTCTATCTCTCTCTCTTCTCCTCTCTCTTCATCATCTCTCTCCTCTCTCGTTCATCTCTCTTTCTCTCCTCACTCTCTATCTCTCTCCCCCCCCTTCTCACGTGTCATTTACTATACATAATTATCTTGCCAAACGTAAATCAACGTATATAGCATTGAACACGTTAATCATTATATTTGCTATATAAATAAACTTGTTTATAGCTGTTACGTGTGTTTAAACCATTATTTGGGAAGAGGTCTCATGTTGTAAGAACTTGTGGCTAAACCCATTTTTGCTTTCTGTGCATATATTGTATGTAGAGTCTGCGTCATGATAGAGCAAAATAAAATATGTCCATCCTCTAGTAATAATGTATTATACTGTATGCGAACAAGTATATCATTTTTCATAACTAAACTACAATCTTTCAATTAGTAAATAATATTTGTCTTTGAGTTCTGATGCATAGTCTTTTAAGTTTAAAGTTTAAACTTTATTTATTTTACAACGATTGCGAAGCAAGTTCTAACAACTTATATTAATCACTCTCGTTGGCGCGGATGAAAGCGTAAATGTGGTCATTCGTGTGGGAGGAAACCGGAGTACCCGGAGAAAGCCCACCTGTCAGATCTGGCGACCACCGTACCATCTCACATACTTCCCGGTCCGAGGATCGAAACCGGGTTGCATTGGTGAGAAGCGAGCGCGCTAACCACTGTGCTAATCGAACAGCCAATGCATAGTCAAGAATCAGACACGCCGTAGTCCTAACTTGATAATTCCTGATCAGAACGACAAACCATGTTTTATTCACCGAGAAAACACGGCACCACATATTATTTCCATTCAAACACGACCAAATATATTGCTATACAGATAAAGAATACATAAATAATAAATGTGCGTATTATTTTGTCTCCTTGTCTGTTATTTGGCTGATGGCTTAGCAAATTTCCTCCCTGTAAAATACTTTCTGCTCTCGTTGGCGCCGATGAAAGCGTAAATGTGGCAATTCATGTAGGGGGAACCGGAGTACCGGAGAAAACCCAACTGTCCGATATGGCGACCATCGTACCATCTCACAGTCTTCCCGGTCCGAGGATTGAACACAGGTTGCATGGGTGAGATGCCCTAATCGGACAGTCTTAAAGTCAAAAGTCATGTTAGAATAAAAGTTAATCAAACGGTTATGTCTACATGGATGCACATACCAACTTCATTTCCTTCTTCATTCTGCGGCTGATATATAAATTTTGCTTCTCGTACATTTTGAGAGCGACAATCTGTCCCTTGTAGCCACCAGTCCTGGCATATACCTGGGTGAACGACATCCGAGAATCCACCGATAGCTGCGACAGAGTAATCTGAATGTACAGAAATGTCAACGTTATACATACTGCTGTGAAGGAGACTGGCTACATGCTATTCACAGACAAACCGTAGTTTAAAACGTATTATATTCAGAAAATAGCATACAAGAATAAAGTGCTGCAATTGGAGAACAAGCATATTAAAGCAGCAATACATCGTAATAAAGGATGTTTTGGGTAAAATATAAATACTAATGTGTGTGTGTTTACAAAAATCGAAATAGTCGCTCAGAAACGATACAATTCCAATAAATTTAAACCGTCGTATACGCGAATTTGTTTATCAACACACGAAATACAAACACGCACAGCGCTTATGCGTGAAACAACAGAGGATGTAGAAAACAACGTATATATTTTGAACATGAAATACTATCTATCTTCCTCTAATGTCGAACGCCTCACGGGGATGTAGAAATGTCCCTAAAAGACTTAGCTAACAGAGATATGAATCAACATATCAAGTAATTTAATTAAAAAAGACAACGTGGGACAAATGGTGACGATGCATTGCGAATGTAAACAAGTGCGGACGATGCGTTCCGGTTGTAAACAAGTGCGTGACCGATCGACTCGGAAAGTCCAACTTTCGGTTTCGTGTTTGTTTGGTTTGTTCCCACTTTCCCAACCTTTTATTTTCACACATACTAATTATCCCCAATTATCTCTTCGCCCTTCAAACTTACCTGTATTTTCTATACTGTTCAAAAAATAAATGAAAGGCACACATAAACTTGTACTTGCAGTGTACTATTTCAATGTTATTTATCTTGTTCCATCTGTTGAAAATATTTACTTATTCTAGAATAAACTATTTTTTTGTTATTTTTGTTTCCGGTGCATATGCATATCTTTAAGGAGAAAAGTGTTCCTTTAATTGTGTATAAATTAAAATTGTCAGTATGTACGTTTAACATTAATAATTCAGATAAAGGTTCATAATAATAAATAGCAGACATATTTTAATTTTGAAATGTGAACTATAAAGATACAAACAATTAACAATATGTATCTATTATTTATTTATGATTATAACAGTTATACTAGGTAATTACATAATTATATATCAACACTATTTTTTAATTAGCAATTATGAACTGATTGCAAATTAGTCTGAGAACAACAATAATGATTAATGAAATTAACAATTTACTTATAACTAACTGTTGAAAACTAAGAAAAACAGGTCACTAACTGTAAGTCATTCTTTAACATAGTATAAAATGAAGGTCAGTTTCCTCTGTAATCATACTTACTCTAAATACATGTTAGTGACGGGGATATAGCTGATATATCTATATGACTCAAGATCCTCATCAAAAAATTCTTAAAAGACTAAGCGATACCTGAAACAAGTCCACAAATCTAGTAGTGGACAGTAAAAGATGAATTCTTATCTTTTACAATAAATGTGGCCTAAACCCATGCACATGATCAGCTTAGTAAACTATAAGCCATTTAGTACCAACAAAAGCATGATTTGTATAAAACCTTCATGGAAATGTTTTAAATGTACATATATAGCTCCCTAGGTATAACAACAAATAATCAGGTGGAAGAAGCTAAACATCTCATTAAGCAGTCTGTCCAATTGCACACAGTCCAATAAATTAGATTTCTGCGTGCGTTGCTGGCCCGGACACCAATTTGATCTCTCATGGGCTGTTGACCATCGTACATGATGCGACGTCAATTAAATAAATATCAGGAATTATGAAAACAACCAGTATCTTAAATACTCTGCTCTGTGCGTTACCAACGAATGTTTTAAATAAAATGATATATTTATTTTTATATTATAATGTTAGTTTTAACGTGGCCCTGAAAGGAAACCGTTTGTATATATTATACATACAGAACATTTTCTGCGGAAATGGAGGCACTGTTTTTAGTACCATTTTTTATTGTAACGCACAGGCAGAGAGACTTTTAACTTTAAGTTCATGAGGCTTTCATCTTCAACCTATATTTGGGAATGGGACATGATAATCTGCTCTAATAGCCTAATATGTCATAAAGACTCCATCCTTTTGTACATTATATACATCTTTATTTTTACTTTTTTACTGTGTACACTGAACCCTTCTAAATATATAAATGGAGCATATTGTATCATGGGTTCAGTGAAAGTATCTGAAGTGCTTATATTTGTTCGCAAAGTATCTTCAGACCACATATTAGGCTGTTGAGAAACACCAGCAGACAGATCATCTGGGCACAAACATTTAAAATTCTAACATAGAATTATAGAACCACAACATTATATATCTACAGAATGTTGTGGTTATATATAGCTTCTTGAATTGATATGAAATATTCAAGTGTAGATAACAATAAGCTAGACGTAACATTGTATATTTTAACCATAAAGTATGTAATTATTTTAATCATAATCACAGTTTGCAATATAAACATGAGTACAGGTTCTTGCGGTCACAAAGTAGCTCTAAGCTAGGCTTCAAAATCGGCCAATCAGTAAACAGTTCGAGCTGGATCCAAAAAACTGATAGTTTTTCTACCAATGAAAAACATCCTTACAAATACTGGATTCAGCCGAAAACATTCAAACGTTAAACTGTTTCTGATGTCCGTTTTTGAAGATTTGTGACTGTTTGAACCATAAAAAAGGACATATAAACGGCGAGAAACATAATAAATCGGGTCGAGAATTGGTCGAGCGTCGCGTGCGAGGACATAGAGATTAGTGAACATTGAAAAGATATATAATATCAAGAGATACGAGGACAGTTTAGAGTGACTCCTAAACAGACCCCATGTATTTTGATGCTTGTAGCCTAAGTTATGGTCGGGCTGAGGTATCAAATAACATTACTCATCTAATTCATACATTATAGAATTAAGATGCGTGTTAGTACAGCGTGACTCCTGTACCGACTCTATATATGTTGGTGCTTGTAGCCTAATCTATGGCCGGGCTGAGCATTCAAATCGTATTATTAACACACACAACTTAATCACCTTAGTTTATAATCTATGAGTAATAACTAAACTTCTTAGTGCGCTCGCCCATATGGTTCGCCGGCGGCGAGGGTAAATAAGCTCAATCATCATCATTATCTGTAATCATAAATCTCTAAAATGGCAAAGGCGCTAGTCAATATACGGTTCATAGAGAATAGCAGAGGAAGTCAGACTCTAGTTCTAAATGGTTACATGTACAGCCTGAAAACCAGAAAACGGGAGTGTCACTACTGGAACTGTGTCAACAAAGCATGCAATGCTAAAATTAACACTAAGAATGAGCTTCCTACCAAAATCGCTGATGAACACAATCACCCAAGAGATGACAGCAGAATTGTTGCTGCGGACATCATGAGTGGTGTCCGAAAGCAGGTCCGAGGGTCAACACAGCCGGTGCCCTCCATCTATAACGATATGCTGGCAGACACAAGATCGATCGAATGGGACAATTCCACCCAAGAGGTTGTGGCTAATCTACCCACTTTCTACGAAGCCAAATCCAGTTTATATAGACAGCGGTCTAAGACTAGACCAGTTCTGCCAAAGACAAGGGCGGATGTCAACTTGGAAGGGAAGTGGATAGAGTCGCTTGCAGGGGAGCCATTCCTAATCGCCAATGACGGTGATGTGGCGCGAATGCTCATATTCGCCACCGTTGACAACCTGGCCCAGCTGTCTACAGCCGAGACCTGGTATATGGACGGTACCTTCTACGCTTCGCCGTCATATTTCTACCAGCTATACACCATCCACGCCATGATCGACGGGTATATGTGTCCCCTAGTGTATGGACTACTCCCAAATAAACAACAGACAATGTACACCAGATTCTTCACACTCATCCAGAATTTCGCCCGTGAACATAACATTCCTCTGTCCCCAGAAACGATAATGATGGACTTCGAAACAGCAGCGTGGCGTGCTGTCAGTATCGTGTTTGTTGGTGTTCAAGTCCGTGGTTGTTTCTTTCACTTCACACAGTGTATGTGGAGAAAAGTACAATATTGTGGTCTTGTAGCTGACTTCAAGGACAATGAAGAAGTGAAGAAACTTGTGCTACGTGCTTCGGTACTGCCACTTGTCCCCCTAGCCTCTGTCGAAGATGTGTGGTTCCAAACTCTGGAAGAATGTGACAATGACTCAGTGCCGGTGTCTAAGTTTAAGGACTATGTGACTGAGCAGTGGGTAGAGGGAGACCGCCGCTCCTGGAATCATTACGAGAATGATGGTCCACGCACTACCAATCATGTTGAGGGTTGGCACCATAAAATAAACAACCAACTACGACACTGCCATCCTAATATTTATACATTGATAGACCTGGTCCAGAAAGAGCAGGCTGCTAACGAGGCGAAGCTGTTTCAGCACGCCAATGGTGGAAAGCAGCGACCAAGGAAGCGGGTATACCGTGAGCGTGAGCAAATGCTCATCAGACTGAAGCACCAACTGCGAACTGGCGACATGGACATCATGACGTATGTTGATGCTGCTTCTCACTTAGTCAAATTAAAGTGAATATGTACAATAACAATATTTCAAGATTTATATCTATTATGTGCTATGCATGTTCATGTGTTTGTCTTATCCATGTAAATATCTATGTTTTCGATTTAATGCTTATAACTCAAAATAAAGAATATCTATCTATATGAAACTTATATTTATGAACAACTTTCCCAAATTTAGAAACACAAATTTTCAGTACAGTATAGCAATTTTCGCCAATTATCACCTTTCAACTCTATTGTTACACCGAACAATACATTCCCCCAACACCTACCTCAATTTCTATAGGACTAATAAAAGGTTGGGAAAGTGGGAACACACCGTTTGTTTTATCGCAAAAAAACCACTGTTTACCAAATGAACATAAGCATATAAAGTATAATGATAGAATGTGTAGCAGCATTGCTACCCATACGTAAAAATAGAATTTTTCAAATATCTTTTATTTCATACGATGTAATTCTGCTTTAAAATGCTTGTACTAATTCCTTTCCATAGTGGAGTTTGCAAATACACTGATGTGAAGGAGACTGACTACATGCTATTCACAGACACACCGTAGTTTAAACGTATTATATTCAGAAATACACGCATAGAATAGAAAACATTTGGATTGGAAAATAAGCACTAATTCATTTCCATAGTGGAGTTTGCAAATATATAAATTTAACACATTGGAGCCAGTGTATGGTAGGTATTGTTTTAGCATTGGCTAATCTTAAATCTATCTTGCTTAAATTTGATACTGGATTTTATGTTTAAACATATTTTTATTCGGATCAAATACATATACATATATAAACACAATTTTTATACATTCGAACCGATATGGGTCGAGAAACAATCTTAAAGCTTATATGAATCCCTTCCCATAAAGGGAATAAGTAATTAAAGTTAATTTATAACATTAATTTAGTAGAACACATAGATACTGTCTCACACGCTGTGCAGATAGGGGGTGTGACATTTGATGGTAAATGGTTAGATCTAGAAACGCTTAGTTGCTGCTATGAAGCTCTGGGCATGTAGGAAGATGCGTTTGTTGACTTCAAGGGTAAGTCGGTCATCACCGTACAGACAAACATTAGAGTTCAGAATGTCAGTACGCCCACGGTAATCTCACAATAAGACGCAAACATAACTGTCCACTGGTGATCTTATATAGCTATTAGGATTTTAGCCTAGGATTCCCATATAGCTAGTTTATAATAATTTATAGCTCGATTGCGAAACAAGTTATTTTAACTTGTTTTAATCACTCACTATCGATGTATTGTGCATCAAGAAGAAAGGCCCGTAGTTCGTGCCCAACTGTTACGACTGTGTCATTAGGCAAGGCATTTAAATTGCACATTGCCTCTTCTCTCTCACTCATGGCGATGCAGTCCGCAAAGGAATGAGGTATCGATAGCGATTAATCTAACCTTATAAAACCTGTTTCGCAATCGAGCTAAAACAAATTTTGTATAACTAAAGAATTAATAAATTCAACCAAGTACAACTATGTGAGGGTTGAGTGGGTGTAATTGGCAACATCAGTTCCGTCACACAATCACACAAAGAGCCGGTATTTTATCATCAAACAAATATAGCGTAACTATACATCACTCGGTAGATGACCACTAAGTGCTTTGTTATCTATACGCTATTGTTGGCACGCAATTATCAGACTATATGAGTTCACGTATCCTCGAATAATTCACGAATAATTCTTATATAAAACGGTGACATTCGCATTTGTGTTATCAGGCGGTTATGTAATCCAGTGGTTATCATGATGAACTGGGAATCAAGGGATCGCATGTTCGATCCCCCGTCTGACCGTAATAAAATTAACGGTCTTTCAGATGTGACTTTAAATAGAGGTCTCGTGTTGGTGCTTTACATCGTGCACGTAAAACAACCAGATACAGACAGAGACCCATTCCAGAATCTCCTCTGGTTCTTTTACGTGCACGGTGTAAAGCACCGACACGAGACCTCGGTTTAACGTCCCATCTGAAAGACTGTTAATTTTATTAGGGTCAGACGGGGGATCGAACCTGCGATCCCTGGGTTACCAGTCCAGCGTGCTACCACTGGACTACAGATCCGTCTGTGTGGATATTGTTATGTTATTAAAACTATACATAGTTCGGTAACGGTACTGACACAGGCATAGAAGGGGTATAGATATACTTCTCAAGCCATTCAATGTATTGTGCGAACATATTCTGGATAATTATACTATGTTTGTGTATGGAATCTATTGATATTGTATAATACAACTATATACACAGAGTGAAGTACTGACTGGTTATTGTGACTGCCACTAATACGATTACACGAGCCCCTGGTGTCACGTGTATTGTAATGGGATTCAAACATGCAATGGTTAGGGTTACGGAGGCTCCATATCAAACTTCCTGGACATGATATATATACACCTTGTCAGGTGGGGAGTTTGACTGGGGCGGTACATATCAAACTTCCTGGACATGATATATATACACCTTGTCAGGCGGGGAGTTTAACTGGGGCGATACATATCAAACTTCCTGGTCATGATATATATACACCTTGTCAGGCGGGGAGTTTGACTGGGGCGGTACATCTGTCAAACGGTAACGCAGGTGTCCTAAGGTGGGCTCTGCGAGGACGGAAACCTCGCGTAGAGCAAAAGGGCAAATGCCCACTATATATATATATGACGCTGTATATTTATCAAGTGCCATATGTATAAGCAATTCTCACCAAGACCTACACACGTCTCTATTTTAGGAGATTTATGTTATGTATTGTAGATTCGCTTTATTCGAAGACCAGCATCCATGGGATGCATACTGTCAATACTCAATACTAGCACGTGTATGCATGCACATATATACCGTCTGTTTCTATGCCTTACTATCATGATCACCATGGTCTAATTTCAGTTTAGTGGTACAAGTGTTGCGATTGTACCATTAGGCAAGGCATTTAAGTTCCATTGCCGTTCTCTCTCTCTCATGGTGAAGGATTCCATCAGGAATGAGGTCTCGAAAGCGATTAATCTAACGCTGTAAACACTTGTTTCGCAATCGAGCTCAAATGTTTTGTATAAACTAACAAATCAAAAGTTCTCATAATATCGAGATAATCCAATCTAATGTATATATTAGATATTATTACGCTTACATGAATGTACTTCATAAGTGGAAACTTCTTCTACATACATGTAATTACATGTTCCTTTGGTAAAATATAATTGTTTTTGGACAAACTAAAGGTATAGCACTCTGTCACAATGGAATGAATACTGGAAATCGGGTCTATTCAGTACAAGGATAAATCATTTGGTGACATATGTCTGGGTCATGAGGTACGTTTCTATCAAAATCAAAGATGACGTGTCCATTGTGTTTGATCTTTGCTGGAAATCGCCTAAATAACCCATTAGGGGTCGTCATAGACTTGTTAACATGGCCATAGAGTGCATTTTGTGGCTGATTGTTTAGAATTTCAAAGAGATGAATTATTAAAACAATTTGTTTCTATATTATTTTAAGTGTCATCATCCATTTTATTTAAGTTTATTTATAGTCGCTACCGGTTGTCCATTTGAGCGACGGGTATTACTTGGTGCACCAACCTCTGTAAGAAACTGCCAAGTTGTTCATATAAAGAGACACAGTCTGAGCGGGGCTCGAACCTGTGACTATCAGTGATGCTCGGTTACATTAGTATACAAGTTAACGACCGTAACAACGCGACAACTGAAGCGGAGTCCTTTGGTTGACTTTTGTGAAACTATTTATAGGCTTGTGGAAAATATGCGAAAGTCAAAATGACATTGTGTATATAATCACACTAGAATAGTACATTGCACACATCTACCCTACTCAATGTTGACAGTTTACAAAAGCTCGATGACGGAAGAGTCTGTAATTTCATAGTCCTTTGGTTGACTATTGTAATATTTATTTTTTTGTAATAATATTTTATTGCATTTTTTTCATACAATACATTACATATATACATACAATACATTACATATATACATACAATACATTACATATATACATACAATACATTACATATATACATACAATACATTACATATATACATACAATACATTACATATATACATACAATACATTACATATATACATACAATACATTACATATATACATACAATACATTACATATATACATACAATACATTACATATATACATACAATACATTACATATATACATACAATACATTACATATATACATACAATACATTACATATATACATACAATACATTACATATATACATACAATACATTACAATATATACATACAATACATTACATATATACATACAATACATTACATATATACATACAATACATTACATATATACATACAATACATTACATATATACATACACTACATTACATATATACATACAATACATTACATATATACATACAATACATTACATATATACATACAATACATTACATATATACATACAATACATTACATATATACATACAATACATTACATATATACATACAATACATTACATATATACATACAATACATTACATATATACATACAATACATTACATATATACATACAATACATTACATATATACATACAATACATTACATATATACATACAATACATTACATATATACATACAATACATTACATATATACATACAATACATTACATATATACATACAATACATTACATATATACATACAATACATTACATATATACATACAATACATTACATATATACATACAATACATTACATATATACATACAATACATATATACATACAATACATTACATATATACATACAATACATATATACATACAATACATTACATATATACATACAATACATATATACATACAATACATTACATATATACATACAATACATATATACATACAATACATTACATATATACATACAATACATCATACATATATACATACAATACATTACATATATACATACAATACATTACATATATACATACAATACATTACATATATACATACAATACATTACATATATACATACAATACATTACATATATACATACAATACATTACATATATACATACAATACATTCATATATACATACATACATTACATATATACATACAATACATTACATATATACATACAATACATTACATATATACATACAATACATTACATATATACATACAATACATTACATATATACATACAATACATTACATATATACATACAATACATTACATATATACACAATACATTACATATATACATACAATACATTACATATTACATACAATACATACATTATATACATACAATACATTACATATATACATACAATACATTACATATATACATACAATACATTACATATATACATACAATACATTACATATATACATACATACATTACATATATACATACAATACATATATAATACATACAATACATTACATATATATATACATACAATACATATATACATACAATACATTACATATATACATACAATACATTACATATATACATACAATACATTACATATATACATACAATACATTACATATATACATACAATACATTACATATATACATACATACAATACATTACATATATACATACATACAATACATACATACATTACATATATACATACAATACATTACATATATACATACATACAATACATTACATATATACATACATACAATACATTACATATATACATACAATACATTACATATATACATACAATACATTACATATATACATACAATACATTACATATATACATACAATACATTACATATATACATACAATACATTACATATATACATACAATACATTACATATATACATACAATACATTACATATATACATACAATACATTACATATATACATACAATACATTACATATATACATACAATACATTACATATATACATACAATACATTACATATATACATACAATACATTACATATATACATACAATACATTACATATATACATACAATACATTACATATATACATACAATACATTACATATATACATACAATACTAAGAACAAATCAGAGATTAATATGTAATTATATGATTGCAGTATACGATACATTTGTTTTGTCAAGGGAAAAAAAGCAAAGTACCAGACGATTGAGACCACCTCGTTATTGTCATTTAATCAATCCCATTTGGAACAGGGTGTAGAATACAATTCCATTTGGAACAGGGTGTAGAATATTTGGAACAGGGTGTAGAATACAATTCCATTTGGAACAGGGTGTAGAATACAAAGCACATGTAATTCAGAAATGTTTACACAATTTAAAGAATGTTTTGCTAGGATACAACCTTGACAGTGGTGCTTATTGGTATCTTAACATGATTTTAACTATATCACGTTTTTGTATTTACAAATCATTCTCCCTAAGTAATCAATGTAACATTATTAACATATTTCTTCAAGCTTAAAGACTACCTAAAGTACAAGCAGAAATCGTCTGCATTGATAGACAAATTCATAGAGATGTTTTAATATTTTTACCATTCATTTTTCCGAGAATGCTTAATGTTGTAATACAGGTTCATTTGATTCAATGTATAATTTGGCTTAAATACGTGTAAGTGAGTGCCTTGCTCTTGTTCATTGTTTTCATGAAATTGTATTGTTATGTAAATGTTGATATTGATATAAAGAGAAAAGAAAACACTTGAAATTGGCATAATCATAAATCGACAAGCCTATCAAAAGACCAGCATTGAAAGAGAATATTCGGTGGAATGGGAATCCAGGGATCACAGGTTCGATCCCCTGTCTGACCATAATATAATTAACAATCGTTCAGATGGGACTTTAAACCGAGGTCTCGCGCAAAGCATGTCATGCTACCAGACCAATACATGTACAGTTGTTATGAGTGAGACCATCGGTCCAACACTTTGCCTATATATAAACATGTTAAAACTAACTGACCTATGCTAAGCTTATCTAAGAACTGCTTAGAGAACACATATTTTCGAAGAACATTGTGCAAATACTCGTTATGCCAATGCGGCGAATATTAAACTACTGACCATTATCTGCTACACTGTAGATTGTGTTCTATTCCAATTTACGACTAATCATGGTTGATAGGCTACAATGGTACGAACCAATTACCACTCATAGGTTAATATATGACGATGGAACTCTAGATGATCGGACTAATACTGCTGTATGCAAAGACGTACAAAACATCATCAAACTCACCAAGCGTTTCTGCTAATCTAACAAACATGCCTTCTAGCACCATCGGAACCCGATGGCGACACCTCCAAACCCCCTACCCATCCTTTCTCTTTTGGCATGACTACTCTCTCTAACTTCTATTTATACACGTTCATATAATTATGATAAAAATCACACATATACAATGGATGACGGATCTATTTGCCATGTGTATATGCACTTCCCTCTAATTATATATACCCCTCAACGCACTTGCAAAATCAATAACCACCTGCTATGATAGATCCATCAAAAATGGACATTTAACTGATCTGCAAACGTTGCACTCTGATAAAAGCACAAAATGGTATTTGTTATTGATTTGCATGTTCAAGTCTAAAGCATAATGCCTATGACACCGTTCCACGTTTGTAAACCCGAGACTGCATAACACTATTGTACTTCATTTGATCGCATTCCTAATGCTACCTTTGATGTTTATACCGGTATGTTTTATGTTGCATTTAAAAACGATACAAGGAAACAGCTTTTATAAAAGCTACATTTAGCTTCCTACTTGATCCTTTGTATTATGTAGGTTTTTGAATGTCATATGCGATTTATGTTTTGCAATAAATACTTTTTGTTTTACCAAGAACTGCTTAAGCTGTTTTATTAGAACACTGAGATTGAAAATTGTATAGAAAAAACAAATATGTGCATACTTTAGTCTCACAAGATTGTAAGGTTATTGCTAATATACCCGAACCATTCACAATGACAAAATACCGTTACTTAATAGTATATGATAACTTATGAATATGCATTGGTTTCGAACAAGGACAGGTCAATATGCACTAACTATATAAATACAGTAGTATACTATTTCCATATTTACCCGGCTTCCAAAGCTCTCCCGTCTATCATTGCCTGCCATAGAATCAGATGTTTTCAAATCCTCTCTGTTGATTCGCCATAGTAAGCCGGCAATCTCCTGTTCATAACGCCAATTCCTGTAAGATATAATATCAAAACAGCTTAACACATGACAACTTAAAATATAGTAAGTTAAGCCAAATAACAACAGGCCACCCTCATCGTCTTATACCGTCTTCACATTGACAATGTGGACTAGCAAGTCATCGATGTTGTTCCCAGCGCATGGTTTAACATTCCATACAAACCATTGTGCTGATATGATATTGTTATGTATGTTCCATTAATGTCAAACCCCTTGTGGGGACCTAGACATATTTTCCTGGGCATGCTTAGCCGACCATAGCGGTTAACCAGTACTAAGCAATGTGTGTAAGGTGACTTGCTCAATGACACTACATACGTGGCCTGACCAAGTTTCGAACCCGGACCGTTCGATTCCAAATCCGACGCTCTACCATTGGACCACGAACGCCACGCACTTGTTATATCAGCAACATGATATAATACATAAGTTGAACTGTGGATGCAAGGACATGCAGCCGCACTGATATCAACGACGCATTCCGTAAATGGAAATGTCCAGATCTGGCACGTACATCGGCCGATAGTGATGCAGGCTCATATCTATATCCTGTTCTGGACAATCACCCCTGTGTGCTTGAATTTGTTGTGTTTATTCTGGGCTCATTGATTTATTAAACAATAGCAATATGTTTTATTGCAAAATCGGCAATAACCTTGCCTTTGCCTTTAACCAATAGCAACAACATTTAATTTAACACATTTTAATACTATTATATAAAGATTAAGTAAAGGGAAGTGTTTGTTTTTGATGGTATAATCAACCCTATCCCCCACTCTGTGGCTATATAAGGAATGTTAATGGCGGTATAATAACGTTAGTTTTTTAGATGGGACGTTAAACCGAGGTCTCGTGTCGGTGCTTTACACCGTGCACGTAAAAGAACCAGAGGATACTTTGGAATGGGTCTCTGTCTGTATCATTACAATATCCTCCAAAATCTAAAAGACTAATATCTTCAGGAGGCACTCTTATGTGCAATCGGTAGCGACGATAAATAAACGTAAAACACACATATAATAACGTTCACGTGTTGGACTAAGTCAATCCCTATTGAAAGGGCCAGCCATATCTGACTTATGAGACACCTCTGATGGACATCAGTACTTCCCGAATCATATCCTTATAAACCATGTAACAGGCTGATAAGCAATCAATAGCCATTATTTACCATTAACCGGCCATATCAGAATGAACCCCTGTGGAAGTCTTGATAGTGCAGTGGATGCATGTTCGCTTCAGGTGCGAAAGGTCCGGAGGTTACGATTATTCCCTTAGGCAAGGCATTTAATTTCCACGTTGCCTCTTCTCTCTCCCTCGTGGCGATGGATTCCATCAGGAATGAGGTCTCGAGAGTGGTTAATATAAGTTATATGAACTTGTTTCGCAATCCAGCTAACATAAATTTGTATGAACTAATCCCTGACGAGCTTCATACTAGACCTACCGCTCCGTAGGCTGACGTCTTAATCGTTAGGCAACTGAGAGCGATATGTTCTATGTAGTGCAATACCTATATCTAGGACACACTTTGAACAACGAAGTTTTTATAAATTATTTCCAAGTTCATTGAAGATTATGGGGCTTTATTGGCATTGCGTGCTCATATTACACTGCAATGGGGTTGATATAATTGGACGGCAATGTTTGCATACTTTATATACCATATGCATAGGATATAAGCCGAAGACAGTATTTTAAATATTGGATCCGTTTGAGACTTATATCTTACTTAAAACACACACTTATATAACAAGATCCTACTAAATAAAATTTTAATTTCGTACATTTACGCGTAGGATTTAATATAATTCTGTGGCCTTTTGACAGCAGTCCAATATTAATAATAACGTATGACGTGCTTATTGCGAATGACATGCTTAGCTAGTATGCCAGTAGTGCACGTGTTGCTCATGGTAGATGGTTTCTAGTTCAGTCAATGTTGGGTTTAATAATCTAAAAATGAAACCTTTTTACATATCACAAATACAGGCCTACGCGCATATTCCTTGTACTAACTCACTATATAATCGGAAGAATATATAGATTCATTCTTTTTGTCCGCCTACGTGATCGAGTGGTTAAGGTCGCTGACTTGTATACCACTGTAACCTATCATCTCTGATGGTCACGGGTTCGAGCCCCGCTCAGACAGTGTCTCATTTATATGAAACAGTACAGTTGGCAGTTTCTTACGGAGGTTGGTGCACCAAGTACTGGTTAACCGCTGGAGCCTGCCCAGGAAAGGTGCTGTTAGGTAAACTGCCCGTCGCTCAAATGGGAAACCGGTAGCGACGTTAAATAAACTTAAATAAAAAAAGATTCATTCTTCCTTGGCCTGTAAATGACAGAGGTAGCACGTTTTGACGATTTCTTAAAATTTATGTTTAGAAATCCATCTATATATATTTAAATATGATCAAACTCATACAATATCGACCCCTCCCATCTCAGATTTCCTTTGTGTTCTACTTTGTTATATCATATCAGCGTACGAGGAAGACTAAAACTGTTGTTCATCATGGCTGGATATTGGATACTCTTTATTCTGTGAAACTGTGAACATTACCACAGAGCAGCAAGAAGATAAAGTGACAGTTTGTAGAAGTCGTGATAGCGCAGTGGATGTGCGTTCGCTTCAGGTGCGAAAGGTCCTGAGTTCGAGACCCGCTGGGAGCCGTTACGATTGTGCCCTTAGGCAAGGCATTTAAATTCCACGTTGCATCTTCTCTCATCTTCTCGGTGGATTCCGTCTCGAGAGTTGTAAGTTGTAATAACTTGTTTCGCAATCGAGCTCAAATAAATCTGTATAAAGTATAAAGTGATTAGCTATCGATGCCGGAGCAATCACGCTGCATGTTATAGCATGTATGTGTGTTTTACTACCGATACAACTAATAATATATTACAGTATACTATCCGTGTGTGTTTTACGTTTATTTATCGTCGCTACCGGTTGCCCATATGAGCGACGCCTCCTGAAGCGATTAGTCATTTTAGATGTTTGGAGGATAGTGCCATGATACAGACAGAGACCCATTCCAGAGTCTCCTTTTGGTTCTTTTACGTGCACAGTGTACAACTGAAACAGAGAGACTGTTAATTTTATTAGGGTCAGACTGTGTTAACAGATCCGTCTGTAGTAACTTTCACTTTATATATACATGACATATATCACAAGCCATTGCCATTATTCGCCAAAAAAAATCCACGTTGAACGTTTCCTATTTGTCTTGTGATTTTGTAGATAGGTACTATGCTTTGTTGTTACGCATTTGAACTGACTGAAGCAATTCACTTGCATTGACGTTTCAATTTGCTTCTGTTTTTAACACTGGCGACATGAACATTGTTATCGAATGCATCTGATTTATACATACGCAATTAGTGAGCGAACTTCGCAAACTATAGCTGATGGGAAACCTATGAAATGCACTGACGAGATGCTAGATATAAGGACAGAGCAAAGCCATCGGCCATTAGAAGGAAAACTAATATCCACGGAATGAGTTAATTGTTCTGACCTATTACAGATGAGATGATGAGATCTGTAATACACAGAACAAAGTAAAAGCGGTGCTTACATTGTCTTCATATCAAAGATTTATCTGCAACAGGAATGGTGTGATCCTGCGAAAATACATGTTCCCCTAGAGCTGGTTAACCTTAGCACATACATCCAGGTAGCTTTATCCCTTCATAATTCTCTTGTTAGAATGAATGAATTGCCAGTTAGATACTTCCGACATTCCTAATACAGTCACGATCATGTTTTACAATGTTTTATAAGCATCACGACATTGTCATTAGTTTTCCAAGTATGTTCTTAATCATTACATCATTTGTTCATCCTCATCATGATTGCATATCATAATATTGTACTATATATTGTAAATATGTTTAAATGCTATAGACGAGAAATTGTAAAGTTTAAGTCTTAATACAGAATTCTTTTTCTTCTTCGTCTGGGCTTCGAATATCATGTAAACGATACATCAACTAGTCAAATCAAGTTAGTTAATTCACAGTGGCAGAAGGCAGAGACTTATATTCAAGCAACTCTATAAAACAAAGAATGGAGCCAGATCATATGAACATCAAATTGACACGATCGTCTCATCGATTGTAGATAGAGCATGCTTTTTATTGTTAGGCTTTGAATGACCACACCACAATGGAGTCGACAATTAGTGTTTCTGTATCACAGCTGTAGAGCGTCATGTATACATATGACAGGCGAAACGGTGGAGAAAACATCAAGTTATATTAAAACAGCCTATGTTGCACTGATTGGTGCAATAGAACCATATTTTATTCAAATTTATTTGAGCTCGATTGCGAAACAAGTTATTTCAACTTATATAAATTACTCTCGAGACCTCATTCCTGATGGAATCCATCGCCACGAGGGAGAGAGAAGAGGCAACGCAGCATTTAAATGCCTTGCCTAAGGGCACAATCGTAACGGCTCCAGTGGGGCTCGAACTCCGGACCTTTCGCACCTGAAGCGAACGCGCATCCACTGCGTTATCACGACTTCCACTGGAATAAATACTCCAATAGAACCATAAACTCGTTTGAAATCACTGAAGACGAGTTGCAATTGTTTAGGTCGATTTCCTTGCTTCTTTGTATACACACACGTCGTTAAGGCTGGTCTACTGTACTGATCGCCATTGGTGCACACATACTGAACCATGTCATGCATATATGTGTAAGCTCATATAACGTTAGTATGTTTTGAGAAATAAAGTCCTGTTCTGTTCTTTCCCCAGCTATAAGAGAATAGTTTGTATTAGAACATACATTACGGAGCTATATTAGAACATATATTACGGAGCTATATTAGAACATACATTACGGAGCTATATTAGAACATACATTACGGAGCTATATTAGAACATACATTACGGAGCTATATTAGAACATACATTACTGAGCTATATTAGAACATACATTACGGAGCTATACTAGAACATACATTACGGAGCTATATTAGAACATACATTACGGAGCTATATTAGAACATATATTACGGAGCTATATTAGAACATACATTACGGAGCTATATTAGATTCGCGTGTACACACACACACATATATTGATAATGTCGTATTTATATTATTAACACCGTAGCTGTCTGCCATCCGTCACAGTGGCACCGCTTCAATGATTGTGAACCAACAGATGTAATACAATTCCAGGGAAAATAAGATTAAATAACATATACTGACGCCTGCTATATAGCAATGCTATTAAATAATGTATTAATATTGAATCAACATACATGTATTTACATACATAGCTAATATGAATAGTCGTACTCTATACAAATGAAACAGATATTCTTATTTCAAACACTTTCTTAACTTCAACCATCTTTAATATATTTCGCTACTTTTATTTATTTGAGTCCATAGCATTTAGTAACGTACTCGACCTATATAATAATTGTAGACATAATTTTAGCTATGAAGCATATTTGGATATATATAGTTAGATTTTAAAAAATAAATATTAATTGACAAACATATACGTATTCCTAATAATATGCCCTCAGTAATGATCTATATCCATACTTTTTTGCTGGTTATCAAAGATGCATTGGAGAACGTCTTGTGAAATATACGTACATATGTAATAGCTCTGAATAGTTCTTGATGATAAATATGTAATTATTTCATTTATGTATATACTACAATATATGTCATTTATGTTTGTCATTTCAATGTCTATATGTTTTGCACTTGTATGTGCTTTTGTGTAGCTCTCCCGTCAGTGGAGGTAATAAAGATATATACTCCATTACCAATACAGCATACATGCCCCGATGTTATCAAACTTTTCTCCAATCTCAGTCTCAAGCTTCTTATTGATTCACAATCAACCTATCATATTTCTTGAGTTCGAGTTTGAGATCTGAGAAACGTTTTATAACCTCGGGACCAGGAGTAGTCAAATAAAAGAAAACGAACGTTCTACACATTCAACACACCCTGTATGTAGAGTATAACAAACGTTCTATACATTCAACACACCCTGTATGTAGAGTATAACAAACGTTCTACACATTCAACACACCCTGTATGTAGAGTATAACAAACGTTCTACACATTCAACACACCCTGTATATAGAGTATAACAAACGTTCTACACATTCAACACACACTGTATGTAGAGTATAACAAACGTTCTACACATTCAACACACCCTGTATGTAGAGTATAACAAACGTTCTACACATTCAACACACCCTGTATGTAGAGTATAACAAACGTTCTACACATTCAACACACCCCGTATGTAGAATATAACAACGTTCTACACATTCACCACCCCGTATGTAGAGTATAACAAACGTTCTACACATTCAACACACCCCGTATGTAAATATAACAAACGTTCTACACATTCAACACACCCTGTATGTAGGTATAACAAACGTTCTACACATTCAACACACACTGTATGTAGAGTATAACAAACGTTCTCACATTCAACACACCCTGTATGTGAGTATAACAAACGTTCTACACATTCAACACACCGGTATGTAGAGTATAACAAACGTTCTACACATTCAACACACCCTGTATGTAGAGTATAACAAACGTTCTACACATTCAACACACCCTGTATGTAGAGTATAACAAACGTTCTACACATTCAACACACACTGTATGTAGAGTATAACAAACGTTCTACACATTCAACACACCCTGTATGTAGAGTATAACAAACGTTCTACACATTCAACACACACTGTATGTAGAGTATAACAAACGTTCTACACATTCAACACACCCTGTATGTAGAGTATAACAAACGTTCTACACATTCAACACACCCTGTATGTAGAGTATAACAAACGTTCTACACATTCAACACACCCTGTATGTAGAGTATAACAAACGTTCTACACATTCAACACACCCGGTATTTAGAGTATAACAAACGTTCTACACATTCAACACACCCCGTATGTAGAGTATAACAAACGTTCTACACATTCAACACACCCTGTATGTAGAGTATAACAAACGTTCTACACATTCAACACACCCCGTATGTAGAGTATAACAAACGTTCTACACATTCAACACACCCCGTATTTTGAGTATACTTAAGGTTTAATCGTCTCATATAAAATTAATACAATTAGCCGATGATGTCTACAAACTTCAAACAAGTTCAACAAAGGTGGATCAAGTATCATTTCTTCTAAACACTAGTCATTTATGGTCAATCTATAAAGTTCCAAAATATACAACACATGTCCTGCCATTAGTACTCATTGAAGGAGGTTTCTCAATAAAATATGATTAAACTAATATAAGCTGTCACTCACATGGGTTCTCTATTGTATTATCTGCAATGATGGTGTATTTGGTTAGTACACTAACACAGACTGGATTGAAGTTTTAGATAAGGATTTGATTAAATTGTGTCAGCTGATAAGCTTTTAGATTTAATTAGTTTCATTACACGTTGTCCCAAGTCATTTGAACTGTATTATTACTACTCCTACTGGACAACCAGACCAACGTCCTTTGACCATCAGCTTCAACTCTGGTGGAAGTCGTGTGGATGCGCGTTCGCTTCAGGTGCGAACGGTCCGGAATTCTAGCCCCACTGGAGCCGATACGATTATTCCCTTAGCCAAGGCATTTAAATTCCACGTTGCCTCTTCTCTCTCCATCGTGGCGATGGATTCCATCAGGAATGAGGTCTCGAGAGTGATTAATATAAGTTGTAAGGTGTTTCGCAATCGAGCTAAAATAAATTTGTATAAACTAACTATGATGGTGATTTTACATACAAACATTTGCTTCCACATCGATTATATTTCCACAGGTGAGTTGTTTCAAGACTACTTTAACTTTAGTTCTACTTTTATATCATATATCTGTCCGCATCAGCAATGAAGAAATTCACGATTGCAGATTGTTTGCAGAATGATACTACGAATATAATTATATACTAGATCATTTCCCGCACTGTATACTGTTCAACAGTTAAATATATTTTCCAAGTATGCGTTATTCAACAAGTTTCTTATCAATTTAATAGTAGAAACAGAACATAGTTTTATTTCAGACGTATATATACATATAGTATGCCAATTGAATAGCCTAGTTTATGTCTTGGAGTACTAAGTCTGAGTTGGCCTTATGAGAGCCGTTGTTTTTGTCATTTTATTCATTTCCCCATCGGGTGCTGTTTCACAAGTTGTGCGGTTTAGAACATTGTCAGGAATCACTATGGATGCTTCATTTTCACAGAAAAAAATCTAGTTATATAATTATATAAATGATATATATATTGCCACAAGCTTAATGCGACTATTTTGCGATGGAAATTTGATACCATTATTTTCATTCTTTAGTAGAGCAAACCGATGGCTCTGCCTGGAAGCTGTATGCTAGCCATGCAATATGGCAACATTGCTTAATAGATTGGATTCAGAGAATTACTAAAATAAGAAACCGTTCGTCTGTATTGCGGTTTTGAAAAATATCTGAACCTAGACATAAATTTACTTAGCTCAATTAAACCCTGTCAGAGCCGTTGATTTGATTCGACAATAATATTACAACGTATCTGTATTCAGGGTCCACAAGGACGATGCCATGTAATTCCTGAATTGCACATTTTGGTTATTCAATATATATCGTCCATTAGCGAATTTATTCAATTTGCTTAGTGTCAGTAGCTTAAAGCGACATTACATCGCAAAAAGCCAGTACATACATTGTTACGTATACAGGAAAACTACTACAAATTCTTTGATGTATATGATAATATGATTCGACCACTAACTTTTAATCAATAAACAATGAGGCTGAGACCATGCTGTTACGTTTGTTTATTATTGGAGTCTATAATAAACGTGTGATACTGTCGTTTAGAGATCAGATTAGTCGACAAAAAATTATGCATATATGTGAGATATAGTGGTAAATCTGTACCATACATATTGTTATCCGGGATACACGCATTGTATTACGCAGGGATCTTGACCTTATTTACATTATATTGTTATGGCAACAAACGTCGTATACGACATTTTTATATTAATTGAAATTCTCAGATTCTGTGGCAAATATTTGGAACACAATTATACCATATGATAGGATATTACATTATGTAGAATTATGGCATTTTCACCGATATAATGTCGCTTTAAGGTAAACGCGTTTTATGCGTTGTGATAAGCATTTGTGGGAATTGCTTATAATCACCACTTAGTAAAGGATGCATATCTATTCAGTAGATTAGTTTAAACATAGTGTATTCAGTTCATTCAATATATATACAGTATGAAATACACAGGATATTTGAAATTTATTCAGTAGAGACGACATACTCATACATCAATAAACAGAGGATTCAAGAAATTCAGAGATGACTTTGAACCGAACAGATTACTTGTAATCTGTCGATTTCTCCACATACTTGGCTTTAAAGCAATGGGAATTCCATGTGATGCAATTAAAATAATATATTTCACAAAATGAACTATATAATTATATGGGCAAGCATCTCATTAATTTCTGTTAGTGATAGTTGGTTTATACAAATTTAGTTGAGCTCGATTGTGAAGCAAGTTCTTACAACTTATACTAATCACGCTAGAGACCTTATTCCTGGTGGAATCCATCGCCACGAGTGAGAAAGAAGAGGCAACGTTGAGTTTAAATGTCTTGCCAAAGGACACACTCGTAACGGGTCCAGCTGCGCTCGAAATCCGGACCTTTCGCACCTGAAACTTTGTAACTTTGTAACTGGAATGTAGTGAAACTTCTAAATATGTCAAATAACATAGCACTAACGTTACAAGCAGGTGGACTAGCACATTCAGCTAATTCTTGCAAACAAACAATTAACTTTACTAGAATACCATTTCTGGCGATGTGGACAGATTGTTCAATAAAATATCTCTTCCGATTATATGTACTGTTGTTGGAAACATTCTTACTGTCATGAATCGTTTTCGACAAAATAAAGCATGGCATACCGAGGACAAATTTCTCGCAGCTTAAGCGTTTCCCGACACCATTACGCCCATGACAGATCTGTTGGTAATATGGCTAGGCAACGTTATTTTCGAGAAAGTCTGTTAATGGATGAAAGTGAGATTATTTGCATAGTGCATGTACTTTTCAATCGGGCTAGCTACCAACTTTCCAATTGGATTATTATAACATTGGCAATGGAGAGACTATTAAGTGTTGCTCTACCACACAGAGTAAATGGCATGTGTATTCCGAGACTAGCAACCTTTCTAATTTTGATTCTCGCTGTATCCTTATTTTGCTTTAACGTGCATGCATTCTGTGGAGTCAGACGTGTTCAGGATGGCAACACATATTGTCGGTATGCGTCAGAATATGTCCAGTCATTTCATGAAAACACATGGAAGTGGTTTGAAATGTTAATAGAATTTGCGGCCCCAATTGTAATTATATTGGTCTCAAATATTATTATGTTAATATGCAAATTAATAAAAAGATCACGAATTGCGTATAGGAAACGTATCTAATCCAATGGTAACTCAACGTCTCACGATCACCGTGATCATGTTGTATTGTGTGTTATGTGTATCCGTGGTTCCTTATGTATGTGTGTGTTTTACGTTTAGTTATCGTCGCTACCGGTGGCCCGCCCATATGAGCGACGCCTCCTGAAGAGATTAGTCATGTTAGATTGTTGGCGGATAGTACAATGCTACATACAGAGACTCATTCCAGAGTCTTCCCTGGTTCTTTTACGTGCATGGTGTACAACACCGACACGATACCTCGGTTTAAAGTCTCATCTGAAAGACTGTTAATTGTATTATGGTCAGAAAGGGGGATGGAACATGCGATCCCTGGATTACCAGTCCAGCGTGCTACCACTGGTCGGAAGCGTTACTGTTACCCTTTTAAAAAAGGCATTACGTTTGCCAATTTCCATGTATTTGGAGAAACACCTTCACGAAGAGAGATCTATTAAATAAAATACATAGCGGTTTCGTAGCATAAGTTCGAGTTTCTTTTAACACTATGTGACTACCACCATCAGTACCTACTTCCTTATTTAGCATTTTAGTTGAATTGATGTCACTAATTCCGTTGTCTTGAATGATAAATTCTGGAAAAATGGTATTTGGTTTGGGAACATATGGCTGTAATTGAATGCTTAATTCATCTATCCTTGACACAGATGCAACTATTCGTTTAAGAAGTATTATATTTTAATGCCTTTCTCTTGAGTCGATCACGAAGTCTAGATGTTCCGCGTTTAACTGAATCATACCAAGGTTTGCCATTCGAGCGGATTTCATGTTCTACAGTTTAATTAGGTTGATGGTAATAACAGATGTTCGTTTCCGTGAAACTAACTTAAATTTGAATTATGACTTTAAGAGGAATATTTATATGGATTCGTTCCTTTGGTTACTTGCAAACTAGCGTTCATCTAGAGTTCACTTTATTTTATCTAGTTAATACGTAGAATAACATCGATACAGTATTAGGTAACTAGGTTGGCTTGCCATATGCCACTCATATTTATATGGGAATTCACTTCATTTACTTCATCTGGAATGGAATGTGGTCGTCATTTCTATGAAAGGCATTTTGTTTTGAAAATATTGACCTCCTTATTTCTAGTAATATAGGATGACATTTCAACATACACAATCTAGGTAAAACATCTCCCACTCCCAATGTGTTGTGTGTGCTGATTGTCCAGGCCTACTTTCGTTATTTGGTTTAACTATTTGGGTCGTCAGATTATCATATGTGGTGAACTGTTTTAAATTCTTACCAACACGTTCAGAGAAGACGATATTTAATGTTATAAGTGAGCATTCTGGGGCCAGAAATCTATGTTTATTTGTCACAACCGGACACAACGTGTAAGTATGCATCCAGATACGGCAATCACCAAGACCATTCTCTGCAAGTGTTGTTGAAATATGATCGTGGCATTCAGAACCACTTCGGACTAACGTTGTTGTTACAACTAGTACTCTAACTCCATCCGAAACAAGAACATTATAATTATGTACGAAGTCAGTTTCCGGCTTCGTATATCGTTTCACGAAATCCGGCAAGGCAGTTTGAGAAATGTACAGGCAACATTGAGATGGGACGGTTCCAGTACATTTCTACGAAGCCCGGGAATAAAACTAGTATTGAATTGTGTATGTAGATCCCCCGTCTGACCCAAATAAAATTAACAGTCTTTCCGAGGTCTCGTGTACGTGATTTTCACCGTGCACGTAAAAGATCCAGAGGAGATTCTGGAATGGGTCTCTATCTGTATCATTGCACTATCCTCCAAACATCTAAAATGACTAAATGCGCTTCAGGAGGCGTCGCCCATATGGGCAACCGGTAGCGACGATAAATAAATGTAAAACACACACATGTAGATTATGACAGTGTCCGCATTACAAGCCAACATACAGGTTTCAAACGGTAATATTATGTTTTGAAAACTTAAAACGATAGCTATGTTGAGTTGTTTATCTTTATACTATTATTGATGCTTTCATTTTGACCATGTCATGCCGACGGTAATGGTAGGGCAAAACAATTAACACTCTGTCATATGGTTATGTTGTATCCCGTTAGAACATACATACACGTGGAATTTGAATACATAATTGATACTTAAAGGTTACTTACTTACTGATCTGTTTTGTTTCGCTTAGAAACCATTCGTGTTTTATTAATTACAATTACCTGTAAATAATTAACGCAACAATAATTGCCACTAGTGCTATTCCACCGATCACCCCTCCCAGAATTTCCAGAGTGTACGTCTTAGCTGGAATACATTTTTGGGCTCTGTATCCACATATGGGCTCGTCTATAGGGGGTTCGCCGTTCACCCAATATATCCTCTTGTCATGCAGCACTCGGAAATTCTGCAATTGTGCAATATAATATCATTACTGTTGTATAAGTGGAAACATATATTAGCATATATATTAGCTTTATTAGCATGTCTAGAGAAAAAGTACAACATTATTTACATAATAATAGACGTTATTGTGATTACATAATTCAGATACACATGTCAATTATGTTTCCCTGTAACACTTCCTTCATACTGACTATACTATGTATGGTAATTCATTTTTAGCTTTCAATTAGCGACAGTCCCTCAGTTTTACAATGCATATAATGCATGTAATGATATAGGTAACTGTGATACAAGTATCTAGTATTTCTATTTATTGAATGGCTATGCACGTTGTTAATTTGATATGTGTTTATATTTGCTGTAATGAACAATCTTATGAGATTAGAAGAAGTTGGAGCGGGACATGGAATTTAACCCCTCCAAATGTCAAGTTATCCACGTCACCAGAAGGAAACATCATAGTTCCAGTCAATATAAACTCCATGGAGTCCTACTTGAGTCAGTCACCTCAGCCAAATACCTTGGCGTGGATATCTCAAATAACATGTCGTGGGACACTCACATAAAAAGGTCAACTAAGAAAGCAAACCAAACATTAGGATTTCTACGTAGAAACCTCCAGGTCAAATCCGAACCTCTTAAATCAATGGCTTACCAGACACTAGTGAGACCCCAGCTTGAATATGTCTCCGAGATCTTGTCCCCCAATACCCAAACATTGATAGACCAAATTGAAAGTGTCCAGCGAAGAGCAGCCCGTTGGATAAAGGCTGACTTCTATCGTACATCTATGTTACAGACATGCTACCTTCCCTAAATCAACGGCGTATTGACAATAGGTTATCCCTTATGTATAAAATTCATACTGATCTTGTTGAACATTATCTCCCCCCTCTCCCGTCATGCTCGCCAATACCATTCCTTAAGCTATAGGTTCATTACAGAAACTACAGACTACTACAAGTTTTCCTTGTTTCCAAGAACAATCTACCATTGGAACCAACTCCCTCCTGACATTGCCTATCTCCCTACCATAGAGCAATTCAATACGGCAGTTTGCCATATTGATCATGCCAGTCCCTAGTTGTTCTGTGCAGCTGCTTTAAAACATTTACCACAACTTATTTTCATTACTTTCTTAAATTATGATTTTAACTACTCATGTTTTAACTTCTTTGCGGTTTTGGACGCGCAACATGTCTACATCCCCGCGAGGGGCTCGACATTAAAGGAAGATAGATATATAGATGAACATAGACGAGACTGAAGGAAAGATGAAAACAAAACTACTAACTGAAAGAAGCATGCTAAATCTATACCAGTACTAATAAAATAAAACTATTACATATTATGGTTTGTGTGGATTAGTTTATTTAGTATTATATATGTTTAAACTGTATTAATTTTACAACGATTGCGAAGCAAGTTTTAACAACTTATATTAATAACTCTCGTCGTTGGCGCGGATGAAAGCGTAAATGTGTGGACATTCGTGTGGGAGGAAACCGGAGTACCCAGAGAAAACCCACCTGTCCAATCTGGCGACCACCGTGCCATCTATAGCTTTATTTCCATGGATATGAAATCAAAACCCCAGTTTCATTCAATGCAGGTTAGCCAATGGGACGGTTTACAAGTACTGCCAACATTAGCCACCCCCGCTCCCAAATGAAATAATTAAGAACAGACCATATATACCTGGCGAAATTAGTAATCAGTTCCTATGTTTGGACAATATTATATTCTCATATATGTACAATGCTTACAATATACGTAACGAAGTAAATTGAGAAAGTACATATCCATTCATTATAAAATAATCACAAGAGACTAATATAATTACATAGATAACAGTTAATCAAACGTGTACATGTCAAGGATGCAGCATGCATTTATACATACATTTATTTATGTTTTGGCTCTGCATGCAAGTATTAGCACCAAGTATTTTACACTTGTATATTGGGACCAAAATAATTACAATTAAAATTAGGCCTGATAATAATAATAATAATAATAAATGTAGTAATGTTTTATCTAACGAGGACACTTATTTGACAATGCCAATAAGGCTCTCAAAACACAATTATATACAGCCTATTTACATACATGAAATTAAACAAACTACATTATACCATTGAACTGCAAGAGCTGCAAGTAAATATTTTATGTAGTACTTAATAAATTATAATTGTGACCTGCTACAAATTAAGTAAAACTACTTAAATTGACTGACTGATGAGTCAGTTTTAATATATTTTGGTAAAACATTCCAGAGTGTTGTGTATGCAGATGTCTTTCTGAATAATTCACGTCTAGGTATTGACAGATATTGATGTAAATTTAATACTAATAGACGATCTCAAATGACAGATTTTGATATATGAACTGAGAGTGAATGTGTTTCTGGGGTAAACCTAGGCTTGGTATGATCATTTAGACTTTTGTATATCTAGACAGCTTTCTGAAAAATAACCATTTCGGGAAATTTCATCCAATTTAGTTATAATTTAGCTGAAGGGTATCAAAATCTTTATCAATAATTTACTGACCTATTTTGCTAGTCTCTATCCCGGTTTGAACTCTGTGTATACTAATATATTTTGTAATATGTGCATTTGTCGTATGTATTGGCAATATCCTTTTGGAAGTGCAAGTACATTTTATACTGTGTGATGTTTAAGATATTAACACATTTTAATTAATATGTTGCATTTTTTGTCTCAAATTCTCGCCAATTATGAATGAAAAATGACCAGAGCTTGCTTCTACAATACACGTATATTAATATTACTAATATCGAATTATATATAATACTAATTTTAAAAGTAGGTATTTAAATTGGAACATTATAAATGCATCAAATGGCATAGCTTATTTACAAAGAGTTCCTGAAAGATGTTGGTGATGATGAAGCGGGTGATGCATATATTATATTGTAATGTCATCTCCAAAACACAACAAAACTGGCAGTTACATGTACCATCCTCTAAATGTAGATTTCGTACCTTCGAGGTTATCTGCGACGTGGTACAGTTCCACACTTAAAGTTACTATATGCAGGCTTCTGTTGTATATGTCAAATTTATTTACAACATTTCTCTGTTCAAAATCAGGTTTAATTCTTAATTTGTTGCCAACTACTTTAGATGTACCAGCAACGTTAATTATAGTGGCAAATCACTACGCTATATAGTTTACCATATCAGATTGTTCTACACGAGCTTCAAATGTGTGCTTAGATAT
The DNA here is from genome assembly GCA_014843695.1 of Archivesica marissinica. Lineage (NCBI taxonomy): Eukaryota > Metazoa > Mollusca > Bivalvia > Venerida > Vesicomyidae > Archivesica > Archivesica marissinica. Next base: position 81,604,329 of record CM026390.1, on the reverse strand, counting down.
AAGTACAGACATATTATATAATTCAACGAGATTGTGATCAGCTACATGCTTCCTGACAAAATGAAACAAATTTAATGTTTGCAATGCGTTTGATAAATTTAAGAAATGCACGTATTAGCCAGCAGTGACTGCACTAGTTTTCCACGGATGGACAGTAGGTGGGATCCAACACAACCGTTGTATCGTACTGCAGTGACTGCACTAGTCTTCCACTGATGGACAGTAGGTGGGATCCAACACAACCGTTGTATCGTACTGCAGTGACTGCACTAGTTTTCCATTGATGGACTGTAGGTGGGATCCAACACAACCGTTGTATCGTACTGCAGTGACTGCACTAGTCTTCCACTGATGGACAGTAGGTGGGATCCAACACAACCGTTGTATCGTACTGCAGTGACTGCACTAGTTTTCCACTGATGGACAGTAGGTGGGATCCAACACAACCGTTGTATCGTACTGCATTGAACTGTTCCATTCATTTAAATTCGAACGTATTATTTTCTTGAAAATATTCAAACATATACCGGACATTGATTCGCATAATACAACACTGAATTTTATTTACGTTATATATACAAACACTTAATATAGATATACACATACCTAGTTGATTCACATAATACCATGTTACTTACGTTATATATACAAACACTTAATATAGATATACACATACCTAGTTGATTCACATAATACCATGTTACTTACGTTATATATACAAACACTTAATATAGATATACACATACCTAGTTTATTCACATAATACCATGTTACTTACGTTATATATACAGCACATACCTAGTTGATTCGTATACTACAATGTTATTAATACGTTAAATATACAAACACATAGTTGATTCGTATAATACCATGCTACTTACGTTATATATACAAACACATAGTTGATTCGTATAATACCATGCTACTACGTTATATACAACACATGTTGATTCGTATATACCATGCTACTTCGTTATATATACAAACACATAGTTGATTCGTATAATACCTCTACTTACGTTATATATACAAACACATAGTTGATTCGTATAATACCATGCTACTTACGTTATATATACAAACACATAGTTATTCGTATAATACATGTATTACGTTATATATACAACACATAGTTGATTCGTATAATACTGTATTTACGTTATATATACAAACACATAGTTGATTCGTATAATACCATGCTACTTACGTTATATATACAAACACATAGTTGATTCGTATAATACAATGTTACTTACGTTATATATACAAACACATAGTTGATTCGTATAATACAATGTTATTTACGTTATATATACAAACACATAGTTGATTCGTATAATACACTGTTATTTACGTTATATATACAAACACATAGTTGATTCGTATAATACACTGTTATTTACGTTATATATACAAACACATAGTTGATTCGTATAATACACTGTTATTTACGTTATATATACAAACACATAGTTGATTCGTATAATACAATGTTATTTACGTTATATATACAAACACATAGTTGATTCGTATAATACACTGTTATTTACGTTATATATACAAACACATAGTTGATTCGTATAATACACTGTTATTTACGTTATATATACAAACACATAGTTGATTCGTATAATACACTGTTATTTACGTTATATATACAAACACATAGTTGATTCGTATAATACACTGTTATTTACGTTATATATACAAACACATAGTTGATTCGTATAATACAATGTTATTTACGTTATATATACAAACACATAGTTGATTCGTATAATACAATGTTATTTACGTTATATATACAAACACATAGTTGATTCGTATAATACACTGCTATTTACGTTATATATACAAACACATAGTTGATTCGTATACTACAATGTTACTTACGTTATATATACAAACACATAGTTGATTCGTATAATACAATGTTATTTATGTTATATATACAAACACATAGTTGATTCGTATAATACACTGTTATTTACGTTATATATACAAACACATAGTTGATTCGTATAATACACTGTTATTTACGTTATATATACAAACACATAGTTGATTCGTATAATACACTGTTATATACGTTATATATACAAACACATAGTTGACTCGTATAATACACTGTTATTTACGTTATATATACAAACACATAGCTGACTCGTATAATACAATGTTATTTACGTTATATATACAAACACATAGTTGATTCGTATAATACAATGTTATTAATGTTATATATACAAACACATAGTTGATTCGTATAATACACTGTTATTTACGTTATATATACAAACACATAGTCGATTCGTATAATACAATGTTATTTAAGCTATATATACAAACACATAGTTGATTCGTATAATACAATGTTATTAATGTTATATATACAAACACATAGTTGATTCGTATAATACACTGTTATTTACGTTATATATACAAACACATAGTCGATTCGTATAATACAATGTTATTTAAGCTATATATACAAACACATAGTTGATTCGTATAATACAATGTTATTAATGTTATATATACAAACACATAGTTGATTCGTATAATACACTGTTATTTACGTTATATATACAAACACATAGTCGATTCGTATAATACAATGTTATTTAAGCTATATATACAAACACATAGTTGATTCGTATAATACACTGCTATTTACGTTATATATACAAACATATAGTTGATTCGTATAATACACTGTTATATACGTTATATATACAAACACATAGTTGACTCGTATAATACACTGTTATATACGTTATATATACAAACACATAGTTGACTCGTATAATACACTGTTATTTACGTTATATATACAAACACATAGTTGACTCGTATAATACAATGTTATTTACGTTATATATACAAACACATAGTTGATTCGTATAATACAATGTTATTTAAGCTATATATACAAACACATAGTTGATTCGTATAATACACTGCTATTTACGTTATATATACAAACATATAGTTGATTCGTATACTACAATGTTACTTACGTTATATATACAAACACATAGTTGATTCGTATAATACAATGTTATTAATGTTATATATACAAACACATAGTTGATTCGTATAATACAATGTTATTAATGTTATATATACAAACACATAGTTGATTCGTATAATACACTGTTATTTACGTTATATATACAAACACATAGTCGATTCGTATAATACAATGTTATTTAAGCTATATATACAAACACATAGTTGATTCGTATAATACACTGCTATTTACGTTATATATACAAACATATAGTTGATTCGTATAATACAATGTAATTTCGTTATATATACAAACACCAAGTTGATTCCTATAATACAATGTTATTTACGTTATATATACAAACACCAAGTTGATTCCTATAATACACTGTTATATACGTTATATATACAAACACCAAGTTGATTCCTATAATACACTGTTATTTACGTTATATATACAAACACCAAGTTGATTCCTATAATACAATGGTTAATTTAATTTAGTTCTTCCAAATTATGGAAATTCATAGTTTTTAACAGTAACCCCATGCTGTTTGCACAATTGGCGAACCAATGAAAGACTCTTTAAAGTGTATTGTTGCAGTTATTGCATTGTTTAATGATAAAACATCTGATTGTATCTCTAATGTGGGCGTTCCCGTCATACACGATCGTGTGCGTGCAAGAATGAACGTAAATGTTTCAATTTATAAAAATAAAGGTAATTTGACATTACGGAATATGTCAGATAATCTTAATTGTAAGTGAAATCGAATGCATGTTGCATTATAAAAGATCTATAATAAAGTGACAATTGTTGAAGAGGAAGTCTAAGTCTCATGTGTTGACGATTAGGAAGGCAGACACATTTAATCCGATTTAACATTCCCTGTAGTTGCCCAAGATACCATAAGCTCTATAAGTACTTGATAAATCAATTGTGAAGAGATAATCTCATATATGCCTGTAGCTATATACTACATGCTTTATGTAAGCTGAACATCAAATTAATTTTTTTGAAATATATATACAGCTGCTGCTTCTGTTCATGATAATACATCTACTTCTACTGTTGCTACATCTACTGCTGCTTCTAATGTTGCTACATCTACCACTGCTTCTACTGTTACAGCTAATATGGCTACTGCCACAGCTATTGCTGCTACACACACTGCAACTGTTGCTACCGCTATCCTTAGATGGAGTTCGCGCCCAGCTGTAGTCGTTACGATTGTGCCCTTAGGAAAGGGATTAAAATTCCAAATTGCATTTTCTCTATCCCGCATGGCGATGGATTCCATCAAGAATGTGGTCTCGAGAGTGATTAATAAATGTGTAGGAACGTGTGTAACTATCGAGCTAACATAAATGTGTATAAACTAACTGCTGAGACTAGCAACAACTACTGGTACAGTTATTACTAGTGGTAAAACCACTGAATCTGATACAACTACCAATACTGTTTATGTTGCTACTACTGCATTTACTACTACAGTTGATACAGACACCAGTTTGACATCTGCTGCTACTGCTACTACTATTGCTACAGATGATTCTACAGTTTCTATTGCTACTGCTGCAGTAGCTACCCCTACCTCCACTGTATATGTTGCTGGTGATATACCTACTTCTACTACTACTGCTACTGTTCCTTCTACTGCAACTGATACAGTTACTGTTATTGCTGCTTCTCCTGATTTAACTACTGTTACTACTGTTACATATATTGCTAATGCTACTTCTACTGATATAGCTACGGTTACTGTTACTACTGTTGCAAATACTGCTACTGCTATTGTTTCTACTACTGTTACATATAATACATATTGCGCTGACAAAACACTATAAACAATTATATACCATCATTGAAACCTATTATACATTTAGCTCAGACTTGACTTGCATATTTCAAATTAAAACGGTTCGCTACAATGGTGGTGTTGATCTAAACGCTATTGAACAACCTGCACCGTATTATAAAGCGATCAGCCGGTGACATTGCTCTTCCAATTAATTGTCATTTAGACGCTGAATTTCTTGAACTCATTTGGAGAAAACAAGCAATGAAGCCGTCATTCGCTGTGGTAGATAGCCAGGTCGAAATAATACATAAGCACTGCGATTCCGAGATTCTGATAGTACATAGAACGTTTGCAACCTTCGTAAGAAACATGATAAATTACCAATTCATTTTGCTATATGAGATGTCGATTAATTTGACATGAAACGGTTCAAATTTAGTGAATGACTTCGGTACCAATCCCATCTAATCAAAATGAAGATTGCCTCAACTGTCTGACATTGGCGTAATGGTATGCCATTAGTGTTGTTACGGGGAATTTGTCTTCCTGACATAGTGTGTTAATGCTCTAATAGTTTATGAATCACATGATGCATTCGTTAGTGTATTGGATGCCATTGTCTATATATATTGCATAAAGGAAATGGCACCTGCAGCGGAGAAGGAACATCATGCAAATGGATACGTGTGTTTATCAAGGCCTGTATGAATATGGCATATTTATTTTAAATCACCAGGTTATCTATGAGAAGTTTGTTTTGACGGTTGAAAGTAACTTCGAGTAACGGAATACCCATACACATAGTGAATGCTATTAAGACACATACATAAAACAGAAGTCATCATACAAATACTCCCTGAGGCCTCTGCATAACATAACGCATTTCTTATGTTGTGTATTGTTGTAGTATGGTGATAACTATTCACGCAGGTAGTATTATGGTATATCATTCATTCTGGAGCATCGTATAGATCCATTATAAACCATGAATATAATATTAGGTAAAACTATTGAACAATTCATCTGATATTGTTTTCATACATTACAATTATACACAGTTAGGATTTAGTATTATTGCTGCATACGATTTAATCTGGGGGCAAAAAGCAAATGGGTTAGTTTATACAAATTTATTTTAGCTCGATTGTGAAACAAGTTCTTTCAACTTATATTAATCATCCTCGAGACCTCATTCCTGATGGAATCCATCGCCATGAAGGAGAGAGAAGAGGCAATGTGGAATTTAAATGCATTGCCTAAGGGCACAATCGTAACGGCTCCAGTGGCACTCGAACTCCGGACCTTTCGCACCTGAAGCGAACGTGCATCCACTGCGCTATCACGACATCCACCTTTCAGCAAATGGGTTGGGCTACAAGTTATGACAACATTATTTACAGGCCTTCCCATGTACATATATGTTGTCCTCCCTATATCCGAATGCTCGGCCTTTTCACGTAAGATGTCAAACAAAAATGCGGCTGATTCATTTTATTTCAGACATGTTTGTTTCAAACTTTCCTTGACAAAGGCGTTTTAAGCCGAAAATTGGGATATCGAGAAAACCACATTATATATATTATATATCAGTTGTAATTATTTTGTAAATAAAATATTATACGTATTAATAACATATTATCTGTTCTTCATGAATTTAATGCACCCTATTTGTGCCACGTGTTTATTTACAGGTAGTGTGTTTCACTGGCACACACAGCAGTGTATATTGTAATGTAAGCATTATCTCCTATCCTGTTCTTTGTGGACCACACTGTTTGATAGGCATCCGAGGAAACTGTGCTAACGGCAGTTGTCACGTATATCCTATAGACACATTATAGTTGATCTAATTAGCTAGGGTCCACATTATTCCATGCCCACAAAGCTACCACGTAGGAATTGAACATCTTATGATCGAACCAAAATTTAGATAAGCGGGCATAGTGTACATTGAAACCGCTGTTTTTATCAGATCTACAGATAACGAGAAAACGTAGGGATCACTTTATATTTATGTTCACATTCTGAACTACAATTAAGATGATCTGGTTAATATTGCCATATTGCCGAACGATTTAGAAATGTGAACACAGGTTCCAAGAGCATTGACATATTGGACATGCAAACAAATAATATTTTATGCTAGATCGATTCTTCAAGTTGAAAGAGAACTCCGAATACATTGTTTTGGCTTGGGAAAACGTGTTATATATGTTTATACTTTATTTATTTTACAACGATTGCGAAGAAAGTTATAACAACTTATATTAATCACTCTCGTTGGCGCGGATGAAAGAGTATATGTCGTCATTCTTGTAGGAGGAATCCGGAGTACCCGGAGAAAACCCACCTGTCCGATATGGCGACCACCGTACCATCGCACATACTTCCCGGTCCGAGGATCGAACCCGGGTTGCATTGTTGTATATGGGCATAACCCTCCACTTATACTGTTGGGCAGTGACAACTTATCTTAAATGGGTATATACAGTGCTTCTCATAGTGTATTCGCATATGAAAAAGTTGTAATTAACAAATTGAATGTAATGTTCTTTTGTTTTGCAGCGTTACATCGATATATGAATGTCAGTTTTTTACACCGAAGGATTTTATGAACAAATTACGTTTTTAAAAAAATCGACATTCATAACTCGATGAAACGCTGAAAAAGAACATTCAATTGTTATAATTACAACTAATATTTTCCCGCGCCAACGAGAGTGATTCATATCAATTGATAAAACTTACTTCCCAATCGTTGTAAAATAAATCAAGTTTAAACTTTTATCCTTTTCAGCTTGCAGTGCGCAGTTATCATTTCATGATGTGGGCAATATCACCATAATTTGAATATTAGCACTCCACAACATGAGAACACACACAAGGAAATACAATATTGACATAGCAGAGCAATAACTAAATATGCATACGCATTTGGCATTTGTACATAATAAAATGGTAAGATCTGCATGGCAAGAACGGAAATGCACATAACAAAATAACAAATATGCACGATAACATGATGACATGCACGTATTAAGCTGCTGAAACTACGTAGCGACTAAGCGATGCACAGAACAAATTGCAAACACACATTTGCGAAAGTTGTGAATGCATAGATAATACGGGAGATACATAGCAACTATCAAACTGCATATGAGAACTTGGCAAAGCACATCACGAAATGATGAATGCATAGGATGGATGTAGCAAAGCGTCATTTGTACTGCATACAAATTATACGGGCAAACCAACGTAAAGAAAAATAAGTCACCGACATACAGTTGATTGAAAATTTAAAAATTGATGTCCGGGTTGACATGCATGTGTACTTGAACTTGTAGTGGCAGTACAACAATTGTATACAAGGGAAACATACAACACTCATGCGTGTTGATACATCCGCTGTCAAAGTCGGCTATGTCGAATTCTCCGGTTATCTCGAAGTAGGATCAAAGTCCAGTTTAAGACACTATCATTGTACATATACCTGGTTCCGTTAATATCTAATTTCGTTAAGTCAAACTTCGGTTATGTTGAAGTATTTTGTTCGGTCGGACGGAATTCGACATAACGGATGTAGACTGTAAATGTAAAACTGTCACTGTAAAGAAGTTTTCTATTATAAACTTACAGGTAATACAATGTCATTTTTGTCTATTTCAAAATGTCCCACTGGTCGCATGGAGTAGTTAGACAGCTCTGTTTCATAAGGTTGCCTTGACAATAACGTGTAGTTGCCTTCGGCGTCTCCATTCCCGTCAATGTGAGAAATATAACCCTGGATTCCTGTAATGAGATATGATTATATACCAAATGGAATGTTATACATGTATATGGAAGTGCAATACATTGTCTAAATCCTTTTGAAATGTTCATTCGTTCGACATACGCTAGGAAGGCATGTCGTACTCTTGTGTGTTAGACATCTTCGATTGATTTGTCAACCACCTTGTCACTTGTGCAACAAGAGGCGTCACATATGAGGGTACTGCCGTGGCCTCAGTATTTTGGCGTGGCAGCCCCAATGTTTATTTTCATTTTACAAATTCATGAGGTGTCCAGGACTACGTTGCCCAAGAGTAGCTACGCAGACGACAGGTAAAACCTGCGACAGGTGAACTAGTGACCCATGTACCTGGAAATCGCGTCTGCGACGTCCTGGATTACGGAGGGCCCCCACACCTCTCCGATATTGACGCGACCCCAGTATCAGCTCCATTCTGATGCGCCTGACAGTAGGCTATGCTAGCCGTAGGAGACATTATTCAACCTACCCATTTAAGATAATAGTACTTGTCACATTGGTTTACCATGCAGATGTAACTATTTGCAACTGTTTTTAAGTGTTGTAGAGAACCGTCTCTAAAGTTGTAAAAGCATGCGTCTTAACCCATGCAAACTCTGCATAATTATAATAGTTTATGTTTATGATTATGCAATTCAGATACTACTCGTGTTAACTTCAAATGCTATGCAACTGGAATCACGGCCCATATAAATAATAATTGCATAGTAATGATGTTTGTCGACACAACTAGTGAAAAGTCCAATTAATGTGTTACCGATGGGTCACCATGGAAGGGTCTATATAATGTTATATCTTCATATAGTTTATAACAATGTATGTCTCTCCCATAATTGGTCGTTGAGATTAGTGTCCGTCCCCATATTAACATACATGTTTAACTTAAAGTAACGTAATGTTTTATATTGATGCTTTGTTTACGAGCCTATTACGAAATAAAGATATATCAATACATTATGTTTATTATTAAGCGTTCTAAAAAGGTTACAACTTTACACAATTTAACTCTTAGTCTGTTAGATGGTATATTCGAATGAATTATTGGCGTAGCCAGTACTTGATAACGGCACATTATAGCTATAAGTACGAACACGAAATAGATGTAGAAAAATTGTATTCTCCCATCCCATTGGCAAATACACATCGAATTCAGACTTAGTCAGACTTATTGCTTTTAGATCTAATGTCGATTTCATGCAAAACACTCACATTGCATTGTGAATCGGGACAAGTGTCATACAGACTGATGTCAAGGGTAATGTTTTACCGACACGTAATTGCAATTAGTTTTCCAGACAATGCTCCAGACAAGTATGTTAGTGTGTTAATCCACGTGCCATGATAGCGTCACTAGGCATTTAGGAAGAATGTCGTTGAACTTGTGTGTCAACGCATGTTAGGCAACTGGAATATGAGCTTAGGCGCTGCATACACGTGCAGAACTAACCAAGACTCTGTACCGTCACTCCATACATTGCTGTTCCTTCCAGACAAGTCCCACCACGCGCAAAATAATGTAAAATACGCCACACAAATTAGCGACCCTTCAAATTCGTATTTTTTCTTTCTTCGCACGCAGTTTATCGCCTTTAGAAAAATGCTTATTGTTTCGTCATCGAGCCGGAGGAAACATACACATTTTAGAGGCGATGCATATCATTGTTAGTGTAGAAGACATGAAGAAACAAAAAAGAAGCTTGGTTATGGAATGAAGGAACGAGGATTCAGACACTAAATTTCGTATTTGTGCTCATTCATGGCGTTAATGCAAGCGACAAACCACGTGGCGAAGAAAAAGAAGAACTGAATAAAGTGGCAATAATTTGCGTTGTGGAAATTTACGAAATTATACGTCGACACGAAGAAACGTAAAAGCGAAATGCCCCTAACGAGCTACCATAATATTACCTCTGCAGCGTTCTCTAAACCTTCGTAATTTCATTCTGTTCATGCGTCATGAATACTTCGCACTTATATACTAGTGAACATAGAAAACGCACATTTCGGATAAGTGTGTTTTTACATGAAAAACAATAACTATATAAATTCATAGTTTTAAACATTTTGGAATATTTTAGTTGTTCAGTTTCTGTTTTGTAATAAAGATGTGATATATCTTTGATGGATTCCTTTGTATTTCGTTTTCGTGTAATAATAATCATATAATGTAGGTGTGCGTTTTCTATGTCCTCTAGTATATAATGTAGGTGTGCGTTTTCTATGTCCTCTAGTATATAATGTAGGTGTGCGTTTTCTATGTCCTCTAGTATATAATGTAGGTGCGCGTTTTCTATGTCCTCTAGTATATAATGTAGGTGTGCGTTTTCTATGTCCTCTAGTATAGTTAATACAATATTGATGTTGTACTATTCTATAATCGGATTGTCTTGTGTTTATTGCTGCTGTCTGTCATTAGTAGATGATTCATACACTTCATATGTTGCAATAAATACGTTACCGAAATTATGCCGAGGGAATCGATATAAATGTTGTTTAAAATCAACATAAGCACGTCTCGCTTACAGCTCCAGGTCTCGCCAGGTCTCGCTTACAGCTCCACCAATTTCAGAAATGTTCAAATTCGATGTTGACGTAACAACTTAAAAACGTTTGCAATTCGTCAAAAGCAAACGGTTGATCATGTGCAGCCTTTTGGGACATTTTCAAACAGTAAGATTTAGAACGATATCTATATACGTTGACAGAATATCTGTTACAGACGTGCGCGTTCTAAGAAACTTTAGAGAAGATCTATTACATATTCAGAACACGCTGAGAATGAGAGACATCGGTCATTTACTGCCCCTAAATACTCCTTAAAAGTAGATAGGTCCTATTAAGTATGTTCCTCTGTATTTATCGTTGTTTCCTTTGCACAGTTTGTTAGCAATTTTATTCCACTATCTCTTCTTATGAGTATTAAAGTAGTATGTCACGATATATCTCCTACAGTATATATATATATATATATATAAAATAATGTTATCACTTAAGTAACAAGTTTTTGGTAAAATCGCATTTATCATACCGCAACATCTGGTTAGGGAACAACAGTAAAAACAAAGGATTCTGACTAAAAGGACCTATTCACATTTTGGAATAAACAGACTGTATCTGCCAAGGGAGGTAATAGTAATGACAGATATTACATTGTTGCACTATTAAATTGAACGATATGAGTGTGTAGTGTTCTTAATCGTTGCCATTTACAACTTCTCGACATGTAGGTCAGGGTTTCCAAATCAATTATGTCGCTCTTTGGTGTTCCCTTTTAAAAATTTAAATGAACTCGTGCACATTTGTTAACTTAGTTTATACAAATTTATTTGAGCTCGATTACCACACAAATTCTTACAACTTATATTAATCACTTTCAAGACCTCATTCCTGATGGAATATACCAGGAAGAAGGAGAGAGAAGAGGCAACGTGGATTTTAAATGCCTTGCCTAAGGGCACACTCGTAACGGCTCCAGTGGGGCTCGGAATCCGGACCTTTCGCACATGAAGCGAACACGCTACAACAGCAGTACCAAGACTTTGTTAATTCATAATGTATACACATATGATTCTAAATAACGTGTTAGTATTATTGTGTACACGAGTGATATGCTAGATCCATGTAGTTACTGCATTTTTATTAAAAATTACAAATTTGTAAAGAAAGCCCAGTAACATGGTATTCTAAAACAAATGTCTAACTTTAAATTATTAAATTTAATACTTTGGCTTTATGGACTCAAACCATTTACAAATAATTAACAATACTCGTTTGAAATGTAGCTAATGTATCTCCGACATTACTTGTGCAGCTAATCATAATCGAAAGACAGCAAAAGACCAGCAGTGTTGAATAATTCGCTCATTGGAAAATAAATTGTTCGTGATAATAGATCCCACACCTTTGATTATGTACATATGCTTAAAAGTATTACTTGCCTAATACATATTAATACATATAAAACTTATGTAAATGATAGTCCGTAATTTTAAAAATAAATGGCCTATTTCAAATTCAAACACATCTTGAATGTGTTGTTTAAATAGTTCAGCAAATCAAACTGAGCTAACAATAGGAGTGCAAATGTGGTTAACGTTTCTGGGAAACGGATTCAATGTTACTGGGGATAAGCGATTGTAGTGTTGTAGCATAAAGTTGGTGGAGTGAGTTGATGTGCCATAAAGAAATATTGAATTACACATTTTCAATACATTATAAACAAAATGTGTATTCCAAACGAACTGTTGTAACTCCCGAACATACATACACATCCGTCACATCTGAACTGAATAAAAAGGGTATCACTATCTCATGTGTGGGTGTGATGTACATTACTTTAGATTAGCATAATATAACCAATGGCAATTCAGCATTGATTATGTCACGAGATCGGCTGTCCGATTAGCGCAATTGTTCGCTTCTCACCAATGCAACCCGGGTTCGATCCTCGGACCGCGAAGTATGTGAGATGGTACGGTTGTCGCCAGATCGGACATGTGGGTTTCTCCGGATACTCCGGTTTCCTCCCACACGAATGACCACAGTTACGCTTTCATCCGCGTCAACGAGAGTGATTAATATAGGTTGTTAGAACTTGCTTCGCAGTAAATAAAGTTTAACTATCTTCAGATCAGGACGTAACAAAACTTCCAAGAAGCAATTTTGATGTAGTCAGTATGTATGTTTTATTGCAGAATTCACAGACAGGCTAGGTCATTATGCATATTTCAAACAAAACGGCATAGACGCATGCGCCGGTGGCTGGTGATGTTCAGCCCCTCTCCCAAATTTGAAGTGGGTGGAGGGTATATGGTTTGCCCCCTAAACGTTTGAGCTGTATTTTGATCAAGTCTATGGATACAGAAAGATTGGTGGCCCTTTTTAGACTTTAACTAGACTTTTTGGCATTGTTATGGAACATTTATTTGCAGCAGTTTCTATTGGAATTTTGCTTTTTATGATAAACTGCAGCTTCGTACACCATTTAGCCTATTTATTGCCTGGTACCCAGCGTTAATCACAAAAGATTAGCGTGAATGGTAGTGATTTCGATCCCAGCCAGCACCAGCGGTAGCAAAAGGTTAGTAAACACAAATCATTGAATTTTTAAACTGACTGTTTTCTGATATGATGAGATAAATGACTGTAATGTGTATGTAGTAGCTTGTGCAGAGCTGTGGTGTTGCAGTAGCCTGTGAACAGGCGTCGATATATTTTGCCTGGACAGTCAAATACATATATTTTAACACCGATACTATTAATTGGGCCGTATTGAGTTTCTGTCATTTTGTCAGAAGTTAAAAAGTGAAACCCAGGCTAATATTGCAGTCGAAAACGTCATAAACAGTTTCTTACTTCGAAACATATTGATTTATCTGCTAATTCTTCCTCTGCCATTTGGACCACGACCGTTCATTCGTTGCCTGACTAGATTGTGAATATATTTATCACAAATGTGGCTTTGTTGAGTTCAATTAAGAAGACAGGATGTGCACTTATTTAACCTAATCTGCATACTTCTAACCTATGTAAAAGGATGGACTGGGCCAAGGCCAATGGTTCATCCATATATATGAGGTGTTGTGGTTAACTTATTTTACAAACCTCAGAACAGTGGCCGTTTTGTGGCGACCGCTTGAGAGAATGCTTAACTTTGACGTGAAAATTCAATTATTTAACGTCGCTAAACGGTTGCACATTTGAGCGATGGGTAGTTTACAAAACAAAACATTTCCTGGGCAGACTCCAGCGGTTAACCAGTACTTGGTGTACAAACCTCCGTAAGAAAAGTTTTCATATACATGAGTCACGGCCTGAGCGGGGCTCGAACTGGTGACCATCAGTGATAGGCTACATTGGTATGAAAGTCAGCGACATTAACCACTCGACAACTGAGGCGGACGCATGGGATCACGTTCATTGGTCAGTCCTATGTGCTGCTATGGATGTCTGTGTGTGTATGTTTATGTATATGCGTGTGTGGTTATTTACTTACCTGATCATTTCAGCGTTATCCATGCATGGATCTTTTACCCTAAACGGATGGGTACATTGATAACCAGTGTATTTGGACATGCGAAATGTATCGTAGGCATCATGCAATTGTATGCAAGTATAAAACATACACATTAACACTGTTTAATAAACCTACGCGTTTTAATGGGTTCCATTTTCGCGGAATATTACATTAACTTTACTTTCAAATTAATAGATTCACATATAAAGCATACGTTATTAGATATTGTTTGATTGTGTTTGGGGTTTAAAGTCGTACAAACAGATTAGGTCATGTGCCAATCTCCAGCTGGTAGTGGTGGAGGGAGAACCCAATGCCCTCTAGAGCAGTAGTTCAGGCTCGAACTGGGACAAGGGTAGAACCACATACCTTCCACATACATGCAGTGACGGACAAGTGATTTGAAATAAACGACATCAACCAAGTTAGTACTAGAATGCATGGCATATCGATATTGCGTACCAGTGTAGTTGCTTCCCAGAATGTTCAGAATGATGCCTGTTCCGTTTAGTATATCGCCTCCTTCCTTCAGGTGTTGATCAGCAGCTTTCGCATATAGCATCACCGCATCATACAGGTACGCCGCGTATACAGTAATCTACAAGTATTCCATTATAATATAATATCACCGCATCGTACAGATACGTCGCATATACAGTATTCTACAAGAATATCCTTAGAATATATTCTACAAGCATTTCATTAAACTATTACATCACAACATCATCCTTAGAATATAGCATCACCGTATTATACAGGTACGTCGCATATACAGTAATCTACAAGTATTCCATTACAATATCGCATCACCGCATCATACAGGTACGACGCGCATACACTATTCTACATCATCAGCCTCCGTCCGTCTTATGAGACGATGGATTGCGCTCTTGTTGAGGAACATCTTCTGCGGTGACTGAGTAGGCCTATTCTTGAGTGGCAGTCTCTGTTGCAGTCATCGCAGGTGAAGATCGAGTAATCCAGTTTGGTTGATGCCTTTCGCTTCTGTCGTTTCTGCTCACGAAGCGTAGTTCGCTCAGCCTCGGCTCGTCTGACCCCAGCTTTCACAACGTGTCTCCACGATGACCGGTTTGATGCTGTGTCCTCCCAAGACTCTATGTTGATTTGCGCTGAACACAGGTCCCTCTTACAAGCGTCCCTGTATCTTAGGTGGGGGCGACCAGTTGGACGTGATCCTTGTTCAAGTTGACCGTACAGTAGATCTTTGGGGATGCTTCCTTTATCCATGCGTCGGACATGACCTAGCCAGCACAGGCGGCGTTCACTGAGTATTGCATACATGGTTGTTGAACTCGCTCTGCTGAGGACCTCTGTATTGGTGACCCTATCTTCCCAAGTGATTCCAAGATCCTGCGAAGGCACCTCATATGGTATGAGTTCAGCTTTGTCTCTTGTCTGGCATATGTCGTCCATGACTCACTGCCGTAGAGGAGCGTGCTGAGTATGCAGGCTTGGTAGACCGTCAACTTGGTGTTCAGCGTTAGGTTTCTGTTCTCCCAGACTCTCTTGGTGAGTTTTGACATGACGGTGGCTGCTTTCCCAATGCGTGCATTGATCTCA
Organism: Archivesica marissinica; assembly: GCA_014843695.1. Lineage (NCBI taxonomy): Eukaryota > Metazoa > Mollusca > Bivalvia > Venerida > Vesicomyidae > Archivesica > Archivesica marissinica. The sequence goes on along the minus strand of CM026390.1, from coordinate 81,588,110 downwards.
GCATCGAGGGACAGGTTGTTGGATATCAGTGATCCTAGATATCTGAAGTTGTCAACCATGGCGAGTGTAGAGCCGTTAATGGCTATGGGAGCTGGATCTGCAACGTCCTGGGTCATGACCTCTGTTTCTTTATGCTGAAGGTTAGGGCAATCTTATGGCATGCATGGGAGGACTGGTCCATGAGGCGTTGGAGGCCATCGTGTGTGTGGCTTGCGAGGGCTGCATCGTCAGCTAACAGCATCTCCCTGAGTAGGACACGAGTTATTCTACAAGCATTTCATTAAACTATAACATCACAACATCATCCTTAGAATATAGCATCACCGTATCATACAGGTACGTCGCATATACAGTAATCTACAAGTATTCCATTACAATATAGCATCACCGTATCATACAGGTACGTCGCATATACAGTAATCTACAAGTATTCCATTACAATATAGCATCACCGTATCATACAGGTACGTCGCATATACAGTAATCTACAAGTATTCCATTACAATATAGCATCACCGTATCATACAGGTACGTCGCATATACAGTAATCTACAAGTATTCCATTACAATATAGCATCACCGTATCATACAGGTACGTCGCATATACAGTAATCTACAAGTATTCCATTACAATATAGCATCACCGTATCATACAGGTACGTCGCATATACAGTAATCTACAAGTATTCCATTACAATATAGCATCACCGTATCATACAGGTACGTCGCATATACAGTAATCTACACGTATTCCATTACAATATAGCATCACCGTATCATACAGGTACGTCGCATATACAGTAATCTACACGTATTCCATTACAATATAGCATCACCGTATCATACAGGTACGTCGCATATACAGTAATCTACACGTATTCCATTACAATATAGCATCACCGTATCATACAGGTACGTCGCATATACAGTAATCTACAAGTATTCCATTACAATATAGCATCACCGCATCGTACAGGTACGTCGCATATGCAGTAATCTACAAGCATATCATTAAACTATAACATTACAGCATCATCCTTAGAATATAGCATCACCGCATCGTACAGGTACGTCGCATATACAGTAATCTACAAGTATTCCATTACAATATAGCATTACCGCATCATACAGGTACGTCGCATATACATTATTCTACAAGCATATTATTAGAATATAACATCACGAATATAACATCATTTAATTTCGACTATCGCATCACAGTATCGTACAGGTGTGCTATGTATCTACAAGAAGAGTCGACGTATATAGTATCACAGCATCGTACAGGTGTACAACGTATCTACAAGAAGAGTCGACGTATATAGTATCACAGCATCGTACAGGTGTGCTATGTATCTACAAGAAGAGTCGACGTATATAGTATCACAGCATCGTACAGGTGTGCAACGTATCTACAAGAAGAGTCGACGTATATAGTATCACAGCATCGTACAGGTTTGATACGTATCTACAAGACGACTATATGTATATAGTATCACAGCATGGTACAGGTGTGCTATGTATCTACAAGAAGACTCTATGTAAATAGTATCACAGCATCGTACAGGTGTGCTATGTATCTACAAGAAGACTCTATGTAAATAGTATCACAGCATCGTACAGGTGTGCTATGTATCTACAAGAAGACTCTATGTAAATAGTATCACAGCATCGTACATATGTGCTACGTATCTACAAGAAGACTATATGTATATAGTATCACAGCATCGTACAGGTGTGCTACGTATCTACAAGACGACTATATGTATATAGTATCACAGCATCGTACATGTGGAGAAAAAACCCCAACATACCTTATTCATTCAGGGCCTTATCATGACATAGTATCACGTTATCGTGTGCGTATGCAGCGGGGCCATTTCGTGACCAAATGGCTAAGATCCTTTACTTCGTATCGCTTGACCCAGGTTCGAATGCCACTGAGGGTGTCGAATTCTTTCAAGTGAGGAAACTATCCAGGAAGTCGTGATAGCGCAGTGGATGTGCGTTCGCTTCAGGTGTGAAAGGTCCGGAGTTCGAGCCCGCTGGAGCCGTTACGGTTGTGTCGTTAGGCAAGGCATTTAAATTCCACATTGCCCCTTCTCTCTCCCTCGTGGCGATGGATTCCATCAGGAATGAGGTCTCGAGAGTGATTAATATAAGTTGTAAGAACTTGTTTCACAATCGAGCTAAAATAAATTTGTATAGACTAAACTATCCAGCTTCTTACGATCATATCAGTATAATGAAATGTACATCATAAATGACTACCAGCGATAGGTGGGACGGTACATATATTTACCTTTCTTTGATAATTGAAAGGGTTTGGGAAGTTGAACGGTTCTCTCTCGCCGTACTGACTAACTATCTGCTTGAATTCTTCGTAGTCGGGATTGGATGGCGGACTGCCAGTTATGACAAGCAGTGATTGTACAGCCTCCTCATTGGTTGTAGTAAACGGCGGATCGGTAGTACCTGGAAGATCAAGCAAATACATGTACTCATTTATACCTAAGTTGAGTTGTTTCGAGCCCTGGAACTAACACAGATGCTTGTGGTCTGGACGAGTGGTTTCGAGTTCAAAACCAAATATTTTATTTTAAATGTTTTATTTTTAAAAGAACATTTTGATAAACCATACATACAAAATATTAGGCCATATCCAAACATATTTAATAATGACATCCTGTCACTATCAGAGTAATTATGTTACATAGTAACGGGTTGTCATTTTTAAATATGCTTGTACATGGCCTAACCTTTTGTAAATGTTCTCAAAAAAAGATAAAATATTTAGTTTTCAACCCGAAACCACTTGTCCAGTGCCCAAGCGTCTGTGGGAACTAATGGAACATATTTTTATATTCACTAAGTAGAAAAACGATAGGAAGTCCCAAACTTTCAAGATAGTGTATTTCATGGATTGCACCTTAGATTATTGAATGTCGGGGCCACGCTGTAGATGGGTTATTCAGGGTCGTTTGAGAGGTTTGTGAGGGACTATCAGTCCCACGTCAACGGCTAGTGTGAGGGACTATCAGCCCCACGTCAACGGCTAGTGTGAGGGACTATCAGCCCCACGTCAACGGCTAGTGTGAGGGACTATCAGTCCCACGTCAACGGCTAGTGTGAGGGACTATCAGCCCCACGTCAACGGCTAGTGTGAGGGACTATCAGTCCCACGTCAACGGCTAGTGTGAGGGACTATCAGTCCCACGTCAACGGCTAGTGTGAGGGACTATCAGTCCCACGTCAACGGCTAGTGTGAGGGACTATCAGTCCCACGTCAACGGCTAGTGTGAGGGACTATCAGCCCCACGTCAACGGCTAGTGTGAGGGACTATCAGCCCCACGTCAACGGCTAGTGTGAGGGACTATCAGCCCCACGTCAACGGCTAGTGTGAGGGACTATCAGTCCCACGTCAACGGCTAGTGTGAGGGACTATCAGCCCCACGTCAACGGCTAATGTGAGGGACTATCAGCCCCACGTCAACGGCTAGTGTGAGGGACTATCAGTCCCACGTCAACGGCTAGTGTGAGGGACTATCAGCGCCACGTCAACGGCTAGTGTGAGGGACTATCAGCCCCACGTCAACGGCTAGTGTGAGGGACTATCAGTCCCACGTCAACGGCTAGTGTGAGGGACTATCAGTCCCACGTCAACGGCTAGTGTGAGGGACTATCAGTCCCACGTCAACGGCTAGTGTGAGGGACTATCAGTCCCACGTCAACGGCTAGTGTGAGGGACTATCAGTCCCACGTCAACGGCTAGTGTGAGGGACTATCAGCCCACGTCAACGGCTAGTGTGAGGGACTATCAGTCCCACGTCAACGGCTAGTGTGAGGGACTATCAGTCCCACGTCAACGGCTAGTGTGAGGGACTATCAGTCCCACGTCAACGGCTAGTGTGAGGGACTATCAGTCCCACGTCAACGGCTAGTGTGAGGGACTATCAGTCCCACGTCAACGGCTAGTGTGAGGGACTATCAGTCCCACGTCAACGGCTAGTGTGAGGGACTATCAGCCCCACGTCAACGGCTAGTGTGAGGGACTATCAGCCCCACGTCAACGGCTAGTGTGAGGGACTATCAGTCCCACGTCAACGGCTAGTGTGAGGGACTATCAGCCCCACGTCAACGGCTAGTGTGAGGGACTATCAGTCCCACGTCAACGGCTAGTGTGAGGGACTATCAGTCCCACGTCAACGGCTAGTGTGAGGGACTATCAGTCCCACGTCAACGGCTAGTGTGAGGGACTATCAGTCCCACGTCAACGGCTAGTGTGAGGGACTATCAGTCCCACGTCAACGGCTAGTGTGAGGGACTATCAGCCCCACGTCAACGGCTAGTGTGAGGGACTATCAGCCCCACGTCAACGGCTAGTGTGAGGGACTATCAGCCCCACGTCAACGGCTAATGTGAGGGACTATCAGCCCCACGTCAACGGCTAGTGTGAGGGACTATCAGTCCCACGTCAACGGCTAGTGTGAGGGACTATCAGCCCCACGTCAACGGCTAGTGTGAGGGACTATCAGCCCCACGTCAACGGCTAGTGTGAGGGACTATCAGTCCCACGTCAACGGCTAGTGTGAGGGACTATCAGTCCCACGTCAACGGCTAGTGTGAGGGACTATCAGTCCCACGTCAACGGCTAGTGTGAGGGACTATCAGCCCACGTCAACGGCTAGTGTGAGGGACTATCAGTCCCACGTCAACGGCTAGTGTGAGGGACTATCAGTCCCACGTCAACGGCTAGTGTGAGGGACTATCAGTCCCACGTCAACGGCTAGTGTGAGGGACTATCAGTCCCACGTCAACGGCTAGTGTGAGGGACTATCAGTCCCACGTCAACGGCTAGTGTGAGGGACTATCAGCCCCACGTCAACGGCTAGTGTGAGGGACTATCAGTCCCACGTCAACGGCTAGTGTGAGGGACTATCAGTCCCACGTCAACGGCTAGTGTGAGGGACTATCAGTCCCACGTCAACGGCTAGTGTGAGGGACTATCAGTCCCACGTCAACGGCTAGTGTGAGGGACTATCAGCCCCACGTCAACGGCTAGTGTGAGGGACTATCAGCCCCACGTCAACGGCTAGTGTGAGGGACTATCAGCCCACGTCAACGGCTAATGTGAGGGACTATCAGCCCACGTCAACGGCTAATGTGAGGGACTATCAGCCCCACGTCAACGGCTAGTGTGAGGGACTATCAGTCCCACGTCAACGGCTAGTGTGAGGGACTATCAGCCCCACGTCAACGGCTAATGTGAGGGACTATCAGCCCCACGTCAACGGCTAGTGTGAGGGACTATCAGTCCCACGTCAACGGCTAGTGTGAGGGACTATCAGCGCCACGTCAACGGCTAGTGTGAGGGACTATCAGCCCCACGTCAACGGCTAGTGTGAGGGACTATCAGTCCCACGTCAACGGCTAGTGTGAGGGACTATCAGTCCCACGTCAACGGCTAGTGTGAGGGACTATCAGTCCCACGTCAACGGCTAGTGTGAGGGACTATCAGTCCCACGTCAACGGCTAGTGTGAGGGACTATCAGCCCCACGTCAACGGCTAATGTGAGGGACTATCAGCCCCACGTCAACGGCTAGTGTGAGGGACTATCAGTCCCACGTCAACGGCTAGTGTGAGGGACTATCAGTCCCACGTCAACGGCTAGTGTGAGGGACTATCAGCCCCACGTCAACGGCTAGTGTGAGGGACTATCAGTCCCACGTCAACGGCTAGTGTGAGGGACTATCAGTCCCACGTCAACGGCTAGTGTGAGGGACTATCAGCCCACGTCAACGGCTAATGTGAGGGACTATCAGCCCCACGTCAACGGCTAGTGTGAGGGACTATCAGCCCCACGTCAACGGCTAGTGTGAGGGACTATCAGTCCCACGTCAACGGCTAGTGTGAGGGACTATCAGCCCCACGTCAACGGCTAATGTGAGGGACTATCAGCCCCACGTCAACGGCTAATGTGAGGGACTATCAGTCCCACGTCAACGGCTAGTGTGAGGGACTATCAGCCCCACGTCAACGGCTAGTGTGAGGGACTATCAGCCCCACGTCAACGGCTAGTGTGAGGGACTATCAGTCCCACGTCAACGGCTAGTGTGAGGGACTATCAGTCCCACGTCAACGGCTAGTTGAGGGACTATCAGTCCCACGTCATGTGAGGGACTATCAGCCCCACGTCAACGGCTAGTGTGAGGGACTATCAGCCCCACGTCAACGGCTAGTGTGAGGGACTATCAGTCCCACGTCAACGGCTAGTGTGAGGGACTATCAGTCCCACGTCAACGGCTAGTGTGAGGGACTATCAGTCCCACGTCAACGGCTAGTGTGAGGGACTATCAGTCCCACGTCAACGGCTAGTGTGAGGGACTATCAGCCCCACGTCAACGGCTAGTGTGAGGGACTATCAGTCCCACGTCAACGGCTAGTGTGAGGGACTATCAGTCCCACGTCAACGGCTAATGTGAGGGACTATCAGTCCCACGTCAACGGCTAGTGTGAGGGACTATCAGCCCCACGTCAACGGCTAGTGTGAGGGACTATCAGTCCCACGTCAACGGCTAGTGTGAGGGACTATCAGTCCCACGTCAACGGCTAGTGTGAGCGACTATCAGCCCCACGTCAACGGCTAATGTGAGGGACTATCAGCCCCACGTCAACGGCTAATGTGAGGGACTATCAGCCCCACGTCAACGGCTAGTGTGAGGGACTATCAGTCCCACGTCAACGGCTAGTGTGAGGGACTATCAGCCCCACGTCAACGGCTAATATGAGGGACTATCAGCCCCACGTCAACGGCTAATGTGAGGGACTATCAGTCCCACGTCAACGGCTAGTGTGAGGGACTATCAGCGCCCACGTCAACGGCTAGTGTGAGGGACTATCAGCCCCACGTCAACGGCTAGTGTGAGGGACAATCAGTCCCACGTCAACGGCTAGTGTGAGTGACTATCAGTCCCACGTCAACGGCTAGTTTGAGGGACTATCAGTCCCACGTCAACGGCTAGTGTGAGGGACTATCAGCCCCACGTCAACGGCTAGTGTGAGGGACTATCAGTCCCACGTCAACGGCTAGTGTGAGGGACTATCAGTCCCACGTCAACGGCTAGTGTGAGGGACTATCAGTCCCACGTCAACGGCTAGTGTGAGGGACTATCAGCCCCACGTCAACGGCTAGTGTGAGGGACTATCAGTCCCACGTCAACGGCTAGTGTGAGGGACTATCAGTCCCACGTCAACGGCTAGTGTGAGGGACTATCAGTCCCACGTCAACGGCTAGTGTGAGGGACTATCAGTCCCACGTCAACGGCTAGTGTGAGGGACTATCAGTCCCACGTCAACGGCTAGTGTGAGGGACTATCAGTCCCACGTCAACGGCTAGTGTGAGGGACTATCAGTCCCACGTCAACGGCTAGTGTGAGGGACTATCAGTCCCACGTCAACGGCTAGTGTGAGGGACTATCAGCCCCACGTCAACGGCTAGTGTGAGGGACTATCAGCCCCACGTCAACGGCTAATGTGAGGGACTATCAGCCCCACGTCAACGGCTAATGTGAGGGACTATCAGTCCCACCTCAACGGCTAATGTGAGGGACTATCAGCCCCACGTCAACGGCTAGTGTGAGGGACTATCAGTCCCACGTCAACGGCTAGTGTGAGGGACTATCAGTCCCACGTCAACGGCTAGTATGAGGGACTATCAGTCCCACGTCAACGGCTAATGTATTGTTTAGATGAAGGATTAATGAATTGCTTTATTGCCGATTAGTATTAAGATGTAGGAAACCAATAGACCTGCCTACATGCACCCGTGGGAAGCTATTGACCTGCATGCATGCACCCGTGGGGAGCTATAGACCTGCCTGCATGCACCTATGGGAAGATATAGACCTGCCTGCATGCACCCGTGGGAAGCTATAGACCTGCATGCATGCACCTGTGGGAAGCTATAGACCTGCATGCATGCACCTGTGGGAAGCTATAGACCTGCATGCATGCACCTGTGGGAAGCTATAGACCTGTCTGCATGCACCCGTGGGAAGCTATAGACCTGCATGCATGCACAATCATGGAGCAAGATGCATGCACCCGTGGGATGCTATAGACCTGCATGCATGCACATTCATGGAGCAAGATGCATGCACCCGTGGGAAGCTATAGACCTGCCTGCATGCACCCGTGGGAAGCTATAGACCTGCATGCATGCACATTCATGGAGCAAGATGCATGCACACGTGGGAAGCAATATACCTGCCTGTTGCGATGTTAGTTAGATACGAACATGCACCTCTCAGTCATTACAGGTATTGGCACTTTAGAAGATAGTGCATACATATGAGAATGCAAGCTGTTGTGAATATAATGTCTTAATTTAAGAACGGTAGGTGCTCTAAACGTGTATACTCGACCGTAACACCGTTTCATCTATTTTAAATGGTGTTTCGTTTTGTCGATGATGCTATGTGCGTGAGTATTAATTTCAATACAAGACGACACAAAACTGTTCAATCATTCGACAGTAAATTAGGAAACGTGACGACCATCAGCAAACACCTACTAAACGACCTGCTAAATTGAAAACGTTTCAAGGGTCTAGTTTTAAATATAGCGATATATCGTCATTTCCTTGCTTCAGTATGTCTAGCACGCTTGCATATTTATCTTACGAATTACTTATTCATGTCAGACTGGATGTAGTCTCATTGGGAGCATGCTATTACTATATTCCTAGACGGAAATACTGACACGAAAAATTACAACTGCTCGATTAATTGCATTTAATAATGTTGTTAGCATTACGTCCGTTGACGTTCTTAACACTGCATAATCTATGGCTTCCCACAGGTGAATGCAGACAGGTCTATAGCTTCCCACCGGTGCATGTAGGCAGGTCTATAGCTTCCCACAGGTGCATGTAGGCAGGTCTATAGCTTCCCACAGGTGCATGTAGGCAGGTCTATAGCTTCCCACAGGTGCATGTAGGCAGGTCTATAGCTTCCCACAGGTGCATGCATGCAGGTCGATAGCTTCGCACAGGTAAATTCAGACAGGTCTGTATCTTCCCACAGAAGTGATTATGAATTTAATAATGTGGTTAGCATTACGTCCGTTGACGTTCTTAACACTGCATAATCCATAGCTTCCCACAGGTGAATGTAGGCAGGTCTATAGCTTCCCACAAGTGAATGTAGGCAGGTGTATAGCTTCCCACAGGTACATGCAGGCAGGTGTATAGCTTCCCACAGGTGAATGTAGGCAGGTGTATAGCTTCCCACAGTTACATGCAGACAGGTCTATAGATTCCCACAGGTGAATGTAGGCAGGTGTATAGCTTCCCACAGGTACATGCAGACAGGCCTATAGCTTCCCACGGGTGCATGCAGGCAGGTCTATAGCTTCCCACGGGTGCATGCAGGCAGGTGTATAGCTTCCCACGGGTGCATGCAGGCAGGTGTATAGCTTCCCACGGGTGCATGTAGGCAGGTGTATAGCTTCCCACGGGTGCATGCAGGCAGGTGTATAGCTTCCCACGGGTGCATGCCGGCAGGTGTATAGCTTCCCACGGGTGCATGCAGGCAGGTGTATAGCTTCCCACGGGTGCATGTAGGCAGGTGTATAGCTTCCCACGGGTGCATGCAGGCAGGTCTATTGCTTCCCACGGGTGCATGCAGGCAGGTCTATAGCTTCCCACGGGTGCATGCAGGCAGGTCTATAGCTTCCCACGGATGCAGGCAGGTCTATAGCTTCCCACAGGTACATGCAGGCAGGTCTATAGCTTCCCACAGGTGCATGCAGACAGGTCTATAGCTTCCCACGGATGCATGCAGTCAGGTCTATAGCTTCCCACAGGTGCATGCAGGCAGGTCTATAGCTTCCCACAGGTGCATGCAGACAGGTCTATAGCTTCCCACAGGTGCATGCAGGCAGGTCTATAGCTTCCCACAGTTACATGCAGGCAGGTCTATAGCTTCCCACAGGTGCATGCAGACAGGTCTATAGCTTCCCACAGGTGCATGCAGGCAGGTCTATAGCTTCCCACAGGTACATGCAGACAGGTCTATAGCTTCCCACAGGTGCATGCAGGCAGGTCTATAGCTTCCCACAGGTGCATGCAGACAGGTCTATAGCTTCCCACAGGTGCATGCAGGCAGGTCTATAGCTTCCCACAGGTGCATGCAGACAGGTCTATAGCTTCCCACGGATGCATGCAGTCAGGTCTATAGCTTCCCACAGGTGCATGCAGGCAGGTCTATAGCTTCCCACAGGTGCATGCAGGCAGGTCTATAGCTTCCCACAGGTACATGCAGGCAGGTCTATAGCTTCCCACAGAAGTGACTATGAAATATACCACCAACTGGAAGCATTCAATGCAACAACAGTGAATAGATTATTCTCAATGCTACTAAACCGGGGCAACATTTCATAGACATGTCATCATCTGCCTTGGAAGTCCCATAGTACTGTTCTTCATTTGCATCATGGTGCAAAAACTGTATCCTATGACATTGTGTGCACATGATTAATAAACATATTTAAACGATAATTGCGCTGTTGACAGGTAATGCCGCCATTGCATATGTTTCGTATTTCACTAGTGTAATAACTATGCAAATGAGAATTGTAAACGCTTTGTCAGAAAAATAAACAAAACAACATGGCACCGAAAATCCAGTGGCATTGGAAATCACCATCCGGCCATAAGCACTATAAATCCTGCACGACGGGCTGTTAGCGGTACAAACATTGCGCATTCGCTGAATCTTCCAACAGCTATCTTCCGCTACAGTAGCAATTCCTATGTAAAAGTTGTGCACAAAGTCGGTATTTGAACGTTACACATTTTGACGGAATTGCTATATATGTACCAGTTGTGACATCATAGTAAAGTACGTGTGACGTCATATTCGCTAGTGCTCCGTTCCCGAGCGCACTTCTATCTATCTATCTTCCGTTAATGTCGAACCCCTCGCGGGGACGTAGACATGTTGAGCGTCAAAAACCGCAAAGAAGTTAAAAGTATGAGTAGATAAAAGTATATTTTAAGAAAGTAATGAAAATAAGTTGTAAAAGTTTAAAAGCAGCTGCGCAGAACAACTAGGGACTGGCATGATCAATATGGCAAACTGCCGTATTGAATTGCTCTATGGTAGGGAGATGGACAATGTCAGGAGGGAGATGGTTCCAATGGTAAATTGATCTTGGAAAATGGAAAAGCTTGTAGTAGTCTGTAGTTGCTGTAATTAACCTGTAGCTTAAGGAATGGCAATGGCGAGCAGGACGGGAGAGGGGAACTAGGTAATTTTCAATGGGAATAGCAACAAGATCATTATGAATTGTATACATATGGGATAACCTATTGTCATTGGTTATACAACTGAAGCACGGGTACATCAAACCGTTGCTAGTCAGTGAATGTACAGCGTTTTGGATGGTTATATTATACATAGGATCCTATATTCGAGTTCAATTGTTATTGAATTGATTTAACGAGTGTTCTAACACCTCACCAGAGGCTCGTTTTTATTGTTTATACAAATTTATTTTAGCTCGATGTGAAACAAGTTCTTACAACTTATATTAATCGCTCTCGAGACCTCATTCCTGATGTAATCCATCGCCATGAGGGAGAGAGAAGAGGCAATGTGGAATTTAATAAATGCCTTGTCTAAGGGCACAATCGTAACGGCTCCAGTGGAGGCTCGAACTCAAGGCCGTTCGTACCTGAAGCGAACGCGCTACCACTGCGCTATTACGACGTACACTCGTTTTTATCATTTTTAGAAGACTTGTTGAATAAATTCAATAACAAATGACTACTAATTTAATATCCTATTTTTTAGGCTTTCCTTGAAATGTGATGTCGTCAAACACAAGTTCTCGCGCCAATTACGCACGATTTCATTGTTTTTCTATCATAAAAACCCATTTCAGCCTAATATCAAACGAAAATGTGTTTGCTTAAGTGAGTGAGTGAGTGAGTGAGTGAGTGAGTGAGTGAGTATTCGAACTATATTTCACTCATGAACATAGACAGCTATTATATGTGGAGCAAAGAACAGCCATTTACAATTACACATGAATATAAATATTAGGTCTTGCAGCATATATCTTAATTACTAACAATATAGTATAAAAGGTTTATCTAGCCATACACATCTTCCCAACATATAATTTAAAGGGTGGATCACCACCTTTGATACGTTACCATTTAGATACTAAATATTTCTAATTTACGCCATTGACAAAAAATCCGTGGATCCACAAATCTATTAAGTTTCTTGTACCAATGAAAAGACAGACAATTGTTCATTAATTTTGACGATCTCCACTAGTATACTGCACCTGCAAATTGAATAATTTTCCATCTCAACAATAAAAATACTATAATGTTTATTATTTGCAATATAATTATGTTATTCAAGCCTCGTAAATATTTGTTTTCGTAAGCCTCATTCTTTCATGTATGCATGTGAAATGACAGAATAAAATGTGTTTTGACTTTACTTGGCTTGCAGCTTATATATTATGTCCTATGAAAGTTTTACTGTTTACATGTTTCATTATGCTATTTCATGTTTTAAGTTGCTGAGGGCCTCATGATAGATTGACTAAATTGTTCAAATGAGTTCTATCGTTAAGTAAAATATTTATTATTATTACAGGCCATTACAAACCGAAGGTTGGCATACTGTATTATTTGGCTGAGGAATACAGTGTGTAAACAGACGAGAAACTGTACAGTTTAAGTCTTAATAAAAGCATTCTTCTTCTTCTTCTGTAAACATAGTGACAGTATTCACAGGTGCGCACTGGCAATGCAACCATTGGGATATTTGTGCTGTTTTTCACTTTGATTTGAATACTTCTTCACAATGGATGTGGTATCAGAAGAAATGAAAGATTAAAAATAAAAATGAACAGACTATATGTTTTTACATTTTACAATGTATGCTATAGGCAATTTATTTGTTGTTTTACAACCATCTCAATATTTAGCAACATGAAGCGAATATGATGTTATTGTTGTAGGAAGAAACGGAGTGTCATCTCGCAATATATCCGGGTTGAATTCCACTAATATTCTAGCTACATATAAGGAAACAATACTTCGTTATGGTGGAATTATTTGAGTAATGTTTATTATAATGCAGTTACAACAGTACGGTATCCGTCATAACACGTTGTAATACTTGAACAATTAGATACATCACCATATCAAGAATGCCATTGTATGCAGTAGAGAGAATGCAATAAACGTAGAGCTCTCGGTTAAATCCACGTGCCATTATATCATTCATAAATGCGTAGAATATGTAACTATGTTCGCAAATTATGACGAATAAATAATATATGTGAGATAGATTGAACAGAACGGATTGATTCTTTAATATAATTCGGAAGGGAAGTGAATATTCACAGAGTATGCCTACATAATAATATTATATGAATACAATTGTAATAGCGTATTAACCATATTAACATTATCTCATAACAGTGCTATTATATAGAAAGATTTAGATTTCGTGTGATTTTCTGGCAAGTTTGAGCTAGGTAACATCTGATAATTTAAAATGTAGCACATATTCCTATTTCATTAAATGTACTAAACAAGCACAGATTGTCCAGCCTAATGTACAATATGTTGTATAATTGACAGTTAACTAACAGTATATCACAAGGCCGACCCGACTCTTTTTTGGTGCCTGTATGTTTATTTGTAGTTGGGGAACTCGCTTGGCGTGAGGTACCGATGCAAGTCGGGCTATAATTAAAAGATTCAATTCACAATTTAAATGTTACGAAATGTTTAATATTTATTTTTTTAAATCTGTTTCAGGATTCTGGAGTAAGCACAATGTCTCCAGAATCTTGGGTATTTTTGTCTAAGCCCTGGTTGGAACTGCACATGCGCAGTTCGAATACACACCTGCCAAGATTGGTCAGCCAATGGGTGAATTTGAATTTTCATGGACAAGAACGCCCACGACATATATCTCTGTGGCAAGTTGCTTGGTCCTAATCCGACACGTTTATGATGTACACACTCCTTTTATTTATGTAAGTAATGTATCCATTTGTTTTATTAATTGTGTGTCTCTTATTCATTCCGTGAAACAGTTGCTAATTAGTTCAACAGCGATCTGATCGAGGTTGATAACTGATTTTTCAAAACATTTCTTAATTGCGCATTAGTGCTTTTTTTCCATTTTGGTATTTCAAAATTTCTGGTTTTAATAAGTATTTAATATTCAATTAGCGACTGTTCCTCGGTTTTAATATGTAAATATAATAATATGTCAGTAGACTGTGATAGTTGATTATCTGTGATTAGATTAGTCTCTTATAATTATTTTATAATGAATGGTGTTGTACTTTGCCACTATAATTTGTTGTGTATATTTTATGTATTGTACAACGATGAGACTGAAATAAAGAATAAATCTCTATGTAACAGAACAAATAATTAATGTTTAAACTAATCTGACACTAATCCCCTGTCATCATATTACGATGACAAGTAATCTAGGTGTTTGCATAATAACCACAGTATCTAGCTTGAATGACAGTAATTATCTGTGTAAAGATATAACATATTTGATGTGCTTAATTGTAATGAACACACATTCTAAATTATAAACCCTTTCGAAATTTAGTACGGTTGAGAACAGTTACTTAGTAGTTATGAAATTGAAGTCTCTATAAATAAATGACTCCCTTAGTATATATACAAAATGTACATCTAATAGAAATGAACAGGTTATCAAGTTATATTAAAGTATATTTCATTTCAATATATGTACATACATTGTCTTTTATAATATACAGTGTGTCAACAGGATTGAGAAGAAAGTATAGACTACTTATGTAGATCCCTCTCCTGAGGAATTGTTGGGGTAATAGAGTTTGACCCACAGTTGGTATATATAGATGTAATGTAATGCCGTGAATGTAACAGACGGACCTGTAGTCCAGTGGTAACACGCTGGACTGATCCAGGGATCGCAGGTTCGATCCCCCGTCTGACCATAATAAAATTAACAGTCTTTCAGATGGGACTTTAATGGAATGGGTCTTTGTCTGTATCATTGCACTATCCTTCAACACTCTAAAATGACTAATCTCTTCAGGAGGCGTCGCTCATATGGACAAATAGCGACGATAAATAAACATGAATGTAAATGGTATATGTGGAGGTATACTATGCTTATTTCTATGTTTCATCAGGTATTGCTCGGATAAAATAGACTTGGAAACAAATGTTATATAGCATTTAAACGCTACATATGTCCACATATAATGCATCCAGTAGTGACGAGTCAGTTAGTATAATAGGGAAAAACCGCAGTAGAAGTAAATCCAGGAGAACTCCACAGAACCAGAGAACACAAGCGCGTGTAAATACCAGTGAAACCAGTGTTAAAAATAATAATCCAGGTATGCAGGGTCAATCGGGGAACAAGAAACTAGCAAACAACTGCGGGGAATCCCACAGTTCAGAACAGAAGGGCAACGAGAAACTGACCAGCACAACTCAACTGCCCCCTACGTCACAGGATACGACAACCAATTACAATACAGTACATGAACAAATATAGACCAGCGTAGACGAGAATGAGGTCAAGTTTTGTTTATTAAATGTGCAAGGGTTGGTCGGTAGGAGATTCAATAAACTAGACAGTAACGAAATGAAAACTTTATTTAAAGAGAATGACATCTTATTATTTACGGAGACATGGTCTAACAGTTTATATAATTATAATGTACAGGATTTTCATTCATATTCAGTACATAGAAAACATAAATCAAAGGGTGCTAAGCGTGACAGTGGCGGAGTAATGATTTATATACATGATAAATTTAAAACTCATATTGAGTTCGTTAAAAGCTCTAAAGATTGTATTTTGTGGCTTAAGATAAGTGGTAATTTATTTCAGCTTGATAATTATTTGCTCTTATGCTTAGCATATAATACACCACGAGGTCTATAGATCAGTCTATTTTTGATATAATAAACAATGATATGTTACAGTTGGAAATTACTCATGGAAAAGATTGTCATTTTATTATTTCTGCAGATTTTAACTCAAGGGTTGGGACAAACCAGATTTTGTAGAGAATGAAAACTTACATTTAATAAATATTTTACCTGAGGATTATGTCCAAGATGATTTTCTACACCGAACAAGTCAGGACAAAAACTGTTAATGAATATGGAAAACTATTGTTAGACTTTTGTAAATCTACAGGCCTAAGAATACTGAATGGAAGAACTGGATTAGATGGTAACATTGGAAAATTTACATGTGTAAATACACAAGGTAGTAGTGTAATTGATCTTGTTCTATGTAGGGAAAACCTTTTTAAGTATATATATAATTTTGAAATAAAAGAACCAAATATACTATCAGATCATTGTGTTGTTAACTTCAGTCTAATGTCATGTTTCATTCCAAAGGAACCGGCTGATGTTGATACAGAAAAGGTATCATATATGTATAAATGGGATAGTGGTAAACAGGACATATATGTGAACTTAATATCTAGTCATAGTGTCTCTAATCAGTTTGAGAATATATGTTATAATCTTTCAATGGCTGAAAACAGGGCAGATGTAAATTAAAACCTACATTCTTTTTGTAATATTTTAGAGGATGTTTGTGCACCATTATTTAAAAAATATATCAATAGAAATACATGTAGATCTAGTAGTATAGGAAATTGTAGTAATGAAAAAAAACTACCGTATTATGATACAGACTGTATGCAATTAAGATGTAATTATTATAAATGTTTAAATTGTTATAGAACAAACTGTTGTGATCAAACTAGAATTGCTATGGTGCAGGCTAGAAGTGTTTATAAAAATACTGTAAGGAAAAAGAAATTTATATATGATAAAGATCAAACAAAAAAACCTGAGGCTGCACGAATGTCAAATGCTAAGGCATATTGGAAAATGTTAAAAGGTACAAATGTTAAAAACAATTCATGTTCTCTATCAACGAATGATTTTCAAACTTATTTCAAGTCCATAAATGACCCAGGTTCAAGGTTTTATCAACCTGAAGAGGATATATTATATTTTAATGACAGGTATTTAAATGGGGAACTGTGTGTTATGTTTTCTGAATTAGATGTACCTTTTAATGGTGAAGAAATTATAAAAGCATGTAAACAATTAATTATTGGAAAATCAGCAGGGTCAGACTATTTGTTAAATGAATTTTTTAAATATGGATCATGTTGTGATAATTTTGTATATGTATTACTTACTCTGTTTAATAAATTGTTTGATATGCGATATTTCCCCTCTGAGTGGACTGAAGGTTTTATAGAACAGAACAGAACAGATTTTTATTTTCAAAACTTGTACATAGTACATCGTCGAAAGGTATACAATATATTATGCATAGTTATTGTCATGTGATGTAAGGATGGTGTATAACAATAGTTAATAGTACAATAATATTAATATAATTTCTATCATTCTAATAAGAAAGTTAATCAGTATATTACTGATTACAATTTACGGTAAAGAGGGTGAACATATAGTATACTAAATAAGAGTTTGGTTATTCAACAACGTGTTTCTTATGGATATTGCTTCTTTAACATATTTGGACAAGTTACATATACATTTTTTATCAGTTGACGTTACCAATTCTAAATACTTATACATCGATGGTTTAGAATGGTAATATTTATGTAAGTACTGTTTACGTATATTGCTAAAGCATGAACATATACATATAAAATGATATTCGTCTTCTATGTCTAATGTATTACAGCAGTTACAGTGTCTTTGATCTCTCGGTATTCTATTTATTGCGTATCGGCCAGTTTGGATTCTTAAAGGATGAACAGATAATCTCAATCTACTAATAAACAACCTAAGGTTTCGTGGTACAACGTCGAGGTATCTCTCATAACAGAGAGTATTTTTAAACAATCTATGATTATCAAGGACTGAACTTCTATCTAAAGTCCCAAACCATTCCTGGGTGAACGCATCAATGACTCGATGTTTGAATATATAACAAAATGCTTTCATATCAATATCACTATTATTACAAAACACATTGGGAAATCCATAGTTGTTCAGCAGAGACTTTACATTGTACACCCAGTTTTTACAACCTATATTACAGTCATATAATCCTTGTTGGTACAATATTCTGATTAAAATATTGTTCGAATCTTTAATTTTACACCAATATTTTATTATTTTAACATAGCGCGAAATATACAAAGGATAACGACCGAGTTCGCCATATACTCCGGCTGTACATGTATTTAATCTAACATTCAATATACATTTACAGAACTTCAAATGAATTCTTTCGATTTCCTTGGATTTGGTATAGCCCCATATCTCTGCTGCGTAATTCAGTATAGATCCAACAAATGCATCAAATAACTGGCATAATATTTTCGGTTTTAAATCAAACTTTTTGCAATTAAATAATAGTGTGTTAAGAGCTTTTAAAGCTTTACCATGCAAATGTTCTTGATTCAAAGCAAAATTGCCAGTATAATTGAATACAGTTCCCAAATAATTAAAGTCATTGATAACTTCGATGTTATGGCCATTGTAGCTCCAAACTTCATTTGGCAACAAGCCGCCTCTTTTGCGAAAAACGACAATTTTAGTTTTGGAGTTGTTAACCTTTAGCCCCCATGTATCACAATAAGTTTTCAGGAGATTTAAATGATGTTGCAATTCCTCAGGTGTTTTAGCTAATATGGCCATATCATCAGCAAATAATAGTAATATTAGGACTATATCATCAATATGTATTCCTGACGTGACATCATTTTGTAAATAAAGTTCCAAATCTTCAACAAAGAGAGAAAATAGCACAGGAGAAATTACCTCCCCTTGTCTTAATCCTATAGCATATTGGAAATAATCAGAATACGTACTACATGCTTTGACACATATCTCTAATAATACGAAGTAATTTACCTTGTATACCAATTTTATATAGCTTAAGCCATAAGGCATTTCTATATATGCTGTCAAAACATTTCATCATATCAACAAACACAACGTACAGCCTTTTGTTTTCATTAAGATATTTTTGTATTAATGACATTAAAACAAATACGGCATCAACAGTAGAACGTCCTTTACGAAAGCCGAACTGTGCGTCCGAAATAATATCGTTTTGTTCACAAAATGATTCTATCCGCTTATTAAGTATGGTAGTAAACAATTTAGATAAGCAGCTAACGAGAGTAAGTCCACGATAATTATTTACGTCACTAATTTCACCTTTTTTGTGTACAGGTATAATAACACCCTCTGTCCACTTATCCGGAAAATAACCCGAATTTAATATAGAATTAAAAATGTCGCATACATGGGCAGATATAATATCGATACATTCAATAAAATATTCACTCATTAAAC
Organism: Archivesica marissinica; assembly: GCA_014843695.1. NCBI lineage: Eukaryota > Metazoa > Mollusca > Bivalvia > Venerida > Vesicomyidae > Archivesica > Archivesica marissinica. The sequence goes on along the minus strand of CM026390.1, from coordinate 81,568,679 downwards.
AGTCAGTACCTAGAGCTTTACCAGCCTTTAATAATTTAACAGCAGACAAAACTTCCCCAACGATGATCGGCTGGTCTAATTCTTCGAATGAACAATTATTGTCATTAAAATTGTTTTCGGTACAACACTCCTCAGCATCTACATTAAAACAATTGCCTATATCGTTGCTCAGATTTGCAAAATATTTTTTAATATCATCTACAGATATGTTGGAACTAGCTTTTCGTTTGTTTTTCTTAAAATATTTCCAAAATTCTTTCGGTTTTGAAGATTTTAGCCTTTCAATATCAGCTAACTTCTTAATTTCACTCAATTTCTTTTTCTTACGTACAATGGTTTTGTAGTCGTGCTTACATTTGCAAAAGTGTATTCTACTTGTATCTGTTTTACAAATGTTATATAATCTTAATGCGTCTAAATATAACTTCTTTGCATCAACACACTCTCTGTCAAACCACTCGGCATCCTTAACAACAGATTTATCTGTAAAGCTAGGTCTATAACTGCTATTACATGTTTTTTTAAACAGAGGGTCAGCAACATTTCTTATAATATCGGTAAAATCATTTATAACATTATTAATACATGATCTATCAGATATATTAATATTTTCAACTAAATTATTTAAATCGGGCAATTACGTGATTAATCGTGCACGGAACAGGTCTTTATGTATAGGGTTCCACTTAAATATAACGTCACTTACATTTTCACACGCAGGTGAAATATTATTACAAAATAGTGCAAATCGTAACGGTGTATGGTCACTCCACTCATTGACAGAATATATTGTAAAATTACTGATCTGTGAAAAATTACATTCTTTAGTGAGTAAATAATCAATGACAGATGTTCCATTTTTTGACACAAATGTATGACAATCAGTGTTTCCAATCCGACCGTTAACAATTCTCAGTGTAGAAGATTTACAAAGATCAAGCAATTTAATACCGTGACTATTACTAACATTGTCAACGGAGGCCCGGTGTAAGGGTACATCGGGGATATAATCTGTATCGTCCGTATAACTGTTGGTTCGGTCATGTGTAATATAATCACACTTATTTCCTATTCTACTATTACAATCGCCTGTGACATATACAGATCCCAAGTTACTAAATGATATAGTATATTCTTCTAAAATCTCGAATAGATCGACATTAACAGTATTATAGGCAGGGGAATCTTCACACCAGATATAAGTACCACATATATAGACATCGTCATTTAAATGGAAAAAGTTTCGATCAAGTTTTATCCAGATAATAGTATCAGAATAATTTTTAACAATTTCAATACCATCTTTCAGTGTGTCCTTATAATATAAAATAACACCACCGCTACAACGTCGAGCATTACGATGCTGGAATTTCCTATAAAAATTATGAGAAACATACCCGCTTAAGGAAATATCGCTACAAGAATTTGTCCATGATTCATAAAGGAAACATATATCATTGTTACATAGTAAATTTAAAAAGTCATCACTGTCTCTCTTACTGCGGGTAAATCCATTAATGTTCCAGGATAGGATGTGAAGTTCACCCCCTGCGTGCTCCTAGTCTCGAACCGGTTTACCGTTCACGTACAGCGTATCGTACGCGATCCACGCCCTGTCCCCTTTCTCTCTGTGGCTTTTTACCTTCGGTTGTAACTTCCGCCGCTTCTCGATTATCTCCCTTGGGAATTGTTCAAACACTGCAAATAGTGTACCCTCCAGTTCTTTCCACTTTCTGCGAACCATTTCTCTATCTTTAAATAATGTAAATTTTGCCACTACATTTCTGTTCTTGTCTCTATAAACCTGCCCCATCCTATGAACACGTTCTAATCCAATGCTGTCCGCTAAATCCTTTGCAATGTTCATATTATCAATCATATGTGTCCTCAGTTTGGCCTCAATGTCCTCCGTTACCCCAGCCTTGGCCTCCTGTATGTTTGTGAATATCAAATTATTTCTCATTGATTGCGATTGCAAATACACAACGTTATCTTTTAACTCAACATTTTCTTTCTGTAGTGAAATAATTTTGCTGGAATTCGTACTCACTTCAAAGTCAATGCTCTCCGCCTTCTCTTCCACCGTAGTAACTCTTCGACCCTTTTAGACCTGTTTTCCATGGAAATCCATAACTTTTTTAATTCCTGGTCGAATGACTCCACTTTCTGCTCCAGAAGATCTAATGTTTCTAGCCTTTTCTCTACATTCCCTAGTCTCCCCTCTATTCTCTTTAAATAAACCAATAAATCAGCGTTTGTTGTCTCCTGCATCCTGGTACTACCCTCTGCCATAGTGTCTGGTTTTGATTTTGGTGGTATAATCACTATATCATTTAGTTTAAATACACAATCACTGTCTGCTTTACCATTATCATACAAAATGGAGTTAGTTTGGCTCAGTATTTCACTTACTACAACTTGTTGCTCTTTCTCCTCCGACGCGCCTCTTTGTTTGAAAAGTTTGGTGCTGTTATGTTTATCACTTTCATTACCACTACTATTCCGATCTTTACGTTTTTTATTTCCACCAGTCATTGTAGAACATGTTTATACTAAATAATATATCCAAATTAATAAATATTTGTATTATTATACGCTCACTATTTCCATTTTTCACATTGATTTTCACCAGCTCAAAAAAAGCGACCATTACCGCTTACATCACGTGACAATTATAGTGCCATTGCATAAAAAAGGTGATATTGATGATGTTGGTAATTATAGAGGTATTACTTTATTAAGTACATTTGGTAAATTATTCTCAAAAGTTTTAAACGAGAGATTAAATAAATGGGCAGAAAAATACCATGTTTACATTGAAGCACAAGCTGGTTTTAGACAACATATGGGAACTGTAGATACTATATTTGTTTTACATGGGGTTATAGCACATTTGTTAAATAATAATAAAAGATTATATGCGGCCTTTGTTGATTATACTAAAGCGTTCGATTTTCTAACCAGGGATGTGATTTAGTACAAGCTTATAAAGTATGGAATTAGGGGGAAGATGTTGGATATTATTAAATCTATGTATGAAAATGTGCGTTCACGGGTTAAGTATAAAAACATGCTAAGTGAGGAATTTGAATGTCTATTGGGGGTACGACAAGGGGAATCTTTATCACCTTTTTTGTTTTCGATGTATATTAATGATATAGAGGAGTATTTTATGTTAAATGGATTTAATGGACTATATTTAGGCATGTTGAAATTATTCTTGTTGCTATATGCAGATGATATTGTAATTATGTCAGAAACAGAGGAGGGTTTGCAGAAAGGTTTAATTTTATTAGAAGAATATTGTGATAAATGGAAATTGACTGTGAACACGATTAAAACTAAAGTAATGATTTTTAAAAAGGGTGGGATAATTATAAGAAATGTTAATTTCTTATATAAGGGCAAAATTATTAATATAGTGAATAAATTTACATACCTGGGTATTCTTTTTACTACGGGTGGCTCTTTTAATACATGTGTTGACACTTTATCTGGACAGGCTTCTAAAGCACTATATAGACTTCAATCTGAACTAGTAAAATATCCTGGTATTACTGTTAAACACAAATTAGATCTTTTTGATAAATTAATTTTACCTATTCTTAATTATGGTTCAGAGGTTTGGGGGTTAAATGAAAGTAAATAAAATAGAAACAGTTCATTTGAAGTTTTGTAAGAATTTATTAGGGGTTAGACATCAAACCCAAAACAATTTTATTTATGGAGAACTAGGTAGAACAACCTTAAGAAATAGAAGATCTCTAAATGTTTTAAAATACTGGTTAAAAATTGTTCAGTTAGATAGTGTTAAGTATGTTAGAATTGTATATGATATGATGTATAGTGAAATAGATATTAGACCAGATTATAGTAATTGGGTTTCAGGTATTAGAAATGTATTACAAGCATTAGGATTTAATGATGTATGGTTAAACCAAGGAGTCGGAAATAAGAATGTGTTTATAAGTGTAGCAAAACAAAGACTAAATGATATTTTTATGCAAAATTGGTTTTCAGAATTGAGTAACTCTACAAGGGCTAGAACTTATGTTCTATATGCAGACTTCAAGTTTCAGACATATATGAACGGTGTAAATATTGATAAATTTAGAATAGCATTGTCACGCTTCAGAGTATCATCTCATAGACTTGAAGTAGAAACTGGTCGATGGCATAGACCCTTAGAAATACCATATGAAGAAAGAAAATGTAGATATTGTTTAACTTTAGAAGATGAATTTCACTTTGTTTTAAAATGTCAGCTATATACCGATTTAAGAAAAACACATATTAAGAAATACTTTTGGAGAAATCCAAATGTTCCTAAATTTATTGAATTAATGACCTCAAATAATGTTATAATAATTAAAGATTTGGCTATGTATATATACAAATCATATCAAGTCAGAAACAACCTGTTCTATGACTAGTGTTCATATCTCATTATACGTTATACGCTAGCCAATCGTAAACGTTTTGTTTTTGCACGTGTTTTTATTTGCACATTTGCTTTATATAATTATATTACATATTTACACAAGGCACGCACTGCCAATGTTTACGTTTGAAAGTATGTAATGTGTATATAATGTGTACTCATGGGCATATTTCCCATTGTATTTCGAAATAAACTCTTGAAACTCTTGTATTTCATCAACAGTAATAATAGTATTCACTCTCCAAATATAATATTTAACACATTATACCAAATGATCAATTAAGAAAAGTATTAACCTGTAAGAGATTATTCGTCACACTGTCTAGACATTGAAATAGGCCGGTACAATAATGTTGACAGACAAAATATATTGTGTAAACTCTGTTCAGAAAATATGGTAGAATCCGAATTTCACTTTATGTTGTGCTGCCCATTGTATAAATTTATAAGATCAAAATATCTGGGCAGGTGTTCCTGGCCCACCACTCAAAAATTCAACATGTTAATGTCAATAAAAAATAGAAAATGTTTGCTGAATATTGCTCGATTTGTGAAAGAAGCGCTCTGCCTACGTAAAAATACTCTTGGAAATTAAATTAGATTTGTCTACTGATCGTTTACTGTACTGATGTGTTTGTGTGTTCTGTTATGTGTATACATTAAATATGTATTGTCATGTATATATATTTATTGTCTTTGCCATACGTTAGTGAAATTGTAAATGGCCAAAGGCAAATGTGTTGCCGATTTGCTAATAAACTAGAAACATTATTTTGATATCTTTCATTAAAACATAATATATCTTCATCTGAATTAAATCATCAGGATGTTTTTCCTAGCCTGTGGGCTTCATAGAAACTATTACTTATTCGCGTGAGGTCCTCGTTAAAGAATACATCTGCCTGACCAGTGTGATTGAGCTTTGACTTTCGTGTAATGAGTCTCTGCCTGGCTTTATATGTCGCAAGGTTTACTATGATATCGCGAGGATGAGGTATGGTTCTGCCTGTTACTGCTGCAAATGTCGTCGGTTTACCTAGGCGATGGCTCCTGTCGATCTCTTCCAGATATATTTTTGCTCCTATGTTCCTGTGCTATTGATAATATCATTTCATCGGTAGTTTCGCCTGTTAGTTACTAGGACCTCCAAACACTTCATATCCCAGTGTTACTATCCCTGAATACTCCCAAAAAAGTATATACATCCTTAAGTTGTTTCCTCTGTTTTATCTGTGTTTTCCTTCTCAACATGCTATCAGATTCCAAATGGAAAATTCAATTTCTCAGCAAGACAAACTAATATTAATTTGTTTTTCAATGAGTATATATTCAAAAAGGGTAACAGCACTTTCAACTGGGCGTGGTTTTCGTGGACATATGTAGTACCCTGCTCTTGTTAAAACAACTCACTGGTGTACATTTTTAGGACATTCCAACCTAGGATGTTAAGTTACAGATTCAAGATCAATGATATTCCTTGGATTTCATCATGGTGTAAGTATTTGCCAAAACAATCCACTTTTAGTTTATACAAATTTAGTTTAGCTTGATTTCGAAACAAGTTCCTACAAGTTATATTAACCCTTTCCCCCATAGAAGCACCTCTTGACGCCATTACCAATACGACATACAATGTAGTAGCCAAACCAATGTTCATAATAAAGGCCAGAATCTCATGTAGTCCCAGTAATATCTATGGAGGTGCGATCGATATGGCGACTACTTATCCACTGCACTATAACTAAATGGCTGTCGTTTGCATGGAGATATAATAGTATATTAACCTAAATCTCTATGAAGGAAAGGGTTAATCCATCGTCATAAGGCAGATAAGACAATACTTATGTAAAACTAATGGAACAATTGTAACTGCGAATTCCACTTCTACATTCTCTGTAATTTTATTTTCATTATTTAATACCCGTTGTTAGTAGCATCTATGTATATTTAACACGCATATCGGAATGGTCTCCGTCTGCCCGTCACAAATGTGTATCCTATCAAATCTCTTGAACCCCTGGAGGAATCCTATAATCACTTGACACGTATTTTGCTCGAGATGATGTGCAGAGCGTATGTTTCAGGCATGTCGGGTAATGTTGATACATGTATGTGTGAGAAATAGGGTTGCCACGTGTACATATTTTTGTAAACGTGTACACGATCCTTAGTACACGGCATGACGTCGTTTACACTTTGTTTATTCTCCATGATTATTTACATGTACTAGGTCTCACAAAATTCAGTAAAACGGTCGATGCTATGATTGTATTACGTCACTAAGCTTCATTATACGACGTCATCAATTAAGATAGTGTACATGGTTACTCAATTAGTACACTTGTATTGCCATTACACGACACGGCTCTGTTTACACGTGTAGCCGTTGAAACCCTAGTGAGAAATACTCCTCATGTCAGACACATCAGATTTTGTATGCATTTTAGTCATTTGTCTGACCAGTGTCAAACTAATAATATCACAATATCATGGCCTGTAATCGGCGCCTATGGTTTCTAGGGTGCCAAAACAGTTTGTAGTGAAACTCAGATTACATATGTTGATGATAATGTGAAGAAATTGTCATTAATATGCAACATATGTACATAACATTTAGTTTCAGTCCTTGTATATACAAGCCTGCCATAATCGAACTGTGCCAATGTCTGAGATATTTGAAAACACAACAGTTAGTATGCGGCGAAGACAATTCAAATTGACAAAGTGCACGACAAACAATAAACCTGAAGTTCCTGTCGTTGTCACCACTTTCGAATAAGCACTGCTGCATAAAATAAAATTATGTAGATTCAAACATAAAAATAGTACGTCCAGGATTACAAAACTATTTTCAAATTATGTACCATAGTGTTAGGTTGATACCCAGAATCAGCCAATCAAAAATGCTTGATATTCATCTTGAGAGTTGACAATGTTTTATCATTTTGGAACATGTCGTAGCATTTACAATTGTATATGATGGGGAGGAGAGTTGGGGGATTACAATTGCTCAGTGATGTGGTAAGGTTCACAAGGTAATGATCATCCTGAAAGGTAACGGCCTCACACTCGGCCATGATGTGGGATAGGTCATGTTGATTGTAGCAATTACGAAATGGTCGTCTACATGTTTGGCTGAAGTTTAACACAACTTTGTGATTTGTTGACAACAAATGATACCATGTTCTTTGCCTGTCTTGTCTGTCGTTTTTTCTTAAACGCTTCTCAAAACTTACACTTGATTCCACGAAACTGCCAATTGCCATTCAATATGTCTACCATTTTAAATTCATTTACGATTTCTATTATAATTCCCATAATTTTTGATGATTTAAAGATTTCCAATATGGTGGATTATTTTTGCAAGTACCAGGAACATGTAGATAGGATCCTGGAAATACACATGAAGTCTAGTATTCGACAAACCCGGAGATTGGTCCACAGTATAGATTTTTCTGATCAGATCATGTTTCCAAGAACCCACGTTATTGTAGTGCACACATGTACTCGCAGTAAAGCCACTAAACATTATAATACCAAAACTTATATTTTTGTTCCTGTATTTATTTATGACTTGCAGTGATTTGGACACTAATGCCGACAAGCCAATATCAATTCGAGCAATCTACAACTGTTGGGCATGTATATACAATAACAAGAATTTATATATTGTGTTTTACAGGAATACATATTTGCTGCAGATGGTCACAGATGTTCGGTTGTACTGTATCGATCCGTATATGTGAACAGTCAAATGTGTCATAGTGGTTGTCTGTGATGAGACATAGCAAAATAATAAAATGATCATTGTACCATTTGTTGGAATATTAGTGAAGTACATGTCACGATAAAGAATAATAACATTTGTATTTACTGTAGGCTATGCAGGTCAATTTGGTTTAACATTTAAACATACATTATTGAACACAGTAGTTAAGTTATACTTCTCGGTAAATTTTCAAATTTCTAACTATGAATAGTGAGAAGAAGTTAGGAATAAGTGACTTCTTCCCAAGATTTCAGCCACGCTTATTCACCTACTGCCTGACCCAAACAACCATCCATTAATTACATATTTAAATTATGGAGAAATATTTCCCAACCACTTGACCTGTTTACTCCTACAGGTTGGTGGTAGTTTCTATGGAAAACAAGTGGGAATTACGCACAATGTTCAAAATAGCCCTTATCCATTTTCGATCATTAGTTTATTTCCGTTAATAACCTTTTTCGATGTTTAAAGCGGATATCACAATATAGCATCCCCTCATGTAGTTTATAGATGCGTAAATCCTGAAAATATTTAGAAAGTGTTGAAGAAACTACATATATGGTTACCGCCCGTCCGACGTCGTCACAATGAACATGTTCAAGCGTCTTCTCCCCAGCAACCATAGGGTCTATAGTCACCATTTATGATTTACTATTTACTTGTCATCATGGTACAAATTCTTCCATCTCAAAATATTACAAATTCTTCGAAAAATCTACCGTCGACATTTAGTAAGATGTACAATTCAATGATATTCATAGTTGTTGCATGACACTCTTGTGTGAACAATGGAGTCAGGTGAGCGATACAGTGTCATTGTTGTCCTCATTGGTAAATAAACTAAAACATCATAAATATTTGCTCAAGTTGTTAGAGAAATGTATAATTTCTTATGCAATTGCATGTATATATGTATTTAGACTAAATAAATTATGTTCATCAATGTTTTATGATTTGCATCTTTTTGAATATCTGTGTAGAAACATTGCTGTCATGTACTATGATGATATTTGTAGTATTTTACTTGCATTAAGCATGTTTATTTCTTAATCTTGTTATTTAGTGATTCCCTGGCGTAATCCCCAACCCAGGTCATAGATGATAACACAACTGTTGACTATAGAAATTCCTTAAACAAGGACAAAATGACTTGGTAGCAACATTGTGTCAATATATATATTTTTATGTTTTAATGTATTTTACATAACAACTGCTTCCCAATTTTTAATTTCCATTAACTGCTACTTTCTTGTCTAACCTTTTCATCCCTATTTACAGGTTGAATATAGAAATGTAGGAGTCCCCTACCACCCTTCACCACGTATGCAAGTGACCTAGCATATTGAATATACATTAAGATTTAAAGGCATTCTTTAGCTAAATTGGTTTATATGCATGTATTCAGTGCAACAACCCTTTCCCAAAACACAATGTTTGCTATATTGTCGTTTCTCGTGCTTAACAGTAAACCATGCATAGTTATTCTTAGTATAAATAATGCGTGTTTTACGTTTATTTATCGTCGCTACCGGTTGCCCATATGAGCAACGCCTCCTGAAGATATTAGTCATTTTAGATTTTGGAGAATAGTGCATGATACAGACAAGAGACCCATACCAGAGTCTCCGCTGGTTCTTTTACGTGCACGGTGTAAAGCACCCACACGAGACTTCGGTTTAACGTCTCATCTGAAAGACTGTTAATTTTATTAGGGTCAGACGGGGGATCGAACCTGCGATCCCTGGATTATCAGTCCAGCGTGTTACCACTGGACTACAGATCCACCTAAATAGTGTCGGCACGTTGGTTGTTTTATATGCCTGTTGTATAGCAACGAGGCGAGTCTCTCGTTTATAGTCCCATCTGAAAGATTTGATATTGAGAGGGTCAGGCTCATCACTTTTAGATGATGTTTATTTTAAACCTTTTAGAAAACTTAGTCGCCCAAATGCATTTATGCGATGGCGACTTTTAAATATGGGGGGGTTGAGATGTCTTGCTAATATATACCTCCATTCTCTAACCCCTACATCGTTATTTATAGCAGATGAGTATTGCTATGGCAACAATTGTTGTCATAGCTTTTCTTGTTATATTTACAAATGGACAAAGCACTACACATATACGATATGTTACATTATTGCAACCAATCCATTCCGAGAAACAGCTGCTAATTAGTTCAACCGCGATCTGATCGAGGCTGAAAACTAATGTTTTAAAACATTTCTTAAGTGCGCATTAGTGCTCTTTTTCCATTTCAGTATTTCAGAATTTCTGGTTTTTAAGTATTTAATTTTCAATTAGTGACTGCTCCTCGGTTTTAATAAGTAAATATAATAACATGTCAGTAGACTGTGATAGTTTGATTATCTATGATTAGATTAGTCTCTATTAATTCGTTTATAATGAATGGTGTTGTGCTTTGCTACGATAATCTGTTGTGTATATGTTATGTATTGTACAACGATGAGACTGAAATAACGAATACATCTCTTACTTATTTACATACTGTACAATGTACTTACAACATCAATTAAATTAAATTCAATATACTTTATTTGGCATAAACATATAATATGTTCAACGCCATAAACATAACATGGCGGTTACAATAAATCCAACATACATCATCATATATTTTGAGAAACGTGTATACATTATTAATTGTATTATTTGCATAATAATTATTATTTGTAACACAATAACAATTATGTATCTTTAGACAATTTAACTATATTTCGATCAACTCTACTTTTGACAATTGTGTTTTATACTATATACATACTGTTGTTTATGTTGCGCAATACACTGAAACCTGTTTGTAAAGCACATCATGGTAGTTGTAAAACAATTGTAAAACAAACACAGGTGATCCTACATGGCAGTTTAAGGTACTTTGGTATACGAATAAATATGAAATCAGAATGAAATCTTAGATACACGAATATTAATAAGTGTTCGTGATTCGGCGGTGATCAGTATGTACAAGATGTTGAACGAACTGTATTACACTTGATGTCCCTTGAATCGGAGGTGCTCAGTATGTACAAGATGTTGAACGAACTGTATTACACTTGATGACCCTTGAATCGGCGGTGCTCAGTATGTACAAGATGTTGAACGAACTGTATGACACTTGATTTCCCTCTTACAACAATTATGTTTACATTACATTTTTATTGTAAATTAAATTTAAGTACACACTTATGTCGAATCACGTTGGACCGGAACAAATACTTCGACATAAATGATATTTGACTTTACGAAATTCGATATAAACGGATCCAGTTATATGCAAAATGATAGTGTCTGAAACGGGACTTTGATCCGACTTAGAGATAACCGGAGAATTCGACATAACCGACTTTGACATAACGGATGTAGACTGTATTTACAGAGATGCATAATACGAACATACTTGACATAAATCGTATCTAATTTAATAAGGTATCACTTTTATGTTGATAGAATTGTACATTGACATGGTGAGGCATGGCACACATAATGTTGCCATTATGACACACATACTTATGAGAATTCGAATGCTTTTGTATGGTATACCAAGCATGCTCGATTTGGAATGTAGGTGTTTCCAAATCTGGGCAGCCAAGTATAGTATATAATCAACAAGTTATGAAAATCCAAATGCATCGACATTTTCGAAATGAAATATCATCCATGCCAATGTTGAGTGAGTCAATGTTGAGTGAGTCAAACATGTTCAACCTTATATATTCTTCATTTTCTATTGGCATAAATAAATATAAAATACGATATATATATATATATATATGTTTAACACTGAGCTGTATATATATAACTGCGAAACTAATTAATTAATATAAAACCTTACAAAAACACAATAATAAACGGAAAGGTAATGTATTATATCTAATTTCATTCAACGGCCATTTAATCATTTTCTACACATGAAAGACATTTGGAGGCTTTCCTAGGAGATTAACAATATATTTTTGTAATTACTAAAATAAGGATAATTTGATGTTTGACCAAAGAATGAACCCGTACTTCTTACTGATATATATATAAACGTGCTTTTTGGGGATGCCACTGAAATCTGCTAAGCACAGTCACAGAACAACAAGGTATGTTCATTTTATATACCTGTTTAATTATACAGAATTATATATTATAAGACATTATAACTGTTGAATGCCAACATATACCACAATGATATATCGGGGTTCAGAAAAAGATTCTGTTAATGTGAACATCAGTAATAAGAAATAGTTCCTGTATAATTTTCGAGTTAGTTTCTGTTTCGCTGTCAAAATTAAAAACTACAGACAAAACAAATTCAATAGAATATATTACTTAATAATGATAGCTAAATTCAAAAGAACATCTAACCGCACAGGAATACGAAACGCAATCGGTGGCAGAGACAATGCCATATTTCAAAGCGGTGTAAGATGGAGTTTTGTTTCACTGAGAAAACTCTATCATTCATTATTTTATACACATTTATTTTAGGATTGGGAAACAAGTTCTTATAACATATTAATACCTCATTACTGATGGAATCAATCACCACGGGGCAGAGAGAAGAGGCAACGTGAGATTTAAAAGCCTTACACACTCGTAACAGCTCTAGCGGGGCTCCAACTTCAGGCCGTTCGCAACTGAAGGCGCTATCACGACCTCCATTCATTGTAAAGCATAAACGATTTTATTATAATCGACCAAATATATTAAAGTTCAAAGAATGTCTTTTTGTCGGAATTTCCTAAATGCCTATATACATTTAATTATCTGGCCAGCCATGTAATTCGCTATTTTAGATCTATCGTGTAAATTAATTAAAATAGAAACTTACAAGCACAGACGAACAATCTTCAGAAGTAATTAAATCATTATTGTGGAGCTAACCATGGGTGATAGTTCAAGTTTCAAATGTATTGGCATAATCAGCAAATATATTGCCTTTGGCCATTTACAACGATAGAAATAAAGACATCGCAAAACATGTTACAGATATACATATATAAACAATTAAAATAAATAAAACATTTAAGAAACAGTAGTAATTGACAGGGTATTACTACGTAATGGCATAGCTTCGTTGATGTATTTACAAACATTTATCAAATATTTGTTATTTTTGTATGACATGATAGATATAAATTCATTCATTGATGGTCATGCTATGTAGCCTAAATATTTCAATCTTATATATCTGTATTTTTTTTAACATACTATAAATGGTATTCTGATTCAATTACATCTTGATTGCATAATTTACATAATCTATTATTTCTATCAATACCATTAAATCTTCCAAATTCAATTTCTAATTTATGGGAGGTTAATCTTAAACATGTAAAACATTGACGTAAATACCGTTCTATGTTCATGGGAGTAAAATAGTATTTGATCATCAGTTAAACAAACAAATAATAGTTTTAGTCTATACATAATGGTGCTTATTATGATAGAAAACGACTAATTAAACGATGCAACATTGTGCTAAATAGTACAAGAACGTTGTGTGTACACGACCACAAATGACGTCGCGTTGACAACATTTCAACATGCAGTGGCTAGGTATCACAAGAGCACAGCAGTGACAAACAAAACATCTTATTCCACTGCTTTCAACCAGTCAAACTAACACATTTTGTTTCACTGATAAATTTCTATATTTCATTGGAAGGCATAACATAACAACATTATACCATGTGTAGTCTAAGATCCCAATAGTAACGCATTGGCTATACCAAGATTGATCAAACAGTAAAACACCGTCGTTACGTACTTGCAGTTCATTATTATTAATATTGGACTGCTGTCAAAAGACAGAGTATTATATTAAATCCTACTCGTACATGTACGAATCAATTTGTAGCATCGTGTTATATAACTATGTGTTTTAAGTAAGATATAAGCTCAAACCTGCTTTAGTAAAAGAATCAGACGAGACTCCCTGTCTGTATCATCGCACTATCCCCCAAAACTCTACAATGACTAATCTCTTCACGAGGCGTCGATCATATGGGCAACCGGTAGCGACGATAGATAAACGTAAGCCACACACAACTTTTCCTCACTACAAATGAATGTGTACGTCATTGTATCAGTGACATATGTATTGATGTAGCTCTATATTAACTCAAATCCTCAAATCGAAATAGTGTGCATCAGTAACAGAGTGGTCATATCAAAATATTATTATGAAATATATAATGCACTTGTTTTTGCAGGACCACAATCATCTCTGTCTCAATATGCTCCGATTACTAATTACTATAGTCGCATGGACTAAAGTAGATTGTCTTGAAGACAACGACATTTCGCGTATGTACGATATGCTACAAGAAGTATGTCCCGGCGCTGGCGTATGCAGCAGAAATGGATCACTAACAGCACCTGTCAGTTTGCACATACCTGGATATGTATTCTGCTGTACTTGTAAGTTTTGATGAGCTTAGGGAAACGAAATACACAATGGGCGTAGAGAGGAATGGGTATTGGAGCGTAAGTGTATTAACAGTAAAATTGTGCTCAGTAATTTTCAATGTACATTCATCGTGATTCCATGTAGCTTTTAACTAAATGGATCAATCATGATAATTATGGCGATTTTAAGATTAAAGTATAATAGATGGACCTGGTTTTAGACTGACAGCCAGCCAGCCAGCCAGCCAGCCAGCCAGCCAGCCAGCCAGCCAGCCAGACAGCCAGCCAGACAGACAAACAGACAGACAGACAGACATACAATTAAACGCTACTGGGCATAAGGACCCCATCCAATTAACTTACATCTAGCAATGAGAAGGCCAAGAGCACGGTTGGGAATTCTGGCTACATTTTAACAGTAACATTGGGGTCTAGACTATGTACGTACTTAAGCATACAGTATATAGATCTAGCATCAGATATAATGCACTACCTGATTTCTAAATATGCGTTTATCTTCTTTATTAAGGCATTCTTTAATTTGCTAAAACGTGTGGCCAAACCCATTTGTTTAAACATTTATTGACAATTCTTGAGCAAAAACATAAATCTTATATATTATGCATGATTACACAAGTATGTTCCTTTATTTTGTTCTGTACATTGTATATATAGAAAGAATGAATACAATATAATTAAACTAAACTAAACATACTTTAGTCCGTCTTTTATGACGTATTTAACATAAAAATTAAATTCCTTTTTAAAAGTCATGTATACATTTAAATTAGTTGACCTGCTGTCACTTACGAAATATGTCTTATATATGGTAAGCACATCGATTAATAAAACCAAATTTACATAATGGTATTGTGGATATGACAACTAATATCCGAGTACTATGTATTTCATTGATTTAAGTTATGTTCTATCCCACATCTATTAAGTACAATGTTAATTTCGTTTTTGACCAGTTATAAATGATTGTAGTGCATTGTTTAATTTTATCCTCCCAATTTAACTTATTGCACTAAATTTTATCATTACCAACGTGTATTCCTAAAGCTGTAATGAGTGAAGTTGGCCAATTTATATTTTCTATTTTTGTTGTTGAATATTTTACGTTGTCTATCCAGAGTCCGTCGGTTTTATTTTTATTTAATTTTAGTCCTGATAATGTTTTTAATATTTCAACTTCCTTTAGGGCACTTAGTTGTCGGATACGAAGATTTCGGCAGATATTATAAAAGTAATGGGGAAATAGGACAGCCTTGGCGGATACCTGTTTTTGGAGAAAATACCGTTGATACCCAACCGTTATTGACAATAGATGTATCACATTGACTATATAATGTTTTAATCCATTGTATACAACCGTTTTGAAACCAAAGTATGACAGCGTAAAAACGACCATTCTATTATATCTAATATATCATAATTGTATTGCTCCATCTAGTTGAAGTAGTTCTGTGTAAGCAATTATATCTTGAAGTGGACGTACATTATATCTAATAAATCTAGTTTTCATAGAACCGTGTTGGTCCGTACTAACAAGTGTGTGTATAACTTTTTGTAACCTATTTGTTTTTTAATATCTTAGCTGATTATAATCTGTATTAAAGGCGTTCGCGGTAGAACATTATTACGACGTGTACATTGTACGCTCACACCGCCTGTCAAATATAATATGAAAACAAACAGTTTCATTTAACATGCCGTTTAACCATACAACATGGTTTTCGTCCGCTTAAAGTGACAGGCGGGCAGCAGTCATCGGCTCATTTGGCTAACAATGAACGATAATTCCGTTATCAACGAGTTAAATATTGAGCCGCTAATAAGGAATTCGGACAGTACTATACATCCGGATAGTAAGGAATCGTGACCATCCGACCAGAGGATTGTTGAATTGGGCCACTCTCTGGCCCTACTTTCAGCAAACTTCTCACTTTGAGATTGATCTGGGCTCACATTTTCTTACATTAACAAATCATTAAACTTGAACAATTTTCGGGTATATGTTTTGTTTAGTATTCATAAACAATATCTCAATGAAGGCATTTAAGGAATTATTAACTTTGAGAATCTTGAGTTGAGAACAATTTGAAGTTGAGATATTTATGGAATTTTATTATACAAATTTATTTTAACTTGATTGCGAAACAAGTCTTAAAACGTATATAAATCCCTCTCGAGAACTCATTCCTACTGGAATCCATCGCCAGGAGGGAGAGAGAAGAGGCAATGTGTAATTTAAATGCCTTGCCTAAGGACACAATCGTAATGGCTACAGCTGGGCGCGAATACTACGGGCCTTTCGTACCTGAAGTGTTGTCATATAATTGTGGTGTTTAGTTTTAAACATTATCACAATATTTGCATTTTTCATTTTTATGATAGAAAAATTACCTCCCTTACATTACGTTACTTATTTCCTGTGTCAACAATGATGTTAATGAATACACATGAACATACTTAGATCTTCTATAATGTTGTAAAAGTTATTTTTATATAATAATATGCCTGTTGTAAGCTTACTGGCGAGATACACAGATTTCCAACAGTTTTAAAGAAAAGGTGAGAAAATTGGCATGTTACAAATTAATTCATAAAAAACCCGAAGTTATTAGCATACCAATTGTATGTAATGTTTTACTTAGGCATACACAGAACTAATGATATACAACATTTGAACAAATTCTATTATTGTGAAAAAAATCATTGAAATTATATCCTAAATATTACATGAAAAATACAAAATATCTCACCAAAATCAAGTATTCGACCATGGAAAATTCATGATTTAGGATTATTGTATTCTAAATATGCATATTTTATGTTTGTAGTTACATGCAGTTATGATTAATAATCATACGTAACATATTAGTATATCAATACACATATAATAATTGCAAATATTTTTTTATTTTACTTTTGTCGCCAAAATGAGAAATTATTGGCCGAAATGGAAAATAGGCATGTTATAAAATAAGTAAATTTAAAAAACGAAGTCATTAGCATATCAATTTTATTTCATATTTTGGTTCGTAATACATATTACAAGTGATATACCAAGTATGAACATTTTCTATTATTGTAAACTTTTTTTACAAAACTGTAGAGAACGCCTTAAAGCAGTGTGATTGGTCTCCAGTTTTCGAAGTTTGTGGGGTCTCCTTTTTAAATAGCAAAGATGAACGCTAAATTTTATGAGATTCTGAGATTGTGTAAGTTCTTCATTATTAAAGCCACAGTTTAGGGTATCAGTACGAGTTATTGTTGTACCATTCACCAATCGATTCATTATACACATGACATGTACATATAAACAGAGTTATTTTTGTACCATTCACAAATCGAGTCATTATGTAAAATTATATATGACCTGTACATATAAACAGAGTTATTGTTGTACCATTCACCGATCGAGTCATTATATATATGACCTGTACATATCAACATAGTTATTTTCGTACCAGTAACAAACCGAGCCATTGTATATTTTACCTGTAATAAGCATATACATAATGTTTTGTTCGTACCATTCACCAATCGAGCCATTATATATAGCATAATACAGTAAACATATCAACATAGTTAATTTCTTACCAGTAACCAATCGAAAAACCCGAAGTCATTAGCATACCAATTATATTTAATGTTTTACTTTAGGCATACATTGAAATAATGATATACAACATATGAAGAAATTCTATTATTGTGAGAAAAAATAATTGAAATTCTAAAGTCCCATCTGAAAGGCTGTACATTGTATTAGGGTCAGACGGGGGATCGAACCTGCGATCCCTGGATTACCAGAGCGGGTCATTCGGGGCACATGGGGTCTTCCTTCGGACCCGTTCCTTTAGAGCTCGCTATGAATTAGTGTATTAACTTGTATTATACAAAGCTATTATTCATTCTTACAGTTTGTTCGTGTAGCGTTGATTGCGATTTCAATGGAAATTGTTGTTTTCCTCAACAAACTGAACAACCACCTAACAAAGAGACTCAAGACAACTCAGAGAAAGATCGCAGCTGCCTATATCCAATGGCAATACAACCAGAGGCGAAAGATGTACTGCAATTACATTCCTTACATATAATCACCTCCAGTGTGAATGCTAAAACTACAGCCAATACATCATGTGGTGATGAACTCGTTGCTCCTTGGGGCAGCATGTATCCGGTGTCCTCGGCGGCAACGAAGATAATATACAAAAACAGCGCATGCGCTAAGGCCCACAATATTACTGATCCGGTAGTATGGAATGCTGTAATTTCATGCGAACATAAGAGAAGTGAATCTAAACTAAATGAAGACGTTACTATCGTTATGGAGGGAATCAACTCTGGTCACATTCCAGAACGTTGTCAAGTTAGTTTCACATATCCGGGCGACAGTGCCGATTTGACTTCTCACGTATGCTACACTGATTTGATCGACACCTGTTCGGGTTCTGAATTTACCTTAATGGAACGTTCTCTGTCTCGGGATGCAGTCATAGAAGCGTGTCAAAGCGGATTAGTTTCACCCTATAAGTTGGGTGATCTGTACGCTAATGTATTTTGCTATATGTGCAATGAGCAGAAAGGCAAACTCCAGAAGTATTGTAAACAACCTGAGTTGGGCGATAAGAGCGGAACAGATAGACAAGGCTTCACAGCAATGATTGACAGGCGCTTCATAGCAGATAATCCACAGACCAAGAGTGACAAGGACCAGGTTATGCCCACAGTCTGTCGCACTAGAGATAAGGTATATAGATCACAGTGACAAGAGTATGCGCATCATATCCACACGAAACGCTCGCTAATATATTATCATTTTCGGTGTTGCATCATGTCATGCTTATGTAAACATGGATGCCTCGTGTCATGCTTATGTAAACATGGATGCCTCGTGTCATGCCTATGTAAACATGGATGCCTCGTGCCATGCTTATGTAAACATGAATGCCTCGTGTCATGCATATGTAAACATGGATGACTCGTGTCATGCTTATGTAAACATGGATGCCTCGTGTCATGCTTATGTAAACATGGATGCCTCGTGTCATGCTTATGTAAACATGGATGCCTCGTGTCATGTTTATGTAAACATGGATGCCTCGTGTCAAGCTTATGTAAACATGAATGCCTCGTGCCATGCTTATGTAAACATGGATGCCTCGTGCCATGCTTATGTAAACATGGATGCCTCGTGTCATGCTTATGTAAACATGGATGCCTCGTGTCATGCTTATGTAAACATGGATGCCTCGTGCCATGCTTATGTAAACATGAATGCCTCGTGTCATGCTTATGTAAACCTGGATGCCTCGTGTCATGCGTATGTAAACATGAATGCCTCGTGCCATGCTTATGTAAACATGGATGCCTCGTGTCATGTTTATGTAAACATGAATGCCTCGTGTCATGCTTATGTAAACATGAATGCCTCGTGCCATGCTTATGTAAACATGGATGCCTCGTGCCATGCTTATGTAAACATGGATGCCTCGTGTCATGCTTATGTAAACATGGATGCCTCGTTTCATGCTTATGTAAACATGAATGCCTCGTGCCATGCTTATGTAAACATGGATGTCTCGTGTCATGCTTATGTAAACACGGATGCCTCGTGTCACGCTTATGTAAACATGGATGCCTCGTGCCATGCTTATGTAAACTTGGATGCCTCGTGTCATGCTTATGTAAACATGGATGCCTCGTGCCATGCTTATGTAAACATGGATGCCTCGTGCCATGCTTATGTAAACATTGACGCCTCGTGTCATGCTTATGTAAACATGAATAACTCGTGCCATGCTTATGTAAACATGGATGCCTCGTGCCATGCTTATGTAAACATGGATGCCTCGTGCCATGCTTATGTAAACATGGATGTCTCGTGCCATGCTTATGTAAACATGGATGCCTCGTGCCATGCTT
The DNA here is from genome assembly GCA_014843695.1 of Archivesica marissinica. Classification (NCBI taxonomy): domain Eukaryota; kingdom Metazoa; phylum Mollusca; class Bivalvia; order Venerida; family Vesicomyidae; genus Archivesica; species Archivesica marissinica. The sequence continues at coordinate 81,548,115 of CM026390.1, read as the reverse complement.
ATGTAAACATGGATGCCTCGTGTCATGCTTATGTAAACATGGATGCCTCGTGTCATGCTTATGTAAGCATGGATGCCTCGTGTCATGCTTATGTAAACATGGATGCCTCGTGCCATGCTTATGTAAACATTGACGCCTCGTGCCATGCTTATGTAAACATGGATGCCTCGTGTCATGCTTATTTAAACATGAATGCCTCGAGCCATGCTTATGTAAACATGGATGCCTCCTGTCATGATTATGTAAACATGAATGCCTCGAGATATGCTTATGTAAACATGGATGCCTCCTGTCATGATTATGTAAACATGAATGCCTCGTGTCATGCTTATGTAAACATGAATGCCTCGTGTCATGCTTATGTAAACATGAATAACTCGTGCCATGCTTATGTAAACATGGATGCCTCGTGCCATGCTTATGTAAACATGGATGCCTCGTGCCATGCTTATGTAAACATGGATGCCTCGTGCCATGCTTATGTAAACATGGATGCCTCGTGCCATGCTTATGTAAACATGGATGCCTCGTGCCATGCTTATGTAAACATGGATGCCTCGTGTCATGCTTATGTAAACATGGATGCCTCGTGTCATGCTTATGTAAGCATGGATGCCTCGTGTCATGCTTATGTAAACATGGATGCCTCGTGTCATGCTTATGTAAACATGAATGCCTCGTGTCATGCTTATGTAAACATGGATGCCTCGTGTCATGCTTATGTAAACATGAATGCCTCGTGCCATGCTTATGTAAACATGGATGCCTCGTGTCATGTTTATGTAAACATGAATTCCTCGTGTCATGCTTATGTAAACATGAATGCCTCGTGCCATGCTTATGTAAACATGGATGCCTCGTGCCATGCTTATGTAAACATGGATGCCTCGTGTCATGCTTATGTAAACATGGATGCCTCGTTTCATGCTTATGTAAACATGAATGCCTCGTGCCATGCTTATGTAAACATGGATGTCTCGTGTCAAGCTTATGTAAACATGGATGCCTCGTGTCATGCTTATTTAAACATGAATGCCTCGAGCCATGCTTATGTAAACATGGATGCCTCCTGTCATGATTATGTAAACATGAATGCCTCGAGACATGCTTATGTAAACATGGATGCCTCCTGTCATGATTATGTAAACATGAATGCCTCGTGTCATGCTTATGTAAACATGAATGCCTCGTGTCATGCTTATGTAAACATGAATAACTCGTGCCATGCTTATGTAAACATGGATGCCTCGTGTCATGCTTATGTAAACATGGATGCCTCGTGCCATGCTTATGTAAACATGGATGCCTCGTGCCATGCTTATGTAAACATGGATGCCTCGTGTCATGCTTATGTAAACATGGATGCCTCGTGTCATGCTTATGTAAACATGGATGCCTCGTGTCATGCTTATGTAAACATGGATGCCTCGTGTCATGCTTATGTAAACATGGATGCCTCGTGTCATGCTTATGTAAACATGAATGCCTCGTGCCATGCTTATGTAAACATGGATGCCTCGTGCCATGCTTATGTAAACATGGATGCCTCGTGTCATGCTTATGTAAACATGGATGCCTCGTTTCATGCTTATGTAAACATGAATGCCTCGTGCCATGCTTATGTAAACATGGATGCCTCGTGTCATGCTTATGTAAACATGGATGCCTCGTGCCATGCTTATGTAAACATGGATGCCTCGTGCCATGCTTATGTAAACATGGATGCCTCGTGTCATGCTTATGTAAACATGGATGCCTCGTGTCATGCTTATGTAAACATGGATGCCTCGTGCCATGCTTATGTAAACATTGATGCCTCGTGTCATGCTTATTTAAACATGAATGCCTCGAGCCATGCTTATGTAAACATGGATGCCTCCTGTCATGATTATGTAAACATGAATGCCTCGAGACATGCTTATGTAAACATGGATGCCTCCTGTCATGATTATGTAAACATGAATGCCTCGTGTCATGCTTATGTAAACATGAATGCCTCGTGCCATGCTTATGTAAACATGAATAACTCGTGCCATGCTTATGTAAACATGGATGCCTCGTGCCATGCTTATGTAAACATGGATGCCTCGTGCCATGCTTATGTAAACATGGATGCCTCGTGCCATGCTTATGTAAACATGGATGCCTCGTGCCATGCTAATGTAAACATGGATGCCTCGTGTCATGCTTATGTAAACATGGATGCCTCGTGTCATGCTTATGTAAGCATGGATGCCTCGTGTCATGCTTATGTAAACATGGATGCCTCGTGTCATGTTTATGTAAACATGAATGCCTCGTGTCATGCTTATGTAAACATGAATGCCTCGTGCCATGCTTATGTAAACATGGATGCCTCGTGCCATGCTTATGTAAACATGGATGCCTCGTGTCATGCTTATGTAAACATGGATGCCTCGTTTCATGCTTATGTAAACATGAATGCCTCGTGCCATGCTTATGTAAACATGGATGTCTCGTGTCATGCTTATGTAAACACGGATGCCTCGTGTCATGCTTATGTAAACATGGATGCCTCGTGTCATGCTTATGTAAACATGGATGCCTCGTGCCATGCTTATGTAAACATGAATGCCTCGTGTCATGCTTATGTAAACATGGATGCCTCGTGTCATGCTTATGTAAACATGAATGCCTCGTGCCATGCTTATGTAAACATGGATGCCTCGTGTCATGTTTATGTAAACATGAATGCCTCGTGTCATGCTTATGTAAACATGAATGCCTCGTGCCATGCTTATGTAAACATGGATGCCTCGTGCCATGCTTATGTAAACATGGATGCCTCGTGTCATGCTTATGTAAACATGGATGCCTCGTTTCATGCTTATGTAAACATGAATGCCTCGTGCCATGCTAATGTAAACATGGATGTCTCGTGTCATGCTTATGTAAACATGGATGCCTCGTGCCATGCTTATGTAAACATGAATGCCTCGTGTCATGCTTATGTAAACATGGATGCCTCGTGTCATGCTTATGTAAACATGAATGCCTCGTGCCATGCTTATGTAAACATGGATGCCTCGTGTCATGTTTATGTAAACATGACTGCCTCGTGTCATGCTTATGTAAACATGAATGCCTCGTGCCATGCTTATGTAAACATGGATGCCTCGTGCCATGCTTATGTAAACATGGATACCTCGTGTCATGCTTATGTAAACATGGATGCCTCGTTTCATGCTTATGTAAACATGAATGCCTCGTGCCATGCTTATGTAAACATGGATGTCTCGTGTCATACTTATGTAAACATGGATGCCTCGTGTCATGCTTATGTAAACATGAATGCCTCGTGCCATGCTTATGTAAACATGGATGCCTCGTGCCATGCTTATGTAAACATTGACGCCTCGTGCCATGCTTATGTAAACATGGATGCCTCGTGTCATGCTTATTTAAACATGAATGCCTCGAGCCATGCTTATGTAAACATTGATGCCTCCTGTCATGATTATGTAAACATGAATGCCTCGAGACATGCTTATGTAAACATGGATGCCTCCTGTCATGATTATGTAAACATGAATGCCTCGTGTCATGCTTATGTAAACATGAATGCCTCGTGTCATGCTTATGTAAACATGAATAACTCGTGCCATGCTTATGTAAACATGGATGCCTCGTGCCATGCTTATGTAAACATGGATGCCTCGTGCCATGCTTATGTAAACATGGATGCCTCGTGCCATGCTTATGTAAACATGGATGCCTCGTGCCATGCTTATGTAAACATGGATGCCTCGTGCCATGCTTATGTAAACATGGATGCCTCGTGTCATGCTTATGTAAACATGGATGCCTCGTGTCATGCTTATGTAAGCATGGATGCCTCGTGTCATGCTTATGTAAACATGGATGCCTCGTGCCATGCTTATGTAAACATGGATGCCTCGTGTCATGCTTATGTAAACATGGATGCCTCGTGTCATGCTTATGTAAGCATGGATGCCTCGTGTCATGCTTATGTAAACATGGATGCCTCGTGTCATGCTTATGTAAACATGGATGCCTCGTGTCATGCTTATGTAAACATGGATGCCTCGTGCCATGCTTATGTAAACATGGATGCCTCGTGTCATGATAAGAAAGTATCATGATATGTACCCTCAAGCAGGAAGATTACATACATAGTATAGCCATATTAGTGAACATAACCATGCCTTGTGTCAACATGTGTGTGTTGTTCTCTTGTTCAGATACATGTTATCAATCTGGCTATGGACTGATTGTTATATGTTTATCATATATACTATATGTAGACAAATTGAAGTTCCTCTGATAATCTGTATTTTGGTCGTAAAGCGATAGAAATATTGTGCCATAGCACGTAAATAGCCTCCAAATGATGACACCATATACGTCTATGCATAAACGCACCGAATAAGAATTACAATAGTATGCATATAATTATGAGAACTAAAAATTAAAATAATACGGTGCTGTGAATTTACATAATACGTTCTCCTGTCAAATATAAATGGCTCCAGATTGCTATGAAACGTTGCAACAGACGGATCTGTAGTCCAGTGGTAACACGCTAGACTGGTAATCCAGGGATCGCAGGTTCGATCCCCCGTCTGACCCTAATAAAATGTAATGGGTCTCTGTCTGTATCATTGCACTATCCTCCAAAACTCTAAAATGACTAATCTCTTCAGGAGGCGTCGCTCATATGGGCAACCGGTAGCGACGATAAATAAACGTAAAACCACCACCGAAACTTCGCATTACTTGGATCAAATTCCATACCAAAACATGTTTTCAAACGTGTGTCAGTGTCTGATATTTGAACAGACATGTGCATTTCAGGATATATAGCAATCTAGACTTACGCCACAATTCGTCACATGTCCGAAAGTGTTTCCACTATTTATTAAAAATGTATACATTATTTATTTTACAACGATTGCGAAGCAAGTTTTAACAACCTATATTAATCACTCTCATTGGCGCGGATCAAACCGTATATGTGGTCATTCATGTGGGAGGAAACCGGAGTACCCGGAGAAAACGCACCTGTGGTGCTAACCACTGCGCTAATCGGACAGCCACTATTTATAAGAACCTACTACACAAATATATGCATACACTATGGGCTGCAACTATCTCTGAAACGTAAGAAAGTTCCGTGGAACCAACGGTTACGACGGCCAAACTAAATTTGATACGAAATTTACATTTACACCACACTTGCCTACTCTCCGTTTCTTTGTGTTAGATGAGAATGATACGATGCAGTACCGGAAATGATCAACTATCGGCGTTATACGCGAAAACGACGCGCATACCATTGTCATATCAGTTGTTTGTTGTAATCAAACAGACGGATCTGTAGTCCAGTGGTTAACACGTTGGGTGGTAATCCAGGGATCTCAGGTTCGATCCCCCATCTGACCATAATAATTGTTATGTCATTGACTTGTCAGTATATCCAAGTAAGGGTTCGAGACCCAATACGAATAACCCTTTGATAGTTTACTACAGTTTAATCTACATAATACAAGTACAACGACAGTCTTCAATACAATGCCTACTATAACAATGGGACATGCTTATTATATAGTGCAGTAACAGTAACTCATGTACTAACAGTGTTGCTGAAGCAGCATTGTTGTGTCCCTTGGTATGTATATAATTCAGATACACAACACCCCCTTTTCAAAGCTTAAAAAGAACTATTTAAACATAATAAACGTCCATGCATCAGCATTAATGTGAGGTGCAATTATTGTTACCAATGTACATAAACTATTTAGTATACAGATGTGTTTATCTATGAATGTCAAACATATCACTTGTAATTTGTCTGGTGATACTATAATAGGTGATAACACATTTCCTCTCTCTGACATTTGATATTTAGAACAATTATTCTATCATCATGAACCAATTATAAATCCAGTTTATCTGGAGGCTTTGATAACCTTCCACAGCGTGTCATATAACCATTGTTTTGGGTAGACACATTTTTATCAGTTTCAACGCTCTTCACTGGTGCTGTAAAGTCAGTATAATTTGAGTTTTCAACATTTGCTTGGTTTGGGAAATCAATATCTTTATTAAAATCAACTCTTTTATTTAATCTGACTAAATGTCTTTGATTTCGTTCTATCGTGGACCTAGGCGTGTCTACAACAAATGATCTTGGGCGCGACGCTTCTTGGATAATGTTTCCTTCTATGTTAGCATCTTTAATATATACGCTATCCCCCTTTTTTAAAAGAGGCAAGGAATGTGATTTCCGGGCCCTGTCGTAATTTTGCTTTGAATACAACCGATTTTTAGTTTCGGTTTGGTGCAATTTCTTGCTGTCAATATGCTTCGGCATTAGATTTTCCGGCATTGTAGGCAGTTTTGTCTGGATTTTTCTCCCAAACAGAAGTTCTGCAGGAGAATGACCGTTTGCTAACGGAGTAGCACGATAATTTAGCAGCGCAACATAAGGGTCTGTACATTTGCATAGCAAACGTTTAATTGTTTGTACCGCCCGTTCAGCCTCTGAATTCCCTAATGGATATCTGGGACTGCTAGTCCTGTGTTCAATACCGAATTCATCAGTAAACTGCTTGAAAGTACTCGACGCGTATTGCGGGCCATTGTCACTAACAATGACATCACAGAGACCGTGCCTTGCTAATATCGATTTGAAATGTATGATAACATCTTCCGAAGATGTTCCATTTAACTTCGCTATCTCAATGTACCTAGAATAGTAACAACTTACTAAAAGATAGGTATTGCCTTTCCAATGAAATAAATCAGAACCCAACTTCTCCCACGGTCTGGTAGGAAAGTCAGTAGAAATCATCGGTTCTGCGCGATCGTTTCTCATCTTTGAGCACACATCGCACGACTTTACCAGATTTTCAATATCTCTATTTAACCCTAACCACCAAACAGAGTCCTGTGCTCGTTGCTTGCATTTAACCATGCCTTGGTGGGCTTCGTGTATATGAGATAAAACATCTGTCCTTAATTCTGTAGGGATAAATAACCTATTATTTTTCATTAGTAAACCTTTGTTTATTGTTATCTCACCCCTAAAAGGCCAATATAGTTTGGAAACTTCACAGCCTTTACTTTTGACAGCTGGCCACCCATGTTCGCATAATTCCATTAACATTTGACACACAATGTCTGTCTTTTGTTTGGACTTAATTTGCTGCAACCTTTTATCTGAGGCTGGCAAATGTTTGATAACACAGTCAACATATATTTCGGTCTCAGCACAATTTTGTTGCTCCTCAAATGTCAACTCATCACAAACAGGATTCCTGCTAAGTAGGTCAGGCATAAATAATTCTTTCCCAGGGACAAGTGAGATTGTATAGGAAAAATACATGAGTCTTAGTCTAAACCTTTGTATCCTTAAAGGAAGGTCACTAAGATCTTTTTGACCTAGTAATGGTACTAATGGCTTGTGGTCTGTGTTAATATGGAATACTTTTCCAATCAACATATCACTATGCTTTTCACAGCCATATGTAACCCCTAGTGCCTCTTTTTCTATTGTAGAGTACCTCTGTTCTGTCGGTGACAGTGACCTTGAAGCGTATGAAACAGGTTTCAGGTCCCCATTTTCTTGTTTCTGGAGCACCACTACCCCAAGGGCATAGCTAGATGCATCTGTCCTAACTACTGTGTCCTTGTTTGGATCATATAACGCTAAAACAGGAGCATTTATTAGAACATGTTTGATCTTTTCAAATGCTTCTTGTTGGTCAGAACCCCAATGAAAGTGATTCTTAGTACTCAATAAGTCTCTAATGGGTTTTGAGTACTCAGCTAACAGTGGTGTAAACTTACCCATCTGTGTTATGGCACCCATGAAACTACGAACCCCATGAATGTCTTTGGGAGCCCCTAGGTTTTTTATGGCCTTGACCTTGTCAGGATCTGCGGAAATTCCGTCTCGTCCTACAATATGACCAACACATTTTACCTGGGCCTTCTTGAACTCGCATTTATAAGGGTTAAGGGTTAAGTTAGCTTGCTCTAACTTGTTCAGGACCGTATTAAGTCTAGAGTCATGCTCATGCTCAGTCTGTCCGTAAATCAGTACATCGTCTGTCTGACATAGAACCCCCTCAATACCTTCCAGTATTTGCGACATTCTTTTTTGGAAATATTCACTACTACTTGATAACCCAAACGGTAATCGATTGAACGCAAACCTGCCGTATGGAGTAATGAATGTTGTGAGCAATTTCTCTCTTCAGCAAGCTGCACCTGCCAAAAGCTGCTTGTACCATCTAACTTGCTAAAATACTTCGCGTTTGCCATTCGTCCTAGACTCTGGTCTATTATGGGTAAAGGAAAGTTTTCACGGCGTACGCTTTTGTTTAACTGAGTCAAATCAACGCATATACGAACTTCTCCATTATACTTGGGTACACACACCATGCCAGCACACCAATCTGTGGGTTGGTCTACCCTAAAGATAACATCGGACTTTTCCATCTTCTCAAGTTGAAGCTTGACTTTGGGAAGCAATGGAATTGGCACACGACGCGGTACATTTAATGAATATGGCTTTGCGCCGTCATTCAGAGAAATACAGTATTCTCCCCCTAGCAGTCCTAACTCGTGAAATAACTTAGGATGTTCACGTTTTACAGACTCTAGAGATATTTCATCTACTGTATTTACGCTAATTAACCTTAAACCGGTTATCGCAGGTCGACCTAACAGACACCTGTTTATACCGCGTACTGCGAATATTTGTTCTGCTGTCATATATGACTTATTCGATAACGTTTCAGTAAACGTGCCCAGAACATTTAATTGTTTGTTTCCCGGACCAAACAACTTTCTATTTGTTTTCTGTAAATTTGGTATTTTAAGAGACTTAAATACATTTTCCGAAATTACAGTAACGTCTGCACCAGTGTCAATCTTGAAACTGATATAAATATGTCTCACCTTCAACTTGGTGTTCCATGAACCATTTTCTCCATCCTCAACAATTCCAATAAATGAGTTATTTGAATTTAATCCAGTTTCGAGGATTTCATTTTACTGCTTTGGTTCTGCAGCAAACAGCAAAATGATCACGTTTTGAACACTTTTTACAGGTTTTACCCATGGCTGCACATCGCCCGTCTTTGGGGTGAGTCCAATAGCACCGCATACAACGCTTTTGTGTGTCCCTTTGGTCTTTGTTGCCTCGATAATTTCTCTGCTGACCTGTTTTCAGTTTCGCACCTGCCCCTCGCCGTACTTCATCAGCAACGTCTACGCCATTCCCGTGTTGTTGCCGAACTTGGCCTTTGACTAGTTCGCTCTGCCTGGCCATTGTGACAGCTTTTTCGAGAGTAAGATCAGCCTCGAGCTGCATTTTCTCAGACTAGTTAAGAGTCCAAAATTCCTATCACTATCCTGTCTCGAATAAGTTCGATCTTTGTTTCTTCCGCAAAATTGCAATTGTTTGCCAGTTCATATAAGGAACGGATAAACGACTCTACACCCTCGCCCTGGTTTTGCTTCCTTGAGTGGAATTTCGCTCGTTCATGTATATAGTTCCGTTTTGGCGTAAAATGTTCATCCAATTTACTTAGCACGGTATCGAACTTCTTCTTATCCTCTGCGCTCAAATTAAACGATTTGAGAAGATTGTCAGCTTCTTTGCCAAGGGTATAAATTAAACTTGCTACCTGAATTTCATCATCATCTTTGTGCAATTTTGTAGCTGTTCTATAATACAGAAACCTTTGTTTCCATTCATCCCATTGATTTGGTGATGCAAAATTGAAACTATCCGGTGGCGACAATTTAGCCATTATGTGCAATTTATCACAATTATAACAATTTAATGTTACACAATTTAATAACAATTTAATGTTATTCCATTATTAACAATTTAATGTTATTCCTCATTAACCATATTCCCACAATTTACAATTTAATGTAAGTTCACTTCTGACACCATGTTATGTCATTGACTTGTCAGTATATCCAAGTAAGGGTTCGAGACCCAATACGAATAACCCTTTGATAGTTTACTACAGTTTAATCTACATGATACAAGTACAACGACAGTCTTCAATACAATGCCTACTATAACTCTTCTTTGTAATTTTGTTTATAGTCGCCACCGCATAAATGCATTTGGGCGACTGTATTTTCTAAGATGGTTATGTCCTAAGGTGATTCTTCTTGTCTAAGGTGATTCTTCTTGTCCTAAGGTGATTCTTCTGTGGTGGTTATTCGATGATGATTATACGTGTTCTGTGATGATTATTCCTATGCTTCTATGATGATTATTCCTGTTCTTCTACGTTGATTAGTTCGGTATTCTCTGAAGGTTCTGTATTCTGTGTGGCTTATGAAGACGTCATCAGGTGGTTACTTCTTTCTGTGCCGGCCAGGTTGACAAGGCCTGGTCTGTACGTGGTCCTTTGTAGGGCCACACTCCTCACTGTTGGTCACCCCGCAGCAGCATTAATACGGATCTGACAGTTAGACATCTGGTCGTCGATTGTCGCAAGCAAGTCCAGATACAGTATAGATCGGGGGAGCGTGGATCCACGACCGTTGCCGCTCCCTCAGGTCCGCCATCTCTTCTAAACGAAAGATCGAAAATCCAGTGTTCAGCTAGAACACCACCTGGAAGAGATGGCAGATCTGTCCTGATGTGCCATAGCCGTGGATCCACATACTTGGAGAGATTCCCCCTTCGCAAGATCGACAACCAGAAGATCCCAGAATCCTACGCTGCTGCTGCGGAATGTGCACCGGTCACGACGTGCACGTCGTGAGGAGATCGACCGGCGCCTACTATAACAATGGGACATGCTTATTATATAGTGCAGTAACAGTAACTCATGTACTAACAGTGTTGCTGAAGCAGCATTGTTGTGTCCCTTGGTATGTATATAATTCAGATACACAACATCTTTCAGATGTGACATTAAACCGAGGTCTCGTGTCGGTGCTTTACATCGTACACGTAAAAGAACCAGAGGAGACTCTGGAATGGCTCTGTATCATCCTACAAAACAAAAACAAACATACAAAATTGAAGTTGTAATATATATTGAAAGTTGTTAATTAATATCAAAATGTAGCCTGGGAACAGGCGTCGATATATTTTGCCTGGTCAGTCAAATAAATATGTTTTAACACCGAGACTATTAATTGGGCCGTATTGTGTTTCTGATCATATCATTTTGCCAGAAGTTAAAAAGTGAAAAATCGACAGACTGGAACCCATGTTAATCAAAATGTAATTGTGCCCACACTTGTGTAAATGATGCAAAGTTGTATAACATGGCCGATCAGTAAACAATTCGTAAACACATGCATTGCTAAATGTTAAGTATTATAAATTTAATTTTACATGTTGTCATATTTGTAAAACATAGAACGCATCCTTTTATTTAATTTGAAAATTGTTATTTTCAATGGATATATAGAGCGGCATTGTATACTAAAGCGACACTACATCGGTGAAAACGCAAATGTCTGCAGAATGTAATTTGCTATTATATGGTATAATATTTTTCCAAATTATTGCCTAATAACTGAGTATTTCAACAAATAAACAAACGTCGTATACGCGGTTTGTTGACATATAACAAAATAATGTAAATAGGGTCGACATTCATGCGTAATACAACGCGTTTATCCCGAATAACACGACGTATGGTACATATGTACAGTGATATCTCACATGTGTGCCTATGCATATTTATTTGTAAACTAATCTTATTTAAATTATCTCTAAACGAAAGTATCGTGTGTTTAGTATTGACTTCAGTGACAACAAAGGTCAATTCAGGAGCCTGGATGACCGTTTTATGAAATCCTACGTTCACGTTTGAAAGTGTATACCACAACACTGATTCAATGTTATTGTTCGATGTATTCAGAAGCATTTGTAGTAACCATTTATACATGCATTTTATATGCTTTTTGCGATGTAATGTCGCTTTAATATTACATGACATATACATATATCTATTAATTAAATTATATTCAGCTTTTCAATCCCATGAGAACACACATACTATAACATATCATTTTGCTAACAGTGCACAAATAGTATGCATGCTAGCACAAACATATAGAAAACATAGGCATTTCTGACTGTGCATATTTCTGTGTGTAATTGCTATTTTCTCGCTATTATAGCGAAAATAATTCTCCATTTGGATCTTAATCGTAATGGTAAATGCCATCTCAAGACCAAATCTTAGAGTTACATGTGCACTCCATATGCATGAATAATATGCAACGCTACAGCGCTGTTCCACCATCAGTATATCGTGTGCGAAAACGAAGCCAACACGAGTCGGCAAGTGGATAACAAGTATACACATACAACATTACCATATGTATTACATACCTCGGCTATATAACAAAATATTAAATACATTAGTAGTATAGGGCGCGAGCCTGCGTGTGCAAATGGTGCGAGAAACACTTTATCTTCGCGCCCTTTGCGTCCAGAAATGGTTCATGTGGTTTTCCTTGTAAGATAATGGTTAGACTGTGTACGGGGCGCGAGCCTACATATGTTAAAATGGTCAAGTGGTTCAATGAAACAGTTTCCTTGTGAAGTATTGGTTAGAATGTGTACGGGACGAGAGCCTGCATATGTTAAAAGTGGTTCAATAGTCAAGTATAGAGAAAAATGTAACCATAGAGAATAAACAAGATGTAAAGAAAAAAAAGAAAAGTAATAGAAAACCTTCTATTCGAAAACCAAACATTGTACCAGTTGATGCTATACTACATGAAGAGACACCATTGGACGATATAATTCAGACGATACCTGCGCCGCCATCTCCAATTGCTAGAAAGAAAATAGCGATAAAAGGACCTAGAAAATAACAAGGTATGTTTTTTATTCAGATTTTATAATTTTCTGCACTTCAACCTCTTCTTCTTTGGTTTGGTGGGTTCATCATTATCAGCATCATCATCGTCATCATCATCATCATCATCACTGATACGCTGTGTGTATCTCATGCGAAACCTCTTCAGAACTGATGCATGCTTCTTTTTACGTTAATTTGTCTTCTCATCTGCATGTTAAACTTTGAAATCTGAGAGTATTATCAGATCCATACATCCTTCTTGATTTTCGATTGTTTTATTTACGAAAATCGTAATGGCCTCATTTAACTTCATATCATTACATGTATCAGCACAATGTCCATTTGAAATATACTTTCTCTTCAGTACATATATCTGCTAAATTTAAAACAATTGCGACATGTCTCTGTATGGCAGTGATTGGCATAATGTCCCCTAAACTCACATCTGTAACAAGTTATAGCAGTAAGACTCTCATCTGATGGGCACGCTGTAGGATAATGACCAATTTCTTTACACTTATAACATTTGGCCTTATCCTCCTTATATGTTTCAGCCATGTGATCATATTGGTAGCATTTCGTACAGTGTTTGGCTGTGCATTTCGTTCCATAATGATCTTTTTCTTTACATTTCCAGCATGTAACATCTTTTTTCTTCTTACAGTCCGAAGCATAATGACCCTTCTCTTTACGTGTTTCACATTTAACTTCTGAATAATCGAATGGACATTCATCAGATAAATGTACCACAATGCTTGCAAAATCCACATGCGTTGTCAGACTTAAAATTGTGTGAATAATGACTGAAAGGCAATTTATCATCAAATTCTGGCCATTGAGATCACTCTATTAGTTGAGACATCGTGATCTGACATGATTGTAATGTGTGTGTGTTTTACGTTTATTTATCGTCGCTACCGGTTGCCCATATGAGCGACGCCTTATTTTAGAATTTGGAGGATAGTTCATGATGCAGACAGACATAGACACATTCCAGAGTCTCCCCTGGTTCTTGTACGTGTACGGTGTAAATCACCGACACGAGACCTCGGTTTAACGTCCCATCTGAAAGACTGTTTTTTGTTGTTGTTTTTTTATACATTATTTATTTTACAACGATTGCGAAGCAAGTTTTAACAACTTATATTAATCACTCTCGTTGGCTCGGATGAAAGCGTATATGTGTATATATTCATGTGGGGGGAAACCGGAGTACCCGGAGAAAACCCACCTGTCCGATCTGGCGACCACCGTACCATCTCACATACTTCCATGTCCGAGGATCGAACCCGGGTCGCATTGGTGAGAAGCGAGCGCGCTAACCACTGCGCTAATCGGACTGTTAATTTTATTAGGGTCAGACGGGGGATCGAACCTGCGAAATTATAATGTGCGAAATATACTCCATATGTATATGATTGTCAACCCTCATATCCACTAACCACTATAAATAGAATCAGTTGTCTCAAATCATTTCGTAGTGAACAATGCGTAAGCTGGTTGACTACTCAGATTCTTCTGAAGAAGAAGAAACTGAAATTACTTGCCAAATAAATGAACGTGAACATAGAAAGTCACGAAAATTTAAGACTCCCAGTAGGTAGAGTGTGTGAATTACTGATAACATGAGGGGAACATTACATCCCTGGAATGAGGGGAACATTACATCCCTGGTGCGCTTAATACAATAGTAAAGAATTTAAAGCACCAAGGAGGGGTGAATGATATTTATAAGATCAGATTCTCAATAACCTATCCAACTTCGAAATGCTGTATACATATGCCAATCAGTACAGCATCAAATGTCTATGGAGACAATATGTTGGCGGAAATTGAAAAAGTAGGCCTAGTTCAAAGTAATGAAAACTTTAGATTTGAAAAAAAAGGTTTAAAGTTAGAGATGACTCATACGTAAATGCCTAGTGGAAAGGGGGAAGTCCACAGATATGCATTATGGGGCAAATGATGGTATTGAAAACATAACTAAACATAGTAACTGTGTGTACAGATTCAAAATACAGAGAATACAATGTGTGTGCTTGAGCTGTAAGCGTTGGTATGGTGTATGTTAACAAAAACGATACCCCAGAATGGAGAAAAAAACTGTGGACAAATATCGCTAACTCATTTTTGAACAAAAAGCAAGAGCTATAGAATTGTCAAAAGATTGTGATTTACAAATAGATAAGGGGTGTGGGATAGATGAATTTACAACAAATTCATGTCATTTAAGACCCCACTTTTCACTGAAGGTCTGAGGTCAACATGAGTATCTGATTTGTGGTGGTCATAATGGTAATACAATACATGTGAATAATTACAATGATCATTATAATTATATAAAATACAGTTGGATGATTGACAGAAATAGCTAAAGGTTACTTTCCATGTTTGGCAAATACAAGGGAATACGATGTAGGTTCATATCTCCATATAGCAATATACAAACCTGGTATGATGAAATCTGATAGAAAAACTAGTTTCAAAAATGGTATGATACCCAGGTCTCAAATAAAACATTGTTTGATTTCCAAGCTGAAATGGAGAGAAGTATTGTAGATCTGATGTAGATATTTTAAGAATGGGGTGTGGTGAATTCATAGAGCTCATGGTGGAAATCGAAGATATCAACCCATTTACAGCACAGGGATTCGGCACGTTTGGGGGTACTAGTATATATATTTAAATATATATATACTAGTACCCCCAAACGTGCCGAATCCCTGTGATTTACAGAAGCTGGGGCTTGTAACAAATCATGGAGAACGAATCATCTCCCTGAAGAAACATTAAGCATAATCCCTGATGTAGGTTACCCAAATAAATGTAAATATTCGATTAAAGGGATTCAAAATGAAAATGAAAACAGAAAATCAAACATGCCTTAAACGGAGGGGAATAGTATGTATATGGGTTTTGTGTGGCTACCAACACAGTCTACGAATTTCATGCGTGCTTCGTTCATGGATGCAAACTTTGTTACAAAAAACGTAAACCCATATTCAGCACAAACTATGGAAGAACTTTACCATAAAACTATTAGCAGGCAAATCTATCTGATAAAAGCCGGATACAACTTGGTTACCATGTGGGAATGTAGCTTTAACAGTAAATGTTCCAATAATAAGGAATATAAACAGGAAACTGAACATTTTACGGGAACTTTACACCTATCAAACCTAGAGATGGTTTAAATGGGGGCCGTACCAATGCAGTGAAATTACATTACAAAATTGATGATACAAACCAAGAGGAGATTAAGTATGTGGACATATGTAGTTGTACCAATACCTTAATAAACACGGAGAGTACCACGTGGGTCACCCAGACATTCTGTAGTTGTACCCATACCTTAATAAACACGGAGAGTACCACGTGGGTCACCCAGACATTCTGTAGTTGTACCCATACCTTAATAAACACGGAGAGTACCACGTGGGTCACCCAGACATTCTGTAGTTGTACCAATACCTTAATAAACACGGAGAGTACCACGTGGGTCACCCAGACATTCTGTAGTTGTACCCATACCTTAATAAACACGGAGATTACCACGTGGGTCACCCAGACATTCTGTAGTTGTACCAATACCTTAATAAACACGGAGAGTACCACGTGGGTCACCCAGACATTCTGTAGTTGTACCCATACCTTAATAAACACGGAGAGTACCACGTGGGTCACCCATACATTCTGTAGTTGTACCCATACCTTAATAAACACGGAGAGTACCACGTGGGTCACCCAGACATTCTGATAAAAGAAGACATAGATCAAGACAAACTATTATAGTATAGAGGGATTCTCAAATGTAAAATATTGCACCCAAAAGAGTTATGGTTACCAGTATTACCAATTCATTGTAATAACGAAATGGTATTACCATTATGCATGACTTGTGCTGAGACAAATGAGCAAACGAAATGTTCTCATTCAGATTATGAAAGATGTTTAGTAGGGACTTGGTCAATGCCTGAAATTGCTAAGACAAATGCTAAATAGTATAAAAGGTAAGAGTTTTATGTTATCTATTCATTAATAAAAAAGATGACATACCTATATGATTATAAGTGTTCATGTGATTGGGAGTATGTCTGTGAATATGTGTTCCCAAGATGCCATACTAGTAAATGGTACACCACATGCTTAGCAAGAGATTACTGCGAATATTACGATACTCTTAAGTTAACGAATATATTACCAACAGAAGACTTAGTAGATCAATTTGTAGGACAGTTTTGGTATTACTTAAAAGATTACCATATACAGTGTTCGTGTAAACCTGATGTATACCACGATGCAATGGTTTTAGCAAAATATTGCTATGAGTATGAACCTTCGGATATGTCCTGGCAATTTGAAGAAATGTACGAAGGTAGCTAGTATTATCACATGCCCTTTAACTTTTGTTATATATAACAAAGCAATATTCGTTTTCAGATTCAATACAGAAACAAGAAAATGATGTGCTCATTAGAAAGACATGAAAACGGACGAAATAAAGGAAATAGAAAACAGAGTTGGATCAAAATTGATGTATGAAGATTATCTAAGTCCTAACAATGACCAAAGACAATGTACAGAAGAACAATATACAAAACTGGAACGATGTGCTAAAACCATGGACATTAGTGAGCATTTTGAAGTATATGTAACAAACGCAAACAAAAATCCATTGTTTTATACCATTTACCTCTGATAATGGGGCATATGGTTTCGAGATGGTATTAGATGGGCAACTAGTACACAATACACCAATACAAGAAATAGATAGCGGGAAATTAAATTTCATACAACATTTATGTTAATTCAAACAATTATTATTTTGATTATGTATGTATTTATAATAATATGAATGTATTTTATAACAAATATGAATGTTACTATTGTTTTTATTATTATATAAAAAGGTATCTCCATTGTATAGAGAATCATATCATAACTCGCCATGATAAGAACAACAATACCCCCTAGAGTATAGTATCCAATGGTATAGCCAAGCATCCACAAAACCAAGTATACACCAATTACTTTTATTCGGATATGACTCCATATCATTTCTCATTAATTGATATACTATAAATTGGGGATGGCAATGAATAGAGATTTTGGTATTCGAATAGTCGGTCGGGAAGGTATTCGAATTTTCGATATAGTTCTATCAAAAACTCAAAATCACCCAAACTCTTATAAAAATTGCATAAACGTCATCTTCTCCCTGCAAGGCCATGCACATATGACGACGACTCATTCAGTTATTGTTATCGGCCACTGTACTTTCATTGACGTTTCCACAAATGAAATCATTGTCACTTGAACTGCTTTCCGTTGAAAGGTGTTTGTTTTTCAAATGATTATTCAGATTGATGTTGTACCCGAATATGTTAAATCCAATTTGCATAGATTACACCTAGCAGTTTCCTTATTTTATTTTTTACGTTAATTTATCGTCGCTACCGGTTGCCCATATGAACGACGCCTCCTGAAGAGATTAGTTATTTTAGATTTTTGGATGATAGTGCATGCATGATACAGACAGAGACCCATTCCAGAATCTCCTCTGGTTCTTTTACGTGCACGGTATAAAGCACCGACACGAGACCTCGGTTTAACGTCCCATCTGAAAGACTGTTAATTTTATTAGGGTCAGACGGTGGGTCGAACCTGCGATCCCTGGATTACCAGTCCAGCGTGTTACCACTGGACTACATATCCGTCTGTGCAGTTTCCTTATCCTCAGTGCGATTGAAGCCTTTCCAAACGCGTGACTGAGCGGGTGTACGTCCTAGTTCACCATATAAAAAATCATTTTGCGTAGTCTTTTTAACTCCTAATAACTTTTTGCAAAGCTGCATATGGACCTTTTCAATTGACAACTCATTAGCGAAACCTACTACTTCACAACAATAATTCAGAATAAGCGACATTAATTTATCAAACAATTATATCCTGTGTTTAGACGGTATATATGTAAACTTATACAACTACTTGTTTAATTGAAACCTGGCTTTCTGTGCTTGACCTGATAACGTGTTCTGTTCATTGCTAAGATATCCACCAGTCGTAAATACTATGCCTGTATAACAACATTTATTGGCTATATCAATTTGCTGACCATCATAATAAAACACATTACCTTTGTTTTGGATACATTAACCTTCAGTTTCCGAATACTACAATATTCATACATTACAGTAAATCGATACTCCGTTGTAGTTCTTCCGCTGCATTTGCCAATATAACAATGTCATGAGCATATAAAAGCATGACTATCTTATGTCAACATCTATTCTACTAGTAGTATTATTATGTATGCATCTTCTAAATCATTAATAAACCTGGAAAGTAAAAAGGGGATAAACACTCTCCTTGCCTGACACCGAGTAATCACGTGCACTCTTCATTTAATGTATTACATTGCTTAACGATATACTTAACTGATTCGTACATCGATTTAAATATATCTACCATCTACGTGTAAATTTGACAATGTATTTGTCAATGTTTCAGTGAATAAAACAACGTCATGTTTTATGAAACATTTCCGTTACAAAATCTGATTTAAGTTATGTATTTTGATTGTAAATAACATTAGTATGCTCTCATGTTCAGCTTGCGTTAGGCAGTGTCACGTACACTGTTTTTAATAGAAACAAGAATGTCAAAACTCGCGTAGTTCTGTTAGGACTAGTATGAATGTGTTGGTGGAGTAACGTCCCGCCCAACATTGGTATGTTTAAATGTGACATGATATGTGTTGGTGGAGTAACGTCCCGCCCAACATTGGTATGTTTAAATGTGACCTGAAATGTGTTGGTGGAGTAACGTCACGCCCAACATTGGTATGTTTAAATGTGACCTGAAATGTGTTGATACCATAACGTGAGTTTTGATAATGGTCTGATAATTGGTTTATAATTTATGATCATTTATTGGTGGCCTAGAACTCTTGGTTGTAAATTACATGTACGAACATATATTTATCATTCATTTTATTGTTCAAACAAAGGGTCTTTTTTTCATTTTTGGGGCCCCTATCTGGTAACCTCATTTATTTTCACATAACGTGATGTTTAAAGTAGAACAAATACATGTAGATCTGTTGTCAATGTAATGACTTTCATGTACGTATGAAAGGGTATTGGATGGATTTATGCAGGAATGGCGTATGGCTATAAATAACATGGAAGTGTTAACATTGTATAAATGTGTTAAGGATACATTAGATATAGAATATTATTTGAATAACATTGTGTCTCGCAATCTGCATATTGCATTTACAAGAATAAGACTATCTGCACATAGTCTTAGAATTCAAACTGGTAGATATGGAAGAGATAGAATTGATAGAATTCTAAGATATTGTCAAATTTATTCTACAAACGAAATAGAAGACGAATTTCATTTTGTATTGGCAATATGAATTTTATTGACGAACTTATATAAAACGGTATTATAGAGTAAACACAAGTATGTTTAAATTTACTCAGTTGTTGTCCAGTAAAAACAAATCAGAATTATATATGTTAAGCAAATTTATAGAAGAAGCTCTTGAGATACGTGTCATTAGATCATAAACGGTTCCTGGAGGTCTTTAAAATTGATATTATTATTTCTTATACAATTATATTGAATGTTTATCTTTGCTTAGATCAATATATAATTATGAGGTCACAATTGTAGAATTCGTTGGACAATACTTTATATATGATAGCCCATACTGAGAATAGTATTGCTGTAACAGTCAGATGGAGTCTATTCCGAGGAGAGTGTCACAGGTGTGCCTCGTAGGTAGGGATCATCCCAATCATTGGATGGGCTACACTCTGTGTGATACACTTCTTGGAAGTAGATTTTAGTTTGGTGTGTTCCACCTAACGCTGTATCCTAGTATGCTGACCATGCATGTTGACCATGTACGTTGACCATGCATGTTGACCATGCACATTGACCATGCACGTTGACCATGCATGTTGACCATTCACGTTGACCATTTATGTTGACCATGCACGTTGACCACGCACGTTGACCATGCACGTTGACCATGCATGTTGACCATGTATGTTGCCCATGCACGTTGACCATGTATGTTGACCATGCACGTTTAACCATGCACGTTAACCATGCATGTTGTCCATGTACGTTGACCATGCACGTTGGTCATGTATGTTGACCATGCACGTTGACCATGCACGTTGACCATGTATGTTAGCCATGCACGTTGACCATGCATGTTGACCAGGCACGTTGACCATGCACGTTGACCATGCATGTTGACCACCTGGGTCGTGTGACATGAATTGTGTCAGTATGGTGTAAATACAAATGATATTAAGTATAATGAAACTGCTGGGTTTTGTGTGTAGAGGGATGCGAGTTTATTTTTTTTAATTTACAAATGAGCTAAAAAAGTTCTCAATCAATTGTCAATATCATTATTGTGCATACAATCCGCACAGTCTTTAACTACGAAAGTACATTAAAAATTAAGACATCTTAATTTTATTAGGGTCATATAAACTACCTATCTATGGGAGTTATTTAGAGGGATCCAAGGCAGAATAATATCATGGCTAATTTTGTCACCATCCATAAATAAAGTCTCTCTTTTATGGTCATTTGTAGGGCAAAGAAGAATACCGACCAATTCAATGTCCATCCGGACAACTCTACAACCGCAATGGCAAGTGTGTATTTCCGGTCAACAACTGGTTTGTGTCAAGCTACTTAATATATTTGAAACTTATTACAAATCAGTTAATTGATTTGTTTGAATCACCGTCCAATTCTGTTCCGATGTCAAGAGTTATCTCAGCTCTGCAATACCCGAATTCCAAGAAGTGGCGCATTGCCAGACTTGACCAAGAACATACATATTCAAGCATGAAGAGTAACACATACATAGTTATTTTGGTAAATCAGGCACATATTCCCAATCCAATCACATTGCTGCGCAGCGTAACCGATATGACGAAAACACCCTGGTATATGCAAATCAATAATACAAAGCATGTCCTACTAGCAGAAATCAGCAGGATGCATGAATTCACAACTGAGCCTAAGACATTAGTTGCAGTACCGTTTGGCAACATGACCGTAAATATCACCATGGAAGCATTCAGTAATGTGTTTACTGGTAACATATATATATACCGGTAGAAAAATCTTCATGGTGACAACATTATATTTCTGTGAACAGGTGGAACTCCTGCCTTCTGAATTCATGGTAAGCGATGACCATAATATGCTATACAACAGAATAACGAATCGTATTGTTTGAATCTGAGTTCGCAGTCATCGCAAAATCGGATGAACTCCATGCACGCATTTGTGTAGTCGATTCTGGGTTTGAGAAAATGGTTGAGAACGAGATTGTTAGGAATGCTGTTAATGTAGTCTCGATTTCGCTCGAGTGCTCCCTTATACTTGTAATATATTTATGGTAAATATATGTACAACCAACTCGGGAGTGCTCATGTTGATAACTTATTTAATATTGCAACAGGGGCAAAAATATATAGAGTCGACAAGTTTATTTATATAAATATAATTTTATATGAAACGTTGCTTTGATTCTATATATAGAAATGGACTATGGTTAAAGTTATATAATATTGGTATTCAGGGTCAAATGTTATGGCCTTATGTGTCATTAGAGACATGCATCAAATGGTTACATTTTGTGTACGCCATTGTGGCAATTATACAGTATGCAGTTGGGCTAAGACAAGGTGAGATAATGTCGCCTGTCCTTGTTTTATCTGTTCGCGGAGGACTTTCTTAAGTAAGACGACATTAACACAGGGATGTGCAGTGAGGATATCGTACTTACTTTATTGCTATTTTCCGATGGGATGTTAGTTTATATAAATTTATCTTAGCTTGATTGCGAAACAAGTTCTTACAACTTATTTACTAGTAATCACTCTCTATACCTCATTCTTTATGGAATTCATCGCCACGAGGGAGAGAGAAGAACCAACGTGGGAGGGCATAATCGTAACGGCTCCGGCGGGCTTCGAACTCCGGGACTTTCGCACCTGAATGCCATGAAGAATACTTGGATATTTTTAATTACCGTCTACCCTGAGCTTATGTATGTTCAAGGAAAACTGTAACCAGGCCAATGCCAATATTCAAGCACTGATCACAATTATGGCAAATCAATGCACGAACAATAGCTCAAATAATTATGCTAAAATTTAAAATAAAACGAGATTATGTTGGCACTGTGGAAATCAGCATCATTCAAAAATCGATCAACGTTCTTCTCCGATGATTCAGAAGCCGGTGAGTGGGTGGGGCACGAATACTGATTGCACACGCAATTACAGCATACATAGTTCTGGAATTCCAAATGCATGTATACTTAAAATCGACAACGTTCTTCTCCGATGATTCAGAAGCCGGTGAGTGGGTGGGGCACGAATACTGATTGCACACGCAATTACAGCATACATAGTTCTGGAATTCCAAATGCATGTATACTTAAAATATACAACGTTCTTCTCCGATGATTCAGAAGCCTGTGTGTGGGTGGGGCACGAATACTGATTGCACACGCAATTACAGCATACATAGTTCTGTAATTCCAAATGCATGTATACTTAAAATCGACAACGTTCTTCTCCGACGATTCAGAAGCCGGTTGGTGGGTGGGGCACGAATACTGATTGCACACGCAATTACAGCATACATAGTTCTGTAATTCCAAATGCATGTATACTTAAAATCGACAACGTTCTTCTCCGATGATTCAGAAGCCGGTTGGTGGGTGGTGCATGAATACTGATTGCACACGCAATTACAGCATACATAGTTCTGGAATTCCAAATGCATGTATACTTAAAATCGATCAACACTAGTTTAAATCTCTGGTGGGTTCTGGAATAGTCGTTAATTCACAGTAGAGTTTATCGACGCTTACAGAACAAGCACAAGCTATTTACGTCAGCACGAAGACACTGTTCGCATTACATTGTGGTGCATACGTCGGAGATAATGAAGACTATTGCTTGACTAGCAGAAACAATGACATAAGAATGGTTTGAGCAAATTGGTTAGGACGGTTTACTGCTTCATAACGGCGATTCACCGCAATACATGCACGAACGTGAATGTTTGGATCATTATAGGGAATATTTTAATGAGGTCAGCTTTCCGTAACAGTTACTGAGCTTGTGCTGTGTTATATAGTAGTTGTACGTTTATTTATCCTCGCCGCCGGCGAACCATGTAGGCGAGCATTCTAAGTTGATTATCTGCATCGAAGTGTCTGTAGAGTTGTAGATTGTTGTCTTGTAGTGTGATGGTCTTGAAGTATTCGATGATGGTGCGATAAAACGACAACTGGAGTAGGCATCTTCTTCTTCTTCAGTGTGACAAGTCCTGATGGTCTTGTCTTTTTTTTACGGCCACCTGTGTTATAAACATGTGTTATGACATGGTTTAAATAGAGATCACGTGTGGAGTTTATTACTCGGGCATGTTAGCTGTTGTTAAGCAGAACAAATCAATGATGAAATAAGCACATTTTGTTGGGAATTTAATTACGGTAACACATGTAACGTATTTAGAGTACCGGTATGCTCGATCATGTGATGTAAATTTAATTACAGTAACACATGTAACGTATTCAGAGTATGCTAGATCATGTGACGTAAATTTAATTAAGGTAACACGTGTAACGTATTTAGAGTATGCTAGATCATGTGACGTAAATTTAATTACGGTAACACATGTAACGTATTTAGAGTATGCTCGATCATGTGACGTAAATTTAATTATGGTAACACATGTAACGTATTGAGTATGCTCGATCATGTGACGTAAATTTAATTACGGTAACACATGTAACGTATTGAGTATGCTCGATCATGTGACGTAAATTTAATTACGGTAACACATGTAACGTATTCAGAGTATGCTAGATCATGCGACGTAAATTTAATTACGGTAACATCGAATCTGCAATCAAACTTTCTGTGGTCTGTCTTATATAGTGCGTTCGAATCCCTTTCTGTCTAGCTCACTGAGAAAAATAATTATCTAATTTGGGTTAATTAAATAATATGATGGTACATTTCAATGGATTATACAGATATCACAATTTCCTTCAGTTGTCAAAACATATGTACAGCATATTTTCCAGTGCTTGTTTGGAAAATGACACTAAAATGTTGTCCTGCAACTGTACGGCCGTTTATATTCATATTATACACACATACCGAAATCTCAAGTTAGAGAATTAGACTATTTATGAATAAGAGATGCAGTTTTGTCCTAAAGTTTAACACATGTAGGGTATCTGATCATAAGACAATGAAGTTGAGAAATTATATACCCGATGCATATAACCTACATTACTGACTTTTGACTATCTTTCTATTCAATCTGAACATTCAGTTGATATATCTTGAATAACTAAAATATGTTGCACGTGTTTTCTGTACTGGCAGATTATAAGAAAATTAAATTAGTTCTGCTATTCTTATTTATTATTAGACAACATTCGATGCATCCAACCAGAAAATATTGTAAATACTGGAGATGTATGTACAGTAAAACCTGTGTTAGTGGTCACCTCCATTAAGCAGCCAACCTGTATTAGGCAGCCAGTTTCCAAATATGTTGTTTATTATACATTTAACCTCTATTCCACCTGTGCTAAGCAGCCACATTCTGTGATTCCCTTGGCTGGCTGCTTAAGACAGGCTTGACTGTAGTTAGTTATGGCCCATATCAGTGATAACTAATAAAACTACAAAATAAATAAATTATTATCGAGACAGCCTTCGTGGTTGAGAGGTTACGGTCACTGCCTTGTATACCACTGTAACCTATCATCACTGATGGTCACAGGTTCGAATACTGGTGGTGTTTTACGTTTATTTATCGTCGCTACCGGTTGCCCATATGAGCGACGCCTCCTGAAGAGATTAGTTATTTTAGATTTTTGGAGGATAGTGCAATGATACAGAGAGAGACCCATTCCAGAGTCTCCTCTGGTTCTTTTACGTGTAAAGCACCGACACGAGACCTCGGTTTAACGTACCATCTGAAAGACTGTTAATTTTATTAGGGTCAGACGGGGGGATCGAACCTGCGATCCCTGGATTACCAGTCCAGCGTGTTACCACTGGACTACATATCCGAGCCCCGCTCAGACCGTGTCTCATTTATATGAAACAGTTTGCAGTTTCTTACAGAGGTTGGTGCACCAAGTACTTATTAACTGCTGGAGCCTTTCCAGGAAATGTGTTGTAGGTAAATTTCCCGTCGCTAAAATAGGTAACTGGTAGCGACGTTAAATAAACTTAAATAATAATATTTAGTACGGAATAGAGCTAACTATTGTCTATTCTTGTCATGCCGCTTATGTCAACAATTTTGGTAGATTACGGATCAATGATCAGGATAGTTGATCATGAAAAATTGTTGATGCATAGATGGACGGACGGAGACGTGTACTGTTGGCTGAACACTGGGTGATCACAGTAGCTCAGCCAAGCTAACAAAAAGAGAGAATGAATCTACACAAGAAAATGATCAACACAAGTATACTGAAAGGATAAAGAAACGCAGGGTAAACATTTGAGGTGATTTAACCCATTCAACCCGAAGTAACTGACATGGATTGGTGCATGCTATTTTTAGACCAATAAATTAATAAGAAAATTACCTTTGGACCAGTTCATTTATCAAAATGGGTAATTTTATCTAAAAATAGTAATAATTATTACTGGCAAAAAAGTGCAGATCCTGATGAGACGGCTCGTTACGAGCCGGCTCATCTGGATCTACACTTTTCATAAGCCTATTTAGAGGCCTGTGGGGTTGAAAGGGTTAAAGTGATGTGTTTGATGTAATATACAATATTTTTATATGAGCATAAAAAACAATCTTTAATCAACAAAATACCAACATTTCATTATATTTTGAATTATAATTCATTAGTAATTGTAACACATTTGACGGTAACCCCCAATTTGGCAAAGTGAAATCGATTAACTCGGTCAGTATCTCGTATGCCCCCTCGCGCATCTGACACAGCCCCGATTCTCCTGTGCATGGAGTTCATCAGTTCATTTATCCTTCTCATGGGAATATTGTCCCACTCTTGCAAGAAGGCAGTCCTTAGTATGGTCGAGAGTAACAGGGATATTCCGACGCCCCGTTACCCTCTTGTCAAGGTCGTCCCACAGATGTTCGATTGGGGACATATCGAGTGGGTTAATGTTATGGTTTGCGAGAAAGTCTTGACAAACTCTACCTACATGGGGCCAGGGCATTATTACGCTGGAAAATTATGTGACGCTGTTGCACAAATGGAACTACCAGCGGGCGGAGTATTTCATCCATATATCTTACAGCGTTTAAATTCCCGGCTACCACAATCAACGGTGACTTTACCCCGTGAGATATCCCTCCCCAGACCATAACCGAGCCACCCCCAAACCTATCCCTCTCAAAAACGCAAGCGTCGGTGAAGCGTACCCCACGACGTCGGTATACACGACGTCGACCGTCTGGACGAAAAAGAGTGAACCAGGACTCGTCTGTAAAAAAGACCCGTCTCCATTGCCTCATTGGAAATCGTCTGGGAGCATGTGCCGCCAACCAAGCCATACGATGCGTGCGACGTGCATGCGTGAGATAGACGACGTGCTCGCACACAAATCTCGCACAATCGATTCCTTACAGTTTTGGGGTGAATGTGGCGATTATGATTGCCTACCGTATTAACAGCGGTTTCAGTGGCAGTATCGTGGCGATTACGCAGGTGGGCAAGACAAATATCCCTGACTTGACGTCGCGACGTTACGCTCTGATGTCCCGATCGCGGTCGGTCGGCAACCCTTCCGGTATCTCTAAAACGACGGACAAGACGTTCTATGGTAGAAACATTCACATCGAACTGCTTAGCAACCTGTTGTTGCCTTTGACCTTGCATTAGCAATGCAATAGCCTGACCCCTCTGAACTTCCGTCAGCCGTACCATGATTGCAATATCTTCAAATTCAATGTAAATAGCGGAAATCGATGTGTATACCTCAAGAGTATCAAGTGGTATGACATGTTTTGACAAACTTGTCATCATTATTCTGCATGTGTGTTTTGCTTTTTATCACTTTCTCTATGTGGCAAGGTGCATGACACAGTTAAATAACTTTAGCCACTGGTTTTAGTGCACAGTGACCAGGATAGTCGGCTGACGAGTTTTCATAATTTTAGGCCAATGAATTAAATAATTGTTGCATATTTTGTTACCCTGCGTTTCTTTATCCTTTCGGTATATTTTGTACTTTCTTCTCAATCCAGTTGACACACTGTATATTATAAAATACAAAGAATGTACATATATTGAAATAAAATATTGTTTAAATTAAGTTAGACAACGACTAGGACATGGTCCAATGAAAAAGCCACATTTCTCGCTTCTAAATCGTAGAAAAACGTGACCTACTTATGTACGTTGTCTAAGTCAGATAGATCAACTCATTGGCCCGTCTTAACGAAATATACACCGAGCGAAGCGTAGATCATCTCATTGGCCTGTCTTAACGAAATATACACCGAGCGAAGCGTAGATCATCTCATTGGCCCGTCTTAACGAAATATACACCGAGCGAAGCGTAGATCATCTCATTGGCCCGTGTTAACGAAATATACACCGAGCGAAGCGTAGATCAACTCATTGGCCCGTGTTAACGAAATATACACTGAGCGAAGAATAGATCAACTCATTGGCCTGTGTTAACGAAATATACACCGAGCGAAGCGTAGATCAACTCATTGGCCCGTGTTAACGAAATATACACCGAGCGAAGCGTAGATCAACTCATTGGCCTGTGTTAACGAAATATACACCGAGCGAAGCGTAGATCAACTCATTGGTCTGTGTTAACGAAATATACACCGAGCGAAGCGTAGATCAACTCATTGGCCCGCGTTAACGAAATATACACCGAGCGAAGTGTAGATCAACTCATTGGCCCGAGTTAACGAAATATACACCGAGTGAAGCGTAGATCAACTCATTGGACAGTCTTAACGAAATATACACCGAGCGAAGCGTAGATCATCTCATTGGTCCGTGTTAACGAAATATACACCAAGCGAAGCGTAGATCATCTCATTGGTCTGTGTTAACGAAATATACACCGAGCGAAGCGTAGATCATCTCATTGGTCTGTGTTAACGAAATATACACCAAGCGAAGCGTAGATCATCTCATTGGTCTGTGTTAACGAAATATACACCAAGCGAAGCGTAGATCATCTCATTGGTCTGTGTTAACGAAATATACACCGAGCGAAGCGTAGATCATCTCATTGGTCCGTGTTAACGAAATATACACCGAGCGAAGCGTAGATCATCTCATTGGTCCGTGTTAACGAAATATACACCGAGCGAAGCGTAGATCATCTCATTGGTCCGTGTTAATGAAATATACACCGAGCGAAGCGTAGATCAACTCACTGGCCCGCGTTAACGAAATATACACCGAGCGAAGCGTAGATCAACTCATTGGCCCGCGTTAACGAAATATACACCGAGCGAAGCGTAGATCATCTCATTGGCCCGCGTTAACGAAATATACACCGAGCGAAGCGTAGATCAACTCATTGGTCTGTCTTGACGAAATATACACCGAGCGAAGCGTAGATCAACTCATTGGACAGTCTTAACGAAATATACACCGAGCGAAGCGTAGATCAACTCATTGGTCTGTCTTAACGAAATATACATCGAGCGAAGCGTAGATCAACTCATTGGACAGTCTTAACGAAATATACACCGAGCGAAGCGTAGATCAACTCATTGACCCGTGTTAACGAAATATACACCAAGCGAAGCGTAGATCAACTCATTGGCCCGCGTTAACGAAATATACACCGAGCGAAGCGTAGATCAACTCATTGGCCCGTGTTAACGAAATATACACCTCGCTTCGCTTTCTCGCGAAAAATTTCTCGCATCGCTTGGTGTATATTTCGTTAAGACGAGCCAATTCGTAATTATTGAGGATTAAAGAATTAAAACACAAAACTGTCAGGCTCTCAAAGCAGCAACAAAACAAAAGCAGATATGGACATTTTTATTTATTCATAACATTTTGATACGTTAAAACAAAATGATAATAATCAAGTACACCAGTTTAACCTAAATGCACACTTGATGATATTCTACACAATATCTATTATCATATTTAATAATTGTACATTAACTAGAACAAACTGAACAGATACTGCATTACGAGGATTCACACAAACCACACACCCCATTTCTACTAGTCTAAGCTGATCTATTTCTAAATTCAGGGCGACATGGGCGAAGTAGTCGCCCTTAGTAGTCGCCCTTGACTTTGCCCTCTGGGGGCACAAGTTTCCCTTAAAAAAAAAAAAAATCTTGTTATTTTTACAATTTTCAGACAAAATATTGTCCAGTAAGATACACTGTCCATTGTAAAGCATTCCTTCTATTCTATTTAACCGTCGTATTGTTTATTTTAACCCTATTATGTTGAAATTTATTAAAGAATACCATTAGATGACGCAACCGCATGCTTTCTCACTTGTCCCAAAAATATGTGTCTAGCTTGAGCCCTGCTAATAAATGAACATGGATGTTGTTGTTGTCGGTGACTTGGGCTTCATAGTGCTCCAACTGTCCAGGTGTCATAGCGCTGAACAGGACTGAATATTTGGTGCAACAGCTTATTACACGGGAATCAAAATCAACCTTGCGCTGTATCACAAATGAAAATGATATACACGTGATTGATTTAGTTATAGAAATTGACTATTATCACAAATGGTTTCTTAACCAATTTCATTCTGGATACATTTAACGGCTTTTGCAAACAACATAGATCCAGATCAGCCGCAGCGTGATGCTGATCAGGATCTATGTTGTTTGCTACATAGTCAAGTGTCTTAGCAAGATCATCGGAATAGCAAACAGCATAGAGCCTGATCAGACGGAACGTTCCGTGACGGTTGATCTGGCTCTATGTTCTTTGCAAATACTATTTGAACAGTATCCAGAATGAAATGGGTTAATAGAGCATATAATATAAACTACCTGTTTGTGAACATAGTAACTTGCTGCTGTACTAATGGATGGGCGATTGTACATATGAAACCATAGCCCAATTCAAAAAAATGGTCTTGCTGCGTTGGTTCATACTTCATTGTTAACACAAAAAACATTTCAACAGTAAAGAATGTTGGTTGCTTAAAGCATTATATCATAATAAAGGATGCTTTTGGTAAAATATAAATACTAATGTGTGTGTGTTTACAAAAATCGAAATAGTCGCTCAGAAACGATAAAATTCAAATAAATATAAACCGTCGTATACGAGAATTTGTTTATTAACAAACGAAATGTAAACACGCGCAGCAGCGCGCATGCGTGAAACAACAGCGGATATGCCAGGTTTCTTTTTCATCATTGCCAAAGGAGAACGATGCATTCCGAATGTAAATCAAGTTCCGATTGTAAACAAGTGCGCGTGACCGACCGACTTTCGGTTAACATAATAACTATAACATAATTATACAAATTATAATTTAAGCATTGCTACACATACATAAAATTTGAATTTTTCAAATATCTTTTATTTCATACGATATAGGGCTGCTTTAACGGTTACACATCAGGCAATCAATACAATTTTTTCAACTTTGTTTTAGAACTACGGTACATGTATTATTAAGGATAATAATAGTAAACAATAAGTAAATAAACTTATTTTAGATACCCAGAGATACATTTATTGCACAAATACAGCAAACCCAGCAATGCCACATCATATCTTTAACACTAATTCTTCAGGCACATTTAGATGCACTGCCCATTTTCTTTGCCAGAACAGAGTAGTAAAGCTAATTACTAACCTTCAAAGAAGTCTTGAAGCAAACAAAGATTCAACTCACAACCAAACTATATGTATAGGGTCGAGATATATGTACATAACATATTTAGCTGAAAGTTCTAAATACTGATAGAAGAAATCACTGTATGTATAACTGGATCAAAAGGATATATATATAGAGAGTGGTGGAACCTATGCTCGGCGTAAATCCTACATATCATGGCCTATAAAAAAGTTAAAATGCACTTGCCGTATATTATTATTTTCTTTTAAGTCGTGAATATAACTTTCAAAAAATTGTTGTTGAAAATTTTAGCTTTATTATGTGACCATGAGCCTTAATACAGCTATTGCAACGGCACCTGTTTCCATGGGGAACTAGATACTTTAGGGCACCTATGCACGCCGTACATGATTTATGCACGGGTAAATGTTGAATATATTATTTTGGCTTAGTAACATCAATATTATAACTTGTAAGAAACCTTTTTTCTGGGTATTTGTACATTTTTTTCCAATTCGGATAGCCACCTGAAATGCTCATAAACCGCATCATATCGGTGGAAAAAAATCTCCAACAAGTTGTCTGTTTATATTCAGCTACTCAATCAGGTGACAGTTGCATTAGGCTACCGGTATGCGCAACGGAATGCTATTGAACCATGCTTCATCCCTGTCAGCGAAAATAGGTTAAAACTATTTAAATATTTTAAATACGGGTGTAAATGGAAAAAATACGCCGAGCATAGGTTCCATCACTCTATATATATAAATGTTCAGGTTAGTTATACAAATTGTACATTCTCAACATAACAGTACCGAGCATATATGTATAATTACGGATTATAATTAATATTTTCTACATTTTTCCAATGTCTTTATATAAATTTGTTGTGGGTTGCTTAGTTACACATCTTAAATAGCTAAACAATAGCTGTACATTTACAGTCAAACCTGTGTTAATGGTCACCTCTATTATGCAGCCAACCTGTATTAAGCAGCCAGTGTCCAGATTCCCAATATGCTGTTTTATTATACATTTGACCTGTATTAAACAGCCACCTGTGCTAAGCAGCCACTTTCTACGATTCCCTTGAGTGGCTGCTTAAGACAGGTTTGACTGTATTGTTACATCTTGGGGCTTACGCTGCATTTTCAACATAGAGAGAAGTTTAAAGTATAAACACCAGTGATAGGTTTGTTGTGTCAGTCATGTATACTCCGCTATATCAGTCTATATGAACATCTTCTCCCTAACATCAAAAAAGAGAGAAGTGAGATGGCCCATCTGCTAGATCCAGTCACAGATCCTTTACAGCAGTAGGAAAATTTAAGCCCAAAAAAACAAAACACATAGGGTCGTCGGTAGTGGATTTTTACAATAGATCTACTCTTGTGCACAGAAAAATGCGAAAAACCTAATTTTGAAAATTGTCTTCAAAATTTCATAAAAATATAATCAAGAGTTGGAGGGGGAGGTGAACCGTAAACACAGGGTCCCCCCCCCCTTAAGCACTCACTCACTCACTTTTCCCTAGGTCTCAAAAATCAGGCTAAGTATGTAATACTAATTTTGTCTTTCAAAGTAGATAAATTGCATAATTAGATATGTGGTACCAATGTTTATACCTGTGTTTAATACAAGCAAGTTTTTCTATTTATGTCATAGTATCATATCAGGGTGGAGCATGACCCATTTGTATACATGTTAGGAAATTACTAAAGCATATTTCATTATGAAATTAAAGTCATACGCAAGTACTTTCAGGGATATTAATGAAATGACTTTGCGGCAAACATACAGACCTGCGGACAATGTGGTTTCGATATAGACCCTCCCAACAATGTTTGCTGAGGGTATGAGAAAAACTACTGATATATGATCAAATGATTGTTAAGCATCTTTTCTATTATTTACACGATTATGATACACATTCTATAATATATTATTTAGCGCACACGCACGCGCACGCACACACACCTCGTCACAACTAAGTTACTGTTCCATTATTTACAGCATATTTAAAACATGGAGTCTACCAACTGTACAAATGAGTATAATAATCTAATCATAGGCAGCTGTGGGGTAAAGCTAAACTAACTACATCACAACAATCGGCATTCAGAAATGCAACCAATCAGCATTCAGCAACATCAGATTTGAACAAATCGCCTTTCAAGAATTTTGGAATGCAACCAATCAGCATTCAGCAACATCATATTCGAACAAATCGCCTTTCAAGAATTTTGGAATGCAACCAATCAGCATTCAGCAACATCATATTCGAACAAATCACCTTTCAAGAATTTTGGAATGCAACCAATCAGCATTCAGCAACATCATATTCGAACAAATAGCCTTTCAAGAATTTTGGAATGCAACCAATCAGCATTCAGCAACATCATATTCGAACAAATCACCTTTCAAGGAATTTTGGAATGCAACCAATCAGCATTCAGCACTTTCTGAATGCAAGTAATAACAATGCTAGAATCTCGAGGGTGAAAAAAATCAGCATTCAACATTAGTGGAATGCACGCAATGAGCATTAGGACTATTGGAATGCAAGCATGGAGTATTTTAGGAATCTAGAATACAGCATGCAAGAATCATAGAATGCAACCAATCAGCATTCAAAAATTCCATAATGCAACCAATCAGCATCCAATAATTTCGGGATGTAACCAATCAGCATTCAAGAATCACAGAATGTAACCAATCAGCATTAAAGAATCGCAGAATGCAACAAACCAGTATTTTAAGAATCTAGAATACAAGCAATCGGCATGCAATGATTCCAGAATGCAACCAAACCAATCAGCATTCAAGAATTCCAAAATGCAACCAATCAGCATCCAATAATTTCCAAATGCAACCAACCAATCAGCATCCAATCATTTCGGAATGCAACCAATCAGCATCCAATCATTTCGGAATGCAACCAATCAGCATCCAATAATTTCCAAATGCAACCAATCAGCATCCAATCATTTCGGAATGCAACCAATCAGCATCCAATCATTTCGGAAAGCAACCAATCAGCATTCAAGAATCACAGAATATAACCAATCAGCATTCAAGAAACGCAGAATGCAACCAATCAGCATCCAATAATTTCGGAATGCAACCAATCAGCATCCAATCATTTCGGAAAGCAACCAATCAGCATTCAAGAATCACAGAATATAACCAATCAGCATTCAAGAATCACAGAATGTAACCAATCAGCATTCAAGAATCGCAGAATGCAACCAACCAGTATATTAAGAATCTAGAATACAAGCAATCGGCATGCAAGAATTCCAGAATGCAACCAATCAGCATTCAAAAATCACAGAATGCAACCAATCATGTTTGCTTATTGTGGGGTTTTAAAGTTGTTGAACCAACAGCTTAAGTCATATGGCGACATTCCAGCTATTATTAGTGGAAGACCCACCTGGGTACAGCTTCAAGCAAGTTTCAGGCATGGGTAAGCACCCAGGTCGAACCATTGGCCTTCCGAAAGCTGCTGGACATGCAGAATGAAACCAATCAGCATCCAAGAATTCAGAAAGAATGTAACCAATCAACATCCTAGAATCACAGATGCAATAGGTCAATAACACTCCAGAATGTAGAATTGAAAGTGATCAGCACTCTGAAATCTTGGAATGCAATAACAGATACATTTTTTTTTGCAACAAAAAAAGTAAACTTTTGAGTTAATATGCACTCGTCAGAAACATTAATGCGATAATAAATTAAATTCCTAAGCACTAGCATATTATCCTAAAGATGATAGCACTTTTAAACATAAAGCAATGTAAACTCAGGGCTCATTCTAGAGGGCGACATGGGCGAAGTAGTCGCCCTTGGGACCCTGACTGCGCCCCCTGGGGGCACAACTTCTCCCTATTTTTTTATTTTCCAAAATATTGTCCAGTAAGGCCATTGTAAGCACTCATTCTATTCAAATATTTTATTTCACCCTTTTATGTTGAAATTTATTAAATAATATTATTAGACGACGCTTTCTCACTTCTCCCAAAAATTGCGGTCTACCGTGAGCCCTGAAACTACAGTGTGTATGTACAATGAAACATGGAATGCACGTGAAGAGCAGTACAGCATGAAAAACACATTCAACAATGGCCTTTTCGATGTAGTAATTCTTCTCTCTTTTTTTAATTAACGTCGCTACCGATTGCAATGGGCAGTTTACCTAACACCTTTCCTGGGCAGGCTCCAGTGGTTAACCAGTACTTGGTGCACCAACCTCCGTAAGAAACTGCCAACTTTTTCATATAAAGAGACATGGTCCGAGTGGCGCTCGAACATGTGATCATCAGTGATGATAGGTCAAAGTGGTATACAAGTCAGCGACGGTAAACACTCGACCACAGAGGCGAGCATGAGATGGCAACCCTCTATAAACCACAGACAGTTAGATCTCCCGTTCTCTTGAAAGAATAGAAACCCGGTGTGGAGTGGAAAGTAATTACCAACTGCTAGCATTGCTTGGTCATGACAGGTAAATTCTACAAGTACAGGTATCTGTAACATATTATCTACTGATCAGTAATGACGATTGAATTTTACATTCTACAAGTACATTTCACAGGTAAATTTTAGTCCAGTTGCCACCTGTATGCCTTCTGTAGAGAACCTTGTTGCCATGAGAAGTGTATTGTTTTTTGATGGTTTCATACCCTCGTGGGTCTATTGAAAATATTTAGCTTGGTTGCCGGACCAGCAACTTCGGGGAAATCTGCTAATTAGCATAAATCCAAGATGGCCGCCGTGCACGGTGATGAAATATAACTTTTGAACTGGTCAACTTTGAATCATGTGTGATATATCTTTTTCAAATAATTTTTACTTGGGAAATTGATTTTTGTCATCAATTGTGCGATTCAGGGTGAAATCTGAGGTCAAAGGTCAAGGTCATTTAAGTCAAGAAAAGTAGTAAAATGCCCTATCTCAGGCCCAAATGTACCGATTTTAATAATCTTGGTGTCTACCTTATTGTTTTCTATGCTCCTGAATCAATAAATGAATATTTCAGAATGATTGGTGCTCAAGGTAATATTCAAAGGATGAAGGTCAAGGTCATTTGGGCCTCCACAATCCACCCCAAGCCTTGAAGCATGTTTATCTCTTGCAGAAATTAAGTTATATTATCACGTCTTCTTTCAGAGATACGTTTTTATTAATCTGGAATATTTGTTCATAGCCAATTCACTGTTTTGTAATTTCAGGTATGGCTGACTCAAGGTGTCTTCTCCCAGTGTGTCACGGAGGTGGAGAAGATACGAAATTCACCGAAGGAGGGATCAACAAGCTCATCTCATGTGCCACAACTCGTGGAGATGGGGATCTACAGAACATTATTGATGGTGGTGGTGATGCCCCAAGCATAGTCTGCCATAAAGGTTGCTACTGTACTTATACATCCAAAGAGAAAATTGAGAGGTTTAAAAAGTCACAGAAAAGAAAGGCTGAAGATGACGGGGTGAGGGTGACCACCAGGTCTCATACTCAGGCAGCTGACAAAGGTGTGTTTGAGTTAAAACGTGATTGTATCTTCTGTGGTGATACATGTTTGCCCATGGATGATAAGACACCCAGAAAGATGGGACCATGTTCGAGAATGTATGACCAAAGAACGATTTGACAAAGACCGTAACCCACTCCCAACAATGAAAGATGTGATCCTTGATGTGGCTGATCAGCGTAATGATGATGTAGCCAGAAGGGTCAAGTTGCATCTTGCTTGTGTTTCTGACCTACCTTCTGCTGATTGCAAGTACCATGTACGCTGCTATAACAGTTTCATGAAAATACCCAAATATGCTGATTTGCCAACTGGTAGTGCAGATGAAAATGCTCTGAAGCAAGTCATTGAGTGCATGAACACAGACAGGTCCAGAATATGGAATAGTGTTCAACTCCATTCCCTGTACTCTGATTTTGGTGGCAAGCTCGGCCGACGTGACATGTTTAGCAAGTTGACCGACTGCATGAATAAAGACGTTATCGTTGTGCAGGTACAAGGCTGTGCTACCATTATTGGTTACCGTGAGTCCATTGCTAAAAGTATTAAGGTAGTCCAGGTGGCTGAAATGGATGAGACGAAAATTGATTCTGTGGTGAGGCAGATCAAGCAGGAGGCACGGTCGGTCAAGTACAGCAGTGCCAATTATGACCTGGCAGAGATTACACAGGCCAACACAATCAAAGCAACTAGCCCAACTTTGTTGAAGTTGATTTCAAATCTGGTCTCCAGTGGTGAAGTAACCAAGAAATCTCTGAGTCTGAGCCAGTCAATTCAGAGTCATATAACAAATACACGAAATCAAACAACATTAGGACTCGCTGTCAAACTGCAGCACCGGCATGGCAGTTCCGAACTTCTAAAGCTCCTTCATGAGCATGGCTTCACAACCTCGTATGATGAGGTCCTAAGATTCAGGCAGTCAGCTGCTCGTTTTCTAGGTGACAATGCACAGCTTCTCCATGAGTTTATGGGGTTGTCTAGAACTGTTGGCATCATCTTCGCATGGTTTGACAACTTAGATCTCCAGATCTTTACACCCAACGGTCGACGCACCACCCACGTCCTCTCACATGAATTGCAGCAACCACATCCTGCAGGTATTCTGGAGTATGGCCGCGCTCAGCCTGGAAAGAGCTGCCTCATCATACCTCGACTCTCTAAGAAAGCAGCCCAGTCTAGGACCAACAGCAGCTCATCGGCCAGTCTTCCTCTGCTGCACTACAATGGGCCAACCAAGGTGAACCCCCCGGCTGTTGAGGTAACCTCTGGTATCTCCTATCCAGAAGTGTGTGCCCGGCAGGCGAGTCTTGTTATAGCACAAGAGAAGGACATGAAGTGGCTTAACATGCTCAACACACACGAGAACACAATGGAGTGGGTTGGGTTCAACAATAAAGAGGCGCGCATCAATCAAGTGCAGAAAAAGCCAGCGAGTACCTACATGTTTGGACCTCTCATTGATGCTAAAACCTCTCATCCCGACACGGTGCTGACTTCGCTTGAGTATCTCAAAAAGACGTTGGCTGACATGGGGATGTCCAATGCCCATATCTCAGTTGACCTGCAGTTGTACATGGTTGCCTGCCAAATCAAGTGGAATGATGTTGATCACTTCAAAAACGTCATTATCAGGCCTGGGATCATGCACAC
Source organism: Archivesica marissinica (assembly GCA_014843695.1). Taxonomy (NCBI): domain Eukaryota; kingdom Metazoa; phylum Mollusca; class Bivalvia; order Venerida; family Vesicomyidae; genus Archivesica; species Archivesica marissinica. The sequence goes on along the minus strand of CM026390.1, from coordinate 81,509,194 downwards.
AATTCAGTCCTTCTGTGGCTGCATCGGCAAACTCATGTGTGGGTCAGGTATTGAGCCTGTCATCAGCTCAGCTTTTGGCGGAATATCAGGAATCATGAGTGGTAAGTCTTGGGTTAAGGCCATGCGAGCCTTCCGAATGGCTTCAACTGCTCTACTGAACAACTTCCTCACAACTGGTCCTAAGACATTTCAAGAATTAAGCGATTACCTTGAGACGTGTCGGCAACACCCAACTGGCAGACACTGGGTCGATAACCTCATCAAGCCTACTCTGCTAGTCCACCAACTGCTTCGTAGTGAGAGGGAGGGAGATTTCCTGCTGCAGCAGCTCACACTTAAGCGCATGCTCCCCTATTTCTTTGTTGCTGGCCACCACCACTATGCCCGTTACATGACCCACCACCTTCTTGAGATGCATCACCTGCTGCCACCCATGGCCAAGACTGAGCTCATGTCAGGTGCATTTGTGTGTCGTCACCAGACGGGCAGCTGGAATGGTGTGAGCTCTGACCAGTTTGGGGAACAAACTGCCATTCGAATTGGCAAGGGTGGCCTCAAGGGTATGACACTTTCTCCAGAGATGGTTGCGGAATGGATTGATTCTTTTCCCGTCACTGCCTACCTATCAGACACCATGGAGCACATCTACCCTGATCCCCCAGTCAAAGATAGAACAGACCAAGCTGGCACAAGTGACACAAGCAGCGAACCATATCACAAGGAGGAGGGGAAGAAGAGGAGAGAGATGGATGCAGATGACCGACATAGAATCTCACTTGAGCTGTCCAAAATGTCTCACCCATTGGAAAATCAGTCCCCACACCTCTACAACATCGCCAATGGTGGATTTGCTCCCTCTGAAGCCGAGGTAAACGTTGCAGATTCTGTCAACATAGGGGAGAGAATGGCTTCAGAGTTCCAGGCATCCCTCCCCACTGGATTCCATAGGACCATTTCAAGGCACATCAAGACCATGGAGCACATAAAGAAAGGTGTGAAAGTGGGGGACAAAACAATATTTGACCTACAGACGATTTTCCTCAGGCTGTTGACTGTTGGACAGCAGCGTCAGATGGATCTGGCACCCATCTTCTATTACGAGCTGTGCCCAGTACCCCCATCACTTATCGATGAGTATGGCCTCTTGAGGAAAGGTAGCAAAGCACCGCTAGCTCACAAACTCTGCGTGCTATCACTACGTCCACTGCCACCTGATGTCACCATTATTGATGTGAGCCAACTCCTATACCACATCGTTTGGCCATTCGAAGGAGATGCATCAGCCATAGTTGAATCCATCAAGACCAGAATGTCCTATGTTCCTGGTGAGGAGGTCTTAGTGTTTGACAAATACCATGATGTTTCTGCGAAAGATCATGAGCGTATGCGACGTGCTGGCCTTGGCTCCATCAGCTACGATCTCACCATTAACACACTGCTTCCCAGTAGAGACGCCATCATGAGGAATAAGCACAACAAGTTGCAACTGTCGAAAGTGCTAAGTACCTTCAATTTTGGTGAAGGAGTCACTGTGGAGAGCTGTAGCAATGGAGGGTTCAACCATGATGAAGCAGATATAACAATGATCTCATACCTCCTCATGGCTGCCGAGTCTAATACGCGAGTGATACGCATCCTCTCAGATGACACAGATGTGTTCGTGCTGCTCGTCTACTGGGTTTATAAAAACAACATCCAGGCCACAGTCCAGATGGAGCGGTGGGATTGAGTAGTTTGGGACATCAATGCCACCTGTGCCGAACTTGGCCACAACTGCCTGCAGATCCTGGGAATGCACTATTTAACTGGATCAGATACAACCTCATACCTGTATGGCAAGGGGAAAGTGTCAGCCCTGAAGACCCTGAGAGCTGGCAACTTCCCTGGTCTGTACTCAGCTTTAGGTGAGCTTGATGCCACCCAAGCAGAGCTCATGGATGCAGGACAGACATTTTTCTGTGCACTCTATGGTCAGCAGCAGGGGACTACAATGAGTCAGGCGAGGTACCAAATGTACACAAGGAAATCTGGCAAGCTGCTCAAGCTCATGTCGCTACCCCCAACTGAGCAGAATCTATTCCTGCACATCTTGCGTGCTCATATGCAGACCATACTTGCTAAAGCAGCTGACCAGCAGGCTCCTCCTGAACTTGACATTATGAAGTATGGTTGGGAAATCAAAGATGGCATCCCAACACCAGTAATCTCAGATCATCCCCCAGGACCCCAGAATCTCATGGATGTGGTGCGATGTGGCTGCAAGGCGCATGGGAAGGCATGCAGCAGTGAAATTTGTAGCTGTCACCATGGCAAAATATCATGCACTGTCTACTGTGCATGTGTTTGCAGTGATGATTGTTTCAACCCGTACAAGAGAAGAGAAGATGAAGATGGGGACAGAGGGGCACAATCAGATGTAGAAGGAGACGAGGAACTTCTTTCATTTGACACTGATGATGAAGATTGAGCAGTACTTCATACACCATTAATGCTATTATCTGTTAAATTGTATTTTTGTAAATTTCACATGTTTCATGGAAATAATATACTTTGTTGTTGTGAAAATATATATCTGTGCTTTTAATCAAATATTTTTGTATGTATGTTATGTATATCTGTGTATGACACAAAAACACACAAATAGACACAAAAACCATCAAAATCACTTCATTTCTGCTAGAGATATAACATGTTTCAAGGCTTGGGGTGGACTGTGGGGGCCCAAATGACCTTGACCGTGATCCTTTGAATATAACCTTGAACACCAATTGTTCTAAAATGTTCATTTTTTGATTCAGGAGCATAGAGAACAATAAGGCAGACACCAAGATTTTTAAAATCGGTTCATTGGGGCTTGAGACAGGGCATTTTACTACTTTTCTTGACTTAAATGACCTTGAACTTGACTTTTGACCTCATATTTGACCCTGAATCACACAATTGATGACAAAAATCAATTTCCCAAGTAAAAATTATTTGAAAAAGATATATCACACATGATTCAAAGTTGACCAGTTCAAAAGTTATATTTCATCACCGTGCACGGCGGCCATCTTGGATTTATGCTAATTAGCAGATTTCCCCGAAGTTGCTGGTCCGGCAACCAAGCTAAATATTTTCAATAGACCCACGAGGGTATGAAACCATCAAAAAACAATACACTTCTCATGGCAACAAGGTCCTCAATCTGGCAACTGGACTATTCTACAAGTACAGGGATCTGTAACATATTATCTACTGATCAGTAATGACGATTGAATTTTACATTCTACAAGTACATTTCACAGGTAAATTCTACAAGTACAGGGATCTGTAACATATTATCTACTGATCAGTAATGATGATTGAAATTTACATTCTACAAGTACATTTCACAGGTAAATTCTACAAGTACAGGGATCTGTAACATATTATCTACTGATCAGTAATGATGATTGAAATTTACATTCTACAAGTACATTTCACAGGTAAATTCTACAAGTACAGGTATCTGTAACATATTATCTACTGATCAGTTCAGTAATGACGATTGAAATTTACATTCTACAAGTACATTTCACAGGTAAATTCTACAAGTACAGGTATCTGTAACATATTATCTACTGATCAGTAATGACGATTGAATTTTACCTTCTACAAGTACATTTCACAGGTAAATTCTACAAGTACAGGTATCTGTAAACTGAACAAATTTAAACATAAACCTGAAGCAAATAAATATTCACGCAAATACATTACAAAGGTATGTCAAAACTACCAGGGATTTCTATATAGACATTGAAAGAGGCATCAAGAAGGGACCGGGTACGGTTACAACTGCATCCTTCTCACCCAGTTAATAAAATAGCTTAACACTTGACTGATTACTCGCATAGCAAAGATTCCATAAATAGCACAAAAACACTCTCATTATTCTTCACAGACGGACATGTAGTCCAGTGGTAACACGCTGGACTGGCAATCGAGGGATTACAGGTTCGATCCCCCGTCTGACCCTAATAAAATTAAACAGTCTTTCAGATGGGACATTAAACCGAGGTCTCGTGTTGGTGCTTTACACCATGCACGTAAAAGAACTAGAGTAGACTCTGGAATGGGCCTCTGTCTGTATCATGCACTATCCTCCAACGTCTAAAATGACTAATCTCTTCAGGAGGCGTCATATGGACAACCGGTAGCGACGATAAATAAACGTAAAACACACACTCATTATTCTTCACTAAGCACATACAGCTTATTTATTGTTACATAACTATAAATCTTTATTGTAAATTTTCTGAATACATATAAAACAAATCCTGAAGATACACATGACAGAACACAGTACATATAACAAATCAGCTTGTACATGCTTAATCTTTACTAATGTTCTTACAACCATTATAAACTAATTGCTATATTTCAATTCTCACTCACCTCCGCCCCATCAATATTTTGTGCCCACCCAGAATATTGCAAAATATAACAACCAAGCATTCTATCAATTCCTAATAGTCAAACAATTCTTTATTAACCCATTCAACACCAAGTAACTCACATGGACTGGTCCATGATATTCATAAACCAATAAATGAATCAGAAAATCACATTTGGACAAGTTCATTTATCGAAATGGGTAATTATGTCTTAAAATAGTCATATCACTGGCAAAAAGTGCAGATCCTGATGAGACGGCTCGTCACGAGCCGGCTCATCAGGATCTACACATTTTGTAAGCCTATTTAGAGGTCTGTGGTGTTGAAAGGGTTAAACACAGACAGCGTACCTGATGATTGAAGCTACACAATGAATGAAATTGCACAGAATTTGATACACGGTCACAAATAGTTCATTACAAAAACTACAGTACAAAGTATTTAACATACCTTATGTGTAATAACGGTAAAAATCGCCCTTGCCTAATAAACTTTCCGTTATTAGTCAGTGCCTAATAAACCTTTCGTGACGTCATAACGCTGCGTGTTATGTTATATTTCGGGTTTTACGCCTGCATCAGCACCATTTCGGGCTATACATCTATACGGCGGGCATAACACTGCGTGTACGACGATATATGATAAACCGCAGGTCATGAATATTCGGTAATCTTTCCTCTCTAAATAATCTTTGTTATCAGAAGATAGGATAAATAGAATATTAGGTTATGTATCTTACCAAATTTTAATTTATTAGGCTCGTCAGCCTCACCTTGTATATTTTCTCCAACTCGCCTAATAAATTGAAATTAATAAGACAGTAACCTAATATTCTCCATTTTATTTACCATCACATACTATACTCTACTAAGCATATCACACTGAATGGTGTTAATCTCTTGTTTGTATGTGCAATAGTTATTTTGGAAAGAAATTTCAATTATTAAGTGAACAGTAACTCAGTCCATATATAGTGTTAAGGTGATCCCATATCGGAATACATTACCGGTATATTTCTTTTGCACAAGATATTTAAAGAATATAATACCAATCGACTGGGTGTTTAAAAATAATCCAAATATTCGCACAGAAATGAAAACAATAAAGTAAATATTTATGTTATGTTATATTTCGTGTTTTACGCCTGCATCAACACGATTTTGGGCTATATCGCCACCGGGCAGTTTACCTAACAACACCTTTCCTGGGCAGGCTCCAGCGGTTAACCAGTACTTGGGTGCACCAACCTCCGTAAGAAACTGCCAACTTTTTCATATAAATGAGACATGGCCTGAGCGGGGCTCGAACCCGTGACCATCAGTGATGATAGGTTACAGTGGTATACAAGTCAGCGACCGTAACCACTCGACCACGGAGGCGGATAAAGTAAATATAGAAGGTGTATACGCGAAATGTTTATCAACAAATGTAAGGCGAACTATGCTTAATGTCCATGATTGATACAACAACGGGAAACAACTGGCTTAGAGATGTTTGTTCTGATTGCTGATAGAGAGGGATGGGTTACGAATGCACGCAGGGCGTGGCACCACAAACTGGTTGAGGAGAGTCTTACTGTCACATTGCTGTATTGCAACAAACCAATGTGTACTGACTGAAAATAATTATTCAAATTAAAATGAAGAATGGATAATAGCATTGCTACTTGTGTGTAAAATTTGAAATTATATCATATTTTTTATTTCATACAATACAGTGTCGATACAGTGTCGTGTCGCTTTGTAGAGTACTGCATTCTGGTGTACAATTAAATCTGTGTACTGAGCTACAATGTTTGATCTAGCAACGAAAAGACCCATCCAAATTAACACTGTACATACAGTAGTTTCTGTTACATCAACATTTTGGCAACAAATATTAGTACACCTGGTGCTACTTAAATAGTGCTAACAATCTATAACGCCTACATACTACAGATGGTCCCATTAATCAAATATTGACAATAACAATACAACACAAATATAGTGTTTTTATATTGGTATAGTTTGAAACACCAAAACTTAAATTGCATACACACATATGAAATACTAGGCAAAAGATGTGGCTTTTACCAGGCTGGAGAGATAGTTTAACAATATATGCTGAATAGGTCCAAGCCTATACTTACACAATCGTCCGTTATAATTATATAAGTTGAATTGAAATCATAGTGAATAGATCTTCATCAGTCCAATCCTAGCATGGTAAACCAATACTTCATCCGTATCAGTACACAAGTAGCGTATCGGCGTTCAATCGTGGCTTAGATACAAGTATGTATAGAATGTGTTTCCGAGATCTTCAGGGTATTACACATGAATATATATATATACGCACAGGAGCTGATTCTGGGCTCATCCTGTGTTCTCGGTTTGTCCTGGTTTTGCAGAAACTTCCTAGATAAAGCATGTGTTCCGTGGTTTACAGCTGAGTTTTGAGAAGATCACATAGAATTGTGGCCACTTTGTCTCGACTTGCTCTAACTGTTAATCTGAACATCTGGAAAAAAATATACACAGCATGTTTATGCAAATTTATTTTAGCTCGATTACAACTTATATTAATCACTCTCGAGACCTCATTCCTGATGGAATCCATCGCGACGAGGGAGAGAAGAGGCAATGTGGAGTTTAAATGCCTTGCCTAAAGGCACAATCGTAACGGATACAGCTGGGCTCAAACTCCAGACCGTTCGCACCTGAAGCGAACACGCTACCATGACTTCCACAGCATACATGTATAATTTTAAATTATGGAAAATACACGGAATATATAATGAGAAATGCTTGACATATATACACTGAAACAGGTTTCCAAGAAGTTCATGAGACAAATTACACATTGGGTGGGTTCTTAACCCTTTACGGTTACAGTAGTATACTTAGTCAGCGACCGTAACCACTCGACCACGGAGGCGGACTGACCTCTAAATAGACTTACAAAAAGTGTAGATACAGATGAGATGGCTTGTCACGAGCCGTCTCATCACGATCTGCACTTTTTGCCAGTAATATTACTATTTTACAGTATTTATACCCATTACCCATTTTGATAAATGAACAGGTCCAAATGTAATTTTCTTATTAATTTATTGGTCTAAAAATACCATGTCAGTTACTTGGTGTTGAATGGGTTAATACAGAACAAAACGAGAGGGAAATGAAAGCTGCCTATTTACTACCAGTTGACTGAGTAATGGAGATGGGAGGTTGACACTAACCAAGCTTGACTGTGCACACACAGAGGGCATAGCCAGTGAGCTATTGTAAAACGAGCTTACCTGAGCCTGTTTGTTTGGTTCGAGTCTCACAAGTACACCAACTTGCTGGTTCCTAGTGTGCAATACTCCAGCAGATACGAAATTCTCCGGGTTTGGATCTATTCCATCCAACACGCTCACACTGAAGCCAAGCAACTGAAATAATAACAGGGATTATTTTTCATTGAAAATAGTCCAATTTATTTAGAAGAAAGAAACTGCATCTAGCGTCTACTTGCATACAGGGAAGTATGTGAGATGGTGTACGGTGGTCGCCAGATCGGACAGGTGGGTTTTCTCCGGGTACTACGGTTTCCTCCCACACAAATGACCACATTTACGCTTTCATCCGCGCCAACGAGAGTGATTAATATAAGTTGCATAATAAAAAAAAATATGCATACAGTTCAATTTGGCTATAGGAGCTATGAAGCAGATCGCTATCTGCGGTCAACATGCATGGTCAACGTGCATGGTCAACATGCATGGTCAGCGTGCATGGTCAACATGCATGGTCAACATGCATGGTCAACATACATGGTCAACTTGCATGGTCAACGTGCTATCAGTGACTATAAGATGGTCCTGGTCGTAGGTCTACTGTAGTAACGACAGCGTTTGAGTAAACCGGGCAATGTGTCTATCTAAAGAACCAATCGGGCATAATGCACTGCACGCCTTTCCAATTTATCATGCAGAGGAGTTAGTTCATGGTTGTGAACAGTTAAATCGACACGCCTGTCTAGCCCAAACATTTTTAGTTTTCATAGATAACAGCCAACCTATGTTGCCATTCGAATCTTTTTATATTTAATAGATTATTTTGAAATTTACGTATGTTGCAGGAAATTGTTTGATGAATTCAATGAGTTAACAATAACATTAGGTAACTGAGTTAGTTTCTATAGATAGTCGATATTGATCACACAGATCATTGCCAAGAACTTTACCTTTATTTGTGCAAATTTCACAATGATTTAACTGAAACAACACTAAATAAAATAGGAATGTAAGATTATTAATGTATTATTTTAAGTCACTGAATCAAAAGTTAACACAAAATGTCTACAACCAATTGTTATTATATATATATATATATTATATGTTATATTTCGGGTTTTAAGCCTGCATCAGCACGATTTTGGGCTATATCGCCGACGGGCAGTTTACCTAACAACACCTTTCCTGGGCAGGCTCCAGCACTTGGGTGCACCAACCTCCGTAAGAAACTGCCAACCTTTTCATATAAATGAGACACGGCCTGAGCGGGGCTCGAACCCGTGACCATCAGTGATGATAGGTTACAGTGGTATACAAGTCAGCGACCTTAACCACTCGACCACGGAGGCGGACTACAACCAATTGATGATATGTCTATATATCTCGTGTTCATAATTATGAGTTAAGGTTAGATTTCAAAATTTAAGTTTTAATTATTTCCTGAAGAAGTCCTGCATGGATGAAACTTTTATTTAATGATTTATTGGAGTTTATTTAATGATTTATTGGAGTTTATTTAATGATTTATTGGAGTTTATTTAATGATTTATTGGAGTTTATTTAATGATTTATTGAAGTTTGTTAATTTATTCCAAGATAAATTTCTAATTATGGAAAGAGGTAATTACCATATTTTTTTTATATCTGAAAACAGGAACAAATATGTATATCTGCACCACTGATCAGCTCTCTTTGAAATAAGCTTAGTATGTGTACAGTGAAACCTGGGCTTATATTCCAATTCATGCATTCTGTCATCTATCACCCGGCCGTTCTCCTTACAGTGTGCACGTCACGGTTGGGGCACATCTCGCAGCACCAGCCTAGGACATATGGATCTTCAGCGTGTCGCACTCTCTTCCGGTGTGCGTACGAATCGTCTTTTCGACTTTAACTTTGCTGGAGTTATACGAGTACTCACAGCCTTTATCCGGATGTCACGAGATATCAACATGTGCAGACCTGCATGGTCGGTTTCTATGCTGCTGCAAGATGACCCAACAGTGAGGGGATAGCCCTAAAGAGGACCGTTTCGGAGGAAGAACCACAGGACTTGTCACCTCCTGATGTCAACCAGACAACTTAGATCGACATAAGCTACTTAGAAAGTTCACTCGCCCGCATGCCTTGGTGGAGTCGAGTATAAATAAGATTATTGGATTGTAATCTATCCATCAGTGTATACACATGGCTGCATACCCTGTATATGAACATACCAGCACAACCGTACCACATTTTGTATCTAACTAACCTTTGTTTTAATTTGCTCCGTGTCCATTGGGGTTGATGTTTTAAATATTTCTTGACTCTCTTGACTTGGGCTAAAAGTATAATATTACAGCAATTTGAAAATATATCTGCATAACAGGGAACCAGTACCTGTACAACAATATATCTGCATAACAGGGAACCAGTACCTGTACAACAATATATCTGCATAACAGGGAACCAGTACCTGTAAAACAATATATCTGCATAACAGGGAACCAGTACCTGTACAACAATATATCTGCATAACAGGGAACCAGTACCTGTACAACAATATATCTGCATAACAGGGAACCAGTACATGTACAACAATATATCTGCATAACAGGGAACCAGTACCTGTACAACAATATATCTGCATAACAGGGAACCAGTACCTGTACAACAATATACCTGCATAACAGGGAACCAGTACCTGTACAACAATATATCTGCAGAACAGGGAACCAGTACCTGTACAACAATATATCTGCATAACAGGGAACCAGTACCTGTACAACAATATATCTGCATAACAGGGAACCAGTACCTGTACAACAATATATCTGCATAACAGGGAACCAGTACCTGTACAACAATATATCTGCATAACAGGGAACCAGTACCTGTACAACAATATATCTGCATAACAGGGAACCAGTACCTGTACAACAATATATCTGCATAACAGGGAACCAGTACCTGTACAACAATATATCTGCAACAATATATCTGCATAACAGGGAACCAGTACCTGTACAACAATATATCTGCAACAATATATCTGCATAACAGGGAACCAGTACCTGTACAACAATATATCTGCAGAACAGGGAACCAGTACCTGTACAACAATATATCTGCAACAATATATCTGCATAACAGGGAACCAGTACCTGTAAACCTACAACAATATACGAGTTGAAGAGAAACAACACCTGTATATGGGAACAATCCCTGCATTCCTGTAGCAGTAACAGTTATATGGAACCAAATCATGCATGGGAGCCAAAAACCTACGTACATTCAGTAATATCAGTCGCATGGAACCACTATATACATGGGAACCAAAAACCTACGTACATTCAGTAATATCAGTTACATGGAACCACTATATACATGGGAACCAAAAACCTACGTAAATTCAGTAATATCAGTCGCATGGAACCACTATATGCATGGGAACCAAAAACCTACGTACATTCAGTAATATCAGTTACATGGAACCACCATATGCATGGGAACCAAAAACCTACGTACATTCAGTAATATCAGTCGCATGGAACCACTATATGCATGGGAACCAAAAACCTACGTACATTCAGTAATATCAGTTGCATGGAACCACCATATGCATGGGAACCAAAAACCTACATCAATTCAGTAATATCAGTTACATAGAACCACTATATGCATGGGAACCATCTGAAAGACTGTTAAGTAGGGTCAGACAGGGGGGATCGAACCTGCGATCCCTGGATTACCAATTATGCAAGGTGTACGACATCATGAAGATCATCAAGTGATACTCCACATCTTATGCATTATTATTTTAGTGAAACATGTCTCAAGGCACATCATCATAAATGTGAGTACTAAGGCGAGGAGTAGTCTTCCATTTTGATTGTACTACAGGAATGACCGGCTATTTTATTAGCATTAGTATTTACTCGTGATTGGTTCTTTAGATAGACACATTGCCTGCTTTACTCAAACGCTGTCGTTAATACAGTAGTCGTGCTACCGGGATCAGCTAATAGTCACGGATAGCTAGTTGCGGATAGCGATCTGTTTCATAGCTCCTATTGCCAAATTGAACTATTTGCAATTTTTTTTTTTTTAAACTTTAATTATTTTATTTTTCGAAGCGAGTTTTAACAACTTATATTAATCACTCTCGTTGGCGCAGATGAAAGCGTGGATGTAGTCATTCATGCGGAAGGAAACCGGAGTAAACCCGGAGAAAACACACATGTCCGATCTGGTGACCACTGTACCATCTCACATTTCTACTATAGAGAAATATAGAGTGGATAGTGGATATTAGAGGCAACCAACACCTACATGGGAACCAAACTTGCTGAATAAACGACTATCACAGTTACATATATTTCATTAATACACATCTCGTTCCAGCTATCGTTAATGATAATACCATGAGTAAACTTCACAGCACTTACATCCACTGCAGAACAGGATTCCATTTACGCAAGTGTAAACAATGTGCCTTGTGTAAACAATTGAAAACTCACTTCTTCAGAGACTACTACGCATTGTTCTGAATATTATAATGTGATTTCTTCATTGATGACTGGCTATTTAATGTGTGTGTCTGGATTGATGTACTGTTTTTATTACCTTTTAATTCATTATTGTACAATGCCATTGAATATGTGTTTATATGTAGAAATAGGCGTTTAAGCAAATAAACAAGTTTCAAGTGTAAATGATCCGTATATGGTAGTCTACAGTCTGTAATATGGAACACCTAGCATACAGATCCGGACACTCCTGGATATACGGGCTGTGTACACTACAGTAGATGGATGAATCTTCGGCACCGATCGTCTACATGGAAACAACACAGTATGTTAATGTATGTGATAGCCGACTCAGTATCGGGGATATAACTAATCTCGATCTACTATTTACCTGTTGAGTGCCTTCCATCTGTTGAAGAAGGTACTCGAGTCCATCTCAGACGGAGTTATGTATTTATTTAAAACAACTGGTAACTTCAACGTGATCTTCTGCTGTGAACCGCTATACCTATAATATACACCCATATGTTCATATATAAAACTGCTATACCTATAATATACACCCATATGTTCATATATAAAACTGCTATACCTATAATATACACCCATATGTTCATATATAAAACTGCTATACCTATAAAATACACCCATATGTTCATATATAAAACTGCTATACCTATAAAATACACCCATATGTTCATATATAAAACTGCTATACCTATAAAATACACCCATATGTTCATATATAAAACTGCTATACCTATAAAATACACCCATATGTTCATATATAAAACTGCTATACCTATAAAATACACCCATATGTTCATATATAAAACTGCTATACCTATAATATACACCCATATGTTCATATATAAAACCGCTATACCTATAATATACACCCATATGTTCATATATAAAACTGCTATACCTATAAAAATACACTAATATGCTAGTTTATACAAATTTATTTTAGCTCGATTGCGAAACAAGTTATTCAACTTATATAAATCACTCTCGAGACCTCATTCCTGATGGAATCCATCGCCACGAGGGAGAGAGAAGAGGCAATGTGGAATTTAAATGCCTTTCCTAAGGGCACAATCGTAACGGCTCCAGTGAGGCTCAAACTCCGGACCTTTCGCACCTGAAGCGAACGCGCATCCACTGCGCTATCACGACTTCCACTTCCACGACTAATATGCTAATATATAAAACTGATATACATATAATAATACACTAATATGCTAATATATAGAACCACTATGCCTATAAAAACACATCCATATGTTCATATATACATAACAGTCTCCAGCTTATGAATTTAGTCTAATACATTCTGAGGCTACTATCTTTTTACAATTTCATTTGGAAAAGGCGGTTTTTACATTTCAAATAATTCCGAATTACATTACAAATTACACTGATATTTATATATAGTCATATTTAACTGCTACTGCACCTGGTACCCAGCCTCACCCCTCACTACTTACATAAACTGTATAGTCATAATAGGTGCCTCGGCAAACTCCTGTACACACGTCATATTTAACTGCTACTGCACCTGGTACCCAGCCTCACCCCTCACTACTTACATAAACTGTATAGTCATAATAGGTGCCTCGGCAAACTCCTGTACACACGTCATATTTAACTGCTGCTTCACCTGGTACCCAGCCTCACCCCTCACTACTTACATAAACTGTATAGTCATAATAGGTGCCTCGGCAAACTCCTGTACACACGTCATATTTAACTGCTGCTTCACCTGGGCCCCGGCTTCCACCTCACTGCCCACCGCCTTCTGCTGGATATTTAAACCTAGAGCCGGGTCAAGAATTATATAGGTAACCATGTCCGAGCCATATAACTACTTTCTATGAATGATGTACTTGATGTAGCAAGGATTCAACTACTCAACCATTACAACCTTGGCATGCAGCACTAAATTCTATACAGTACAAAATGTCAATGCTAAGCAGGTCATTAGTTTATACAAATTTATTTTAGCTCTATTGTGAAACAAGTTCTTACAACTTATATTAAGTTAATCACTCTCGAGACCTCACTCCTGATGGAATCCATTGCCATGAAGGAGAGAGAAGAGGCATGTGGAACTTAAATGCCTTGCCTAAGGGCACATTCATAGCATCTCCAGCAGGGCGGTAAATCCGAGCCGTTCGCACCTGAAGCGAACGTGCTACCACTGTGCTATCACGACTTGCACATTAACTTTCACTCTAGGTGATAACAAGGTGGATAAATTTATTACACTGTAAGACTTACATTTTTGGATGGAACAACAGTATAAAGATTCAGTGAGTGAGTATTTGGCTTAACGGCGCATCAGCACAGTTCAGGCTATATCGCGTCGTATAAAGATTCAGAGATAGCTATTGCAAAGATACTGCCGACACAATGACAATGCGCATAAATACATGAGTTAACATCAGCAGTAAGTACCATATATTGATACAACAAATTAACTAGCCAATGATGATGAACACGCCAATACAAATATACTGGCTCATCTGAAAGGCTCGTCGTAATGTATTATTGAACACAAGTGGAGTCTAAAAGGCATGTTTGCCTAACAGCAACTCTATTTATTTAAATGCATGTCAGGGCATTTCCATCGCAAGTTTTATCCAAAATTGTTAAAGTTAGTACGACGAAATATCCCTACGAATGGATGGTCAATATAAATTTCAGGAGTCTCCACTTTTCCTGGGAGAATAAATATATGCATACGGAGAGCAAGACCATTCTAAGACAAATACTACAATCAACCGAGTGCTCAGATTTGTTAACGCTATGTGACATAGTTGTTTATCGGTTAAGACAATTTCGCTCAATTGCGAAACAAGTTCATACAACATTAGTTTAATCGCTCTCGAGACCTCATTTCTGGTGTAATCCATCGCCATGAGACAGAGAGAAGAGGCAATGTGGAAATTAGGCACCTTGCCTAAGGGCACAATCGTAACGGCTACAGCTGGGCGCCGTCTCAAAAGCTCTCAGACCTGAAACAAACGTGCAACCGCTGCGCTACTACGACATTCCATAAGCCATAAAATTCAATTCAGATAAATATAGAATGTAGAAGGATACTGTCGCCGAGTGAACTAGGCTGACTGACGTCCACGCAGAATGCATTCAGCTGGAATGTTGTCTTATTGCCATAGAAAACCCACAACCGTCCGAGATCTTCCCGGTACTCCGATTTCACGCCAATTTGTAGAAGATCATTCTCAAATAATACTCCATTGCTTTTACATATAAACCTGAAACGAGAATTATCGTTACCATAGCAACGCAGGGTGATAGATCAAATGCGACAAGATTTACTTACCCTGAGATATGCTAGACTAAGCCCTGAGATACGCCCCGCTAAGCCCTGAGATATGCCCGGCTAAGCCCCGAGATATGCCTGGCTAAGCCCTGAGATACGCCCGGCTAAGCCCTGAGATATGCCTAGCTAAGCCCTGAGATATGCCTGGCTAAGCCCTGAGATACGCCCGGCTAAGCCCTGAGATACGCCCAGCTAAGCCCTGAGATATGCCCAGCTAAGCCCTGAGATATGCCGGCTAAGCCCTGAGATACGCCCAGCTAAGCCCTGAGATATGCCCAGCTAAGCCCTGAGATATGCCCGGCTAAGCCCTGAGATATGCCCAGCTAAGCTCTGAGATATGCCCAGTTAAGCCCTGAGATATGCCTGGCTAAGCCCTGAGATACGCCCGGCTAAGCCCTGAGATACGCCCAGCTAAGCCCTGAGATATGCCCAGCTAAGCCCTGAGATGTGCCCGGCTAAGCCCTGAGATACGCCCAGTTAAGCCCTGAGATACGCCCAGTTAATAGTCATAGTTCTTCAGTCGTTTTCAGACATTTGGTCCGATTATCAATATAAATTACTTTCGCGACTTACTAAATCTATTATATCTGGTGATAACCTGTGTTTTTTTAAAAACCATTTTTACCTCCTGAATGCCTCCTCGGCACCTCCGGTGAGCCCGCCGAGATCCATGCCATTGGTTGCCGGTGCAAACGAGTTACTCGAGGGCGTATCAAACATAGTCAGGAGACTGTCACCGTTGCCACCCAGAGTGGGTACAGTAGGCTGGGTAGGTGTGCCAAGTCCAAGAAGGTCAACAGATGCTGAACCACCATCAGGGGATCCCTACAAACAAATAACATTTATATTATTAACAGTGGCTTTTGCAATATCCCTAGATAAACGTATGTTACTTAAAGCTATATTACCGTTATGAAAAACGAAATTACAATGTATGCGAGTGTCCTCTTGTTATGCCAATAAATTTAATAAAACTGATCTACACATATTAACTCATTCAACACCAGGTAACTGACATGGAAGGGTGCATGATATTTTTAGACCAATAAATTAATCAGAAAATTACATTTGGACCGGTTCATTTATCAAAATGGGTAATTTTGTCTAAAAATAGTAATATTACTGGCAAAAAGTGCAGATCCTGATCTACACTTTTTGTAAGCCTATTTAGAGGTCTGAAGTGTTGAAAGGGTGAAATTTCTTTGCAATTAGAACTTGTTACGGAGAAACTGAGCTTTGGAGAGCTCAACGCAAAAGAAGACTGTCCTAAAACTTTGTCAAAATAACATTATATATGATCCAGAATTCGGTGTTACAGAATTTTTGTTACGTCCAAAACGGCTTTGTGTCCATAATTTTTAAAGTTTAAATTTAAGACTTGCTTGTATGTTTTCATATTCTGTTGCATATTAACTAAAATGCCTGATATGGGCAACATAAATAAAATGTAAGCAGTTACATGTGATTTAATATAACTGGTTATGGGGATGTAACAGAGACACAAACACATTTTAATTATTAATTCAGGATTCATTCTAGGTCAGAATTTTTGGGAGAAGTGAGAAAGCGCGTGATCGCTTCCTTAAATGGTGTTCTTTAATATACTTCTGCAAAATATGGTTAAAATGCACAGTACAACCATTAAATACAACATTTGAATAGAAGGAGTGCTTTATAATGGGCCAGTGTATCTTATTAGACAAAATTTTGTTTGAAAATCGTAAAAACCAAAAAATATATTTATTCTTTTAGGGCGAAGTCAGGGTCCCTAGGGCGACAATCTTTGCCCACATCACCCTCTAGAATGATCCCTAATTAATATCCAGGTTTGTTCCAGTTATATTGTAAACAAAATATTGACGTTTCAATTATTTCAATTAATTCAATCAAGTTGCAATGTCTTGCTAATTCAATTTTGCAATTGTCACAAAATAACTGCAATAAACTCCTGCCCATAGTAGTTCACACTGCACGCCTAAATGGAATATAGTTAATAAATTTCTTCAAATCAGGGTTAAAATGCACAACATGACAATTAAATACAACATTTGATTAGAAGACCCAGGGACAAGTGGAGCCACCCAGGGGCAAAGTCATAACCTCTAGGACAACCGTTTACCCTCCAGGATGAGCCAGTAGTTGCCATGCTGCCAGGCATTGAATAAATACATATTTTTAATCTGTCACTCTCTCTTAGTAACAAATCAATGCTACAATAACTTGTCTCCTATGTTTATTATCGTTGTAAGACAACATTATCAGTGTCTCCTATGTATATTATACATCATTTATTTAACAAATAAATACATGAGTCTACGTGGTGTAATGGAGACCATGTCCACCTCATAACCGGCGGGGTTTGTTTGTATTTTTATATTAATCACTCTCGTTGGCGCGAATGAAAGCGTAAATGTGATCGTGTGGGAGGAAACCGAAGTACCCGGAGAAACCTGTCCGATCTGGTGACCACCGTATCATCTCGCATACTTCCCTGTCCGAGGATAGAAATCGGATTGCATTGGTGAGAAGTGAGAACACTAACCACTGCGCTAATCGGACTGCCCTGAACGGGTGCTTGTGAGTACAAGCCATGCAAGAACAACGACAATGATGCAAGACATAAGACATTTATATGAATTATTTCAGGAATGATGTCTCAAGAGTGATTAGTCTATAGTACTGTACATTCTCTCCTATAAGACGACCTCGACCATAAGACGACCGCCCCCAACTTTGGTCTTAAATCAATGGTATTTTGCATAGACCCGCGGATAAGACGTGTTGAGAAAATGGAAAGTACTCAGAAGTAAAGTTCAAACAAACACTGTAAATTATGCTTAATCAAAGCACTGATGCACAACAATAAATTTGATTTGCTAAAATGCTATTGACAAATTCAATTTAGACATTTTTTTACGTTTATTTATCGTCGCTACCGGTTGCCCATATGAGCGACGCCTCCTGAAGAGATTAGTTATTTTAGATTTTGGAGGATAGTGCATGATACAGACAGAGACCCATTCCAGAATCTCCTCTGGTTCTTTTACGTGCACGGTGTAAAGCACCGACACTAGACCTCGGTTTAACGTCCCATCTGAAAGACTGTTAATTTTATTTGGGTCAGACGGGGGATTGAAGTTGCGATCCCTGGATTACCAGTCCAGCATGTTACCACTGGTCTACATATCCGTCTTTTGGTTTGAAGGTGGGGGTATTGAACAATTTTAATGAGGATATAATATAAATAGACAGCTGAAG
This sequence comes from Archivesica marissinica, assembly GCA_014843695.1. Lineage (NCBI taxonomy): Eukaryota > Metazoa > Mollusca > Bivalvia > Venerida > Vesicomyidae > Archivesica > Archivesica marissinica. The sequence goes on along the minus strand of CM026390.1, from coordinate 81,490,405 downwards.
GGGGGTGTGGTTATACCCCCTACCACCCCAACAGACCCATCACTGAGATGTGTTTGCATAATAGAAAGAGAAAGTCTGGAAATGAGGTTTTTCTTATTTACTGTATGCAAAATAGAAATTCATTATGATACAAGTCTAGAAAAGATGGAGATGTGGACAGTGTGCTAAGAAAATCAATATAGCATATGTGAAATCTCTGATTCTAAGGACTAGTGTACGGTAATACATCACATGTAAGGGGTTTGTCTAGTGTAAGGTAATACATCATATGTAAGGCGATGTCTAGTGTACGGTAATACATCACATGTAAGGGGATGTCTAGTGTACGGTAATACATTATATGTAAGGGGTTGTCTAGTGTACGGTAATACATCACATGTAAGGCGTTGTCTAGTGTACGGTAATACATCACATGTAAGGGGATGTCTAGTGTACGGTAATACATCACATGTAAGGGGTTTGTCTAGTGTACGGTAATACATCACATGTAAGGGGTTGTCTAGTGTACGGTAATACATCACATGTAAGGGGATGTCTAGTGTACGGTAATACATCACATGTAAGGGGTTTGTCTAGTGTAAGGTAATACATCACATGCAAGGGGTTGTCTAGTGTACGGTAATACATCACATGTAAGGGGATGTCTAGTGTACAGTAATACATCACATGAAGGGTTGTCTAGTGTACGGTAATACATCACATGTAAGGGGTTGTCTAGTGTAGGTAATACATCACATGTAAGGGGTTTGTCTAGTGTACGGTAATACATCACATGTAAGGGTTGTCTAGTGTACGTAATACATCACATGTAAGGGGTTGTCTAGTGTACGGTAATACATCACATGTAAGGGGTTGTCTAGTGTACGGTAATACATCACATGTAAGGGGTTGTCTAGTGTACAGTAATACATCACATGTAAGGGGTTGTCTAGTGTACGGTAATACATCACATGTAAGGGTTGTCTAGTGTACGTAATACATCACATGTAAGGGGTTGTCTAGTGTACGGTAATACATCACATGTAAGGGGTTGTCTAGTGTACAGTAATACATCACATGAAAGGGGTTGTCTAGTGTACGGTAATACATCACATGTAAGGGGTTGTCTAGTGTACAGTAATACATCAAATGAAAGGGGTTGTCTAGTGTACGGTAATACATCACATGTAAGGGGTTGTCTAGTGTACGGTAATACATCACATGAAAGGGGTTGTCTAGTGTAAGGTAATACATCACATGTAAGGGGTTGTCTAGTGTACTGTAATACATCATATGTAAGGGGTTGTCTAGTGTAAGGTAATACATCACATGTAAGGGGTTTTCTAGTGTACGGTAATACATCACATGTAAGGGGTTGTCTAGTGTCGGTAATACATCACATGTAAGGGGTTGTCTAGTGTACGGTAATACATCACATGTAAGGGGTTTTCTAGTGTACGGTAATACATCACATGTAAGGGGTTGTCTAGTGTACAGTAATACATCACATGTAAGGGGTTGTCTAGTGTACGGTAATACATCACATGTAAGGGGTTGTCTAGTGTACGGTAATACATCACATGTAAGGGGTTGTCTAGTGTATAGGTTATACCACATAACAAGCAAGGGGCTGTCTAGTGTATGGGTTATACCACATCACAAGATAGGGGGGTAGTCTAGTGTATGGGTTATACCACATCACAATAAGGGGTTGTCTAGTGTATGGGTTATACCACATCACAATAAGGGGTTGTCTAGTGTATGGGTTATACCACATCACAATAAGGGGGTTGTCTAGTGTATGGGTTATACCACATAACAAGGAGGGGTTGTCTAGTGTACGGGTTATACCACATCACAATAAGGGGTTGTCTAGTGTATGGGTTATACCACATCACAATAAGGGGTTGTCTAGTGTATGGGTTATACCACATCACAATAAGGGGGTTGTCTAGTGTATGGGTTATACCACATCACAATAAGGGGGTTGTCTAGTGTATGGGTTATACCACATCACAATAAGGGGGTTGTCTAGTGTACAGGTTATACCACATCACAATAAGGGGGTTGTCTAGTGTACAGGTCATACCACATCACAATAAGGGGGTTGTCTAGTGTATGGGTTATACCACATCACAATAAGGGGTTGTCTAGTGTATGGGTTATACCGCATCACAATAAGGGGGTTGTCGAGTGTACAGGTCATACCACATAACAATAAGGGGTTGTCTAGTGTACGGGTTATACCACATCACAATAAAGGGTTGTCTAGTGTATGGGTTATACCACATCACAATAAAGGGATTGTCTAGTGTACGGGTTATACCACATCACAATAAGGGGGTTGTCTAGTGTAAGGGTTATACCACATCACAATAGGGGGTTGTGCAAGTGTTAAGGTTATAACTAATAGTCCTACTTTGTCCATGATGTCATCTGTACTGCTCTCCCCCTGTGAAATATGCAACATTCCAAGTCATGCAAAGTTAGCCCTAAACATGCCGAATAATTTGGATAAAATGTGCAAACAACATAGATCAAGATCAGCATAATGCTGCGTCTGCTCAGGAACTATGTTGTTTGCTATTCAGACAAGTGTTTTAGCTCCACTATCCAAATAGCAAACAACATAGAGCATGATCAGACAGCACGTGATCTGGCTCTGTGCTGTTTGCAAAAGCGACGTTAGTTTTGATTGGCAGGTTACGGGTTAGTATAGGTATTTCAGAACGATCTGCAAAAGGTGCTATAGAATCACTGCTAATTAGGTAAGTGCGGATCATGACAATATTATTTTATATTTATTCTACCTCCATGCATACTAATGGTCCAAAAACTTTGCTTTATTAGTCAGTGCGTAATTAAAATGTTGTGATGTCATAACGCTGCGTGTATGACATCATATGTTCACAGATGGTATGATAAACTTCCGGTCATGAATATTCAGTGATCTTCCCTCCCTAAAATTTCTTTTTTGTCAGAAGATAGGACGAATACGGTAGAATACTAGGTTACTGTCTTATTAATTTTTAATTATTACGCTCGTCTCCGAAAAGGTACAATGCTCAGTAGAGCCTCACCTTGTATATTTTCACCATCTCGCCTAATAAATTAAATTTTATAATACACAGAAACCTAATATTCTCTATTTATTTGGTGATTTAAAGTCCCGCAAACACCCAAGGCCTGTACGGTATTTTCCCACTGTGACATTGCCATGTGGAGGAAGACCCCACGTGTGTCCACAGAGCATGTCCGCAAGCATGAGCGGCATCCACGTACAACCACTGACCTAACTGGTAACTTCTAAAACACAACCAGAGACTGAGAAACTTGTAAATATATTATCTATTATCTCTGATTGGCATTTACCTAGCAGTGCAAATGTTAGTAGAGTTTAACTGGAAGTCGCTTACAACTACATATTTAATGCATGAAATACTAGATTACAGCAGGAACATATGCAAAAATACAATAACATTGATTTACAAGTCATTTTGAAAAGTTGTATAGTATATACAGTCAAACCTGTGTTAATCAGCCAGCCAAGGGAACCACAGAAAGTGGCTGCTTGGCACAGATGGCTGTTTAATAGAGGTCAAATGTATAATAAAACAATATATTGGGAGTCAGGAACCTGACTGCTTAATACAGGTTGGCTGTTTAATAGAGGTGACCACTAATATAGGTTTGACTGTACTAATACAGGTTGGCTGCTTAATAGAGGTGACCACTAACACAGGTTTAACTGTACTAATACAGGTTGGCTGCTTAATAGAGGTGACCACTAACACAGGTTTGACTGTATTTAATGTGGTTTCCTAGTTGACAAGGTTCTCAGACATTTAGAAGGATGAGCTATTGTGTGTATCAACTGCTAAACCATGGAAGCCAGGACAGACCAGCAGACTGGATATAGAGATCAAGGCAAACTGGTCCCGCGCGAACCAGAATCTACGTTGATACACAACAGCAACAGCGCCAGAACACCAAGCTTAACAAAGACATTGTCAAAACATGTCCGATTCGCATATAAACATTTCGTAAACAGGTATCAACATGTAGACGTCGGTGATATCAGCATTACATTCATAAAGGGCGGGTAATCCTGTTGTTATGTTGGTTACGAGTGCATGTGGACATTGCTGATATGCCATTCCGTAAGGAATAATTTCAAACTATTATCAAGAATTAAGTTTTTGAAGACTTTGAATCATTCAGCTTAAACAATTATGAAATGTGGGTTGAAAGGAGGTGTGCACTAAAAGGAAGGGTTGGATGAATGGATTATGGTTTTACAGCTAATGAACAGTTTTTTTGTTATGGTATAGAGGAGGGATAATCGGGAATGAGAGCGTGACAGTTTTCTGGTTCGAGAACAATGGTCATAGGGTCCTTGACCTTTGTCCCAGATATCATATGAAATCACTTTCCTTTCAAATTTAGTTGACAGTGTACGGTATAGGATATAGGAGGCTGTGTGTTTTGTTGTGTAAAAGGAGCCTGCAAAAGCATTTTGAAATGAAGCATGTGATTAAGGTGATGATTTGTTTCAAGAAGGCAGGTGGAAATTGCCTCCGAGGAAAGTAGGAGGTCAAGATAAATTAACATACAATATCAAATCCTTCCAGCATGATCCCGGATGAGGCGGTCAAAGACAGTAATGTAGCTGGTGCGACCCCTGCAGCAGGTGGGGCTGCGACCCCAAATGTTGGGGCTACTGTGATCTCTGAAGGGGGTTCCGATAGGGACACCAGTGCATCAGCCTTCATGAGCAAACAATTGATCAACAATATATGTAGTTATTTAGTCAAATTTATCTATACTATGACAAATCATCCAAAATGCATGTTTATATATATAGGTCTGCATCTATGCTGGGTAACATTTGCATGCTGGATTTAGTGAAACTTAATTATAATATGACAAATCATCCAAAATGCATGTTTATATGGTCTGCATGCATGCTGGGTAATTCATTTGCATGCTGGGTAAATTAAAGGCTATAAATAGTTCAAATACATGTAGCAGACAGCACTTCATTAATGTGTTTTTCTTATTTGGATCTGAAGACTGATAATATATGCATTTTGTTTGTTTGTTTATTTACGAGGTATAAAGTCACAGGTTAAGTTATCTGGCGACACTCCAGCTATTATTGGTGGCAGAAGATCCGGGTGCCCCTTCGAGCAGTATTTCCGACAACGACGGGCACCCAGGTAGAACTACTGACATTCTGCTGAAATAGCTTCCTCACAGGAAATAGTTCAACACCCTCAGTGGGATTCGAACCCACAGGGGTGAGCGGTAAGTGATTTGAAGTAAACGAACGTAACCACTCGGCCACCTGGAAATATGTCATGGAATTTCATAATAATTGTGTTGTTCTGACTTGCTACGTTATGACACAATTCTAATGAAATTCCGTGACGTTATTTTCACAGCAAGCATACAGAGTTTCAACAGCATTGTTATACTGCCCATTAGTGGAAGTCGTGATAGCGCAGTGGATACGCGTTCGCTTCAGGTGCGAAAGGTCCGGAGTTCGAGCCCCACTGGAGCCGTTACGATTGTGCCCTTAGGCAAGGCATTTAAATTCCACGTTGCCTCTTCTCTCTCCCTCATGGCGATGGATTCCATCAGGAATGAGGTCTCGAGAGTGATTTATATAAGTTGAAATAACTTGTTTCGCAATCGAGCTAAAATAAATTTGTATAAACAATACTGCCCATTAAAAGCATGGAGACAAGACATGTACTATTTTATTACAAATCTAGGGAATATAGTTACGCCATTTATTCGACGCGTAGATTATCCTACCCTAATATGAAACATTAAGCATTAAACTTTTTTAATTTTTTAAAGTTTCGGACAAAAACGCATCCAATGAACGAACGGATCAGAAAGTATTTGCTCTCGCAACCGCACGCATGTTGTCAACGTGCTTTAAAAATTGACACAACCCCTCCCCCCCATCCCCCAACCACCGTCTACATATTTAAAAGATAGTATGCATTACCTTTAGTTATAATTACATTTGGAGGGCGTTGTTTTGTAATCGGATAAAAACCAAAGAAATTAATTCTAAATAAGCAAGCATATATATTAACAGACAATCAATTTTGATCTACGGTTATGCTGACAAGTATGTAACAGAAATTAATAAGCATACAAATGTTAGAAATTGACATGTAAATATATAGCAGCATAAACAGCATCCCTGACTGAACAGTTTTGACCTCCATTCAAGATATACACAATACCGACCATTTCAACATCTAAAATGGCATTTCATTAGCTTTCGAGTTGCAAGAATGATCTAGGTCAGACTGTTTGCAGTTATGGGAAGACTGTAGACTGTAATGTGAAGCATATGGCAAATAAGACACATTTAATTGCTAGAAATCTCATTCAAATTTGTTTCCAAAATGAGGGCTGGAAATATTTTACATTCCATTGTATTATTTGAAATTGTTTTAATATTCCTTTTTACTTAATCAAATTGTAGGACTGGCGCCAAAAATAGGGGACGGATGGGGATTAGTATTTAGCAATTAATTATGAATGGCCTAAATAAGCTGAAAAACCTAAACAAGGAAATAACACACATACATGTATCAGCAACTAACTGCGTCTGCGCGCTCACCTGAGACATGAGGTTGATTGCAGTTGGTGGATTCGGCTCGATGTTGTTCGACATCTGCGCTATCGGAAGCTTGGTCGCCGTGTTCTCTTTCTGGTCACTGCCTTCCGGAACGCTCGACGGCTTCTTTTTCTTCAGTTTCGCCAGAATGGAGGATTCTCGCTCCGGGAATGGTGGCATTTCTTCTAACACTGTTGCCTGTAGGGTTAGTAAATTTTATGATTTACATTCGACCTGATATGTATTTGAAGCTTTTTATACGGGTGCTGCTGTTGAATTTAAAGTTGCAACCCAGCTGAGGAACATGCTAGGTGTTTCTCTGAATAATATTTCACGTATGGATGGGCACATGGGTATAACCACCGACCTTCCGCAACCTAGCTGGATAGCTTCCTGCGTAATAATTCGACACTCTAAGCGGGATTCGAACAAACAGCGGTGAGGGGCCAGTGATTTGAAGACAACGACCGTAGCCACTCAGCCACCCAATTACGGTTACATGTCAGAAGTACAGGCCAACTCGACGGGTACGTGAATAATGGTTCGAGTCATGGGTGGTTCGAGTCAAGGATAGCGAGTCTGGAGTGACCCATGATATTCAGAATGTACGTGTATTAGTAGTTTACTGTTGCATACTGGTCTATGCAATACATCAATTATATCCTTCTCTCGTGGTTTGATGCGAATCTGTGTTTATACGACAGCGTTTCATAATCATGTTAAATGATATTTTAATCAATAAGAATATCGATAACGATATAAGTTTTATAATTAATTTGGTAAATATGTTACACAATTCAATGACAAATGGTTCGATCCCCCGTCTGACCCTAATAAAATTAACAGTCTTTCAGATGGGACGTTAAACCGAGGTCTCGTGTCGGTGCTTTGCACCGTGCACGTAAAAGAACCAGAGGAGACTCTGGAATGGGTCTCTGTCTGTATCATTGCACTATCCTCCAAAAATCTAAAATAACTAATCTCTTCAGGAGGCGTCGCTCATATGGGCAACCGGTAGCGACGATAAATAAACGTAAAACACACACACACACACACACACACAAATGGTTTAAATCTACATATAATATCATGTTTGGTAGTTATGCATTCTAAAAATAGAATATGTCAATCAGTAAGTAGGTAATGATAATAATGTACAGCGATTTAACACATGGACATGTTACATACAAGTTTTAATTGCTTACTTCTGACAGAAGTCACAGATTGTCGGCTGCTTTGTCATATTATGTTTATTAAAGTCGGATCTGAACAACAACTTGTATAAGGAGCGCATCTTTAATATGTATGTATATATGTTCCATTAACCCTTTCCCCCATAGAGATGTAGTTTTATTTCATACATTTAGCTGTAATTTATCAATGGAAAAGCTGTGAACTTGCCTACTCCACCTTCATGGAGGGTACTAGGAAATATTAAGTATTGTATACACTACGTTGTTCCGATCTTTATTATGGCTTGCTTGACTCCTAATGTGTCGATCTATGTCAATAGGCATTGGCGTCGAGAGGCGCTTCTAAGGGGGAAAGGGTTGTCAAACCCCTTTCATACAGACTTACCAAAACATCAGCAGTTGCTATAGACTTACCAAAACATCAGCAGTTGCTATAGACTTACCAAAACATCAGCAGTTGCTATAGACTTACCAAAACATCGGCAGTTGCTATAGAACTAAGTTGTAAATACTCGATACTTCTTTGCTGCAGCTCCACATCGGAGTTACGCATGTTGTTACCACTTTTTAATACCTGTAGCAAAATAAATACTAATTAAGAAGAATTTTGTAACAAGAATAATAGTTTATATTAATTTATAGTTTATATTAATTTATAGTTTATATTAATAGTCTACAAACAAATGAACATAATAATTAATAATCAATCAATCTTGTACAGCATTTACCTTTCTCTATTATTTAAAGTGTGCTCACTAATTGTACTTTTAAATATTTACCTTTCTCAATTATTTAAAGTGTGCTCACTAATTGAAGCTTTTAAATGTTTACCTTTCTCAATTATTTAAAGTGTGCTAACTAATCGAAGCTTTTAAATGTTTACCTTTCTCAATTATTTAAAGTGTGCTTGCTCACTAATTGAAGCTTTTAAATGTTTACCTTTCTCAATTATTTAAACTGTGCTTACTAATTGAAGCTTATAAATGTTTAACTTTCTCAATTATTTAAAGTGTGTTCACTAATTGACGCTTTTAAATGTTTACCTTTCTCAATTATCTAAAGTGTGCTTACTAATTGAAGCTTTTAAATGTTTACCTTTCTCAATTATCTAAAGTGTGCTCACTAATTGAAGCTTTTAAGTGTCAGCCACACCTGTTTGTACTACGTACCATGTGTAACCTACAGCATATTTCTCCGCTACCAAGCAACTACTCTATATTCAGCAGCAAACCACTATTAGCACTCGGCACGTATTGCTTGTCAAATTTCTTTGTTTTAACTTCCATTATGTACCCACTTTCAGTGGCATATTTAACTGACCACTAAAACACGGGGTTGACTGTAACAAGGATATGTTTCATTTATTCTCAAACAATGATATTAAGTTATGTTATATTTCGGGTTTTACGCCTGCATCAGCACCATTTTGGGCTATATCACAGGCGGGCAGTTTACCGTAACAACACCTTTCCTGGGCAGGCTCCAGCGGTTAACCAGTACTTGGGTGCACCAACTGTAAGTTATGTTATATTTTATATGTTATATTTCGGGTTTTACGCCTGCATCAGCACCATTTTGGGCTATATCGCCGGCGGGCAGTTTACCTAACAACACCTTTCCTGGGCAGGCTCCAGCGGTTAACCAGTACTTGGGTGCACCAACCTCCGTAAGAAACTGCCAACTTTTTCATATAAATGAGACACGGTCGGAGCAGGGCTTGAACCCGTGACCATCAATGATGATAGGTTAAAGTGATATACAAGTCAGCGACCGTAACCACTAAACCACGGAGGCGGACCATCAGTGATGATAGGTTAAAGTGGTATACAAGTCAGCGACCGTAACTACTCGACCACGGAGGCGGACACAATGATATTAAGTGATCAGCCACTGGTGTGTACGATATCCTTTCAACAAGGTTGTTTCCCAGAACTTACATCTTGTATAGTAGTTTTAATCTCTGGGAACAGGTTAACAAACTTGATGTAGGTAGATAGGAGCAAGCCCCTGGTGGATGGGGCACACAGGTGGTACTTGGAGTGCAACAGTTGAAACTGGACTAGAGGGCTGAAAATAGATTATGTACCAATTGAAGAACGATATTGTACTTTTCACAGAGTATCACCATAGAGATAAAATACAGTGATAACCAATTGAAGAACGATATTGTACTTTACACAGAGTATCACCATAGAGATAAAATACAGTGATAACCAATTGAAGAACGATATTGTACTTTACACAGAGTATCACCATAGAGATAAAATACAGTGATAACCAATTGAAGAACGATATTGTATTTTACACAGAGTATCACCATAGAGATAAAATACAGTGATAACCAATTGAAGAACGATATTGTACTTTATACAGAGTATCACCATAGAGATAAAATACAGTGATAACTGTGGATAAATGATATTAACAGCATGTGAAATGCATTAGATTAGTTTATACCAATTTATTTTAGCTCAATTGCGAAACAAGTTCTAACAACTTATATAAATCACTCTCAAGATCTCATTCCTGATGGAAGCCATCGCCATGAGGGGGAGAGATGAGGCAACGTGGAATTTAAATGCATTGCATAAGGGCACAATCGTAACGTCTCCAGCGGATTCAAACCATTCGCATCTGAAGTGTACGCTCTACCACTGTGCTATCACAACTTCCAAATAATAATAATTGTGAAATGCATGTGGTTAGTCTTCTATTTCTATTCTATTTCCCATTTGTGTCAAACTCCTTGCAGGGACCTAAACAAGTTTTCCTGGGCAGGCTTAGCCGAAACGAGTACTAAACAAAGTGTGTAAGGTGCCTTGCTCGGAGCCGTTGATTCCAAATCCGACACCGGCAAAATAGTTTAGGTCATAGGGCGACCTGGGAGCCATTTTGAGCAGTATTTCAGCACCTGTGTAGGACCACTGACCTAACATAAACCAAACTACACAGATCTGGGTACTGTTTAGCATAAACTTTATATATTTTACAATGATTGCGAAACAAGCTTAACAACTTATATTAATCACTCTTGTTGGCACAGATGAAAGCGTAAATGTGCTGATTCACGTGGGAGGATACCGGAACACATGGAGAATACCCATCTGTCCGATCCGGGTACTGCTTGTGCTGAGCATGCGGAGAATACCCACCTGTCCGATCTGGGTACTGCTTGTGCTGAGCACGCGGAGAATACCCATCTGTCCGATCTGGGCACTGCTTGTGCTACATATCATATAGTCATGGTGAACATTTCTACTTCGCTATACTTAATTGCTTCCATATCACGTGTACAGTAGAGTAAACACGGACAAGCAAGGATGCAAGGTTCCACAAAGAATGACCGTGAATTCAAACCATCTTGCTATTATACTACAGACAGATGGTGGGGAATATCTACCTGGATCGTGGATCTCCCGCTATCAAATTGCCAAATTCACCGAGGATATAACCTCCAACTTTCACCATGTTTTCGTGACAGGCTGGTGCTTGTAACGCCTGGAATTAGAAAATATAGCATGCTTAGAACTTTCACCACGTTTTCGTGACATGCCTGTACTTGTATTGCCTGGTTAAGACAATATTATGTTATGTTATATTTCGGGTTTAACGCCTGCATCAGCATTTTGGGCTATATCGCCGGCGGGCAGTTTACCTAACAACACCTTTCCTGGGCAGGCTCCAGCGGTTAACCAGTACTTGGGTGCACCAACCTCCGTAAGAAACTGCCAACTTTTTCATATAAATGAGACACGGCCTGAGCGGGGCTCGAACCCGTGACCATCAGTGATGATATGGTTAAGAAAATATAGCATGATTAAAGATATTGGGCCGAATGAAAGGAACAGTATATATACTACTTATATATTATGAATGCTTTCCTCATGCTACATGATAAACTCACTTGTAACTATTCTAACTGGCTATAATATTTGCAGTGTATATTTTGAGGCAGTGACAGATTAATTTTATAGCATAACTTTATATATACCATACTGATCTTAACAATTACTTGATTATCGCTAACACTGCCTGGTCCTCAATTTCTTCCTAGTATTGACATGTAAAAGTAAAACCCATGCATTGCTGTAAGTTCAACTGCCAGACTTGTCCATAATCTAGATTGACCCAATGTCTTTGAGCATAAAACGTTCAGCAGATGTACATGGTTTATAATTCAATAATTAAACCTGCCAGTGGTCAAACCTGTGTTAAAAACCGCTTCAATTAACATGATGCGAGCTGTCAAGCAACCCAGCCAGAGATAATCCGATAAGCCAATCAGCGATCGATAAAGTTCGCAAATAGGAACTCGATCAAGCGGCATTACAATTAAAACGATGAACTAACCTCAAACACAGTCTTAGCAGCATATCCCTGCACATCGTCGCGGTTGATGACAATTTGTATGACACGATACCAGACCTCTTCACTGACGTAGTCTCCCGCTATACGTATCAAGTTCAGGATCACGTCTACGTACCATGTGTAATCTACGGCATACTTCTCCGCTAGGATGGCTACTTTCAGCACCTGTATTATAACGTGTACTGTAAATCTGTTTCTATTCGTACAAGCATTATTTTTCGGCTAATCGCAAATGCTGAATTTGGCAGCCAAACTGTCACATAACAACATTTAGTGGACAATTACAACTTCTAGACATACTTTGCTTAATTAGGAAATTTGAAAATATCAACGAAAGAAAAAAACAGGAAGTAACAAAGTCCTTTAGAAACATCAACATTGCTATTTTGTGTAGTTGATCAGAAGATCAAGCCATATTGCATGGATATACGGCAAACTGACTGTTGCTTGCATACAGTAATCAGTATGGTTCAAGTGTCCATCAAACTCCATATATGTACTATAGGTCAAACTCCATATATATATATTTATATAGGTCAAACTCAATACATGTACTATAGGTCAAACTCCATATATATGTATATATTTATATAGGCCAAACTTCATATATGTACTATAGGTCAACCACCATATATATACTATAGGTCAAACTCAATATATGTACTATAGGTCAAACTCCATATATGTACTATAGGTCAAACTCCATATATATACTATAGGTCAAACTCCATACATGTACTATAGGTCAAACTCAATATATGTACTATAGGTCAAACTCAATATATATACTATAGGTCAAACTCAATATATGTACTATAGGTCAAACTCCATATATATACTATAGGTCAAACTCAATATATGTACTATAGGTCAAACTCCATATATGTACTATAGGTCAAACTCCATATATGTACTATAGGTCAAACTCCATATATGTACAATAGGTCAAACTCCATATATGTACTATAGGTCAAACTCCATATATATATATATTTATAGGTCAAACTTCATATATGTACTATAGGTCAAACTCCATACATGTACTATAGGTCAAACTCAATATATGTACTATAGGTCAAACTCAATATATGTACTATAGGTCAAACTCCATATATATACTATAGGTCAAACTCAATATATGTACTATAGGTCAAACTCCATATATATATATATATATATATATATATATATAGGTCAAACTTCATATATGTACTATAGGTCAAACTCCATATATGTACTATAGATTAAAAGCCTAGTACTTAAACCACTTGACTTGTGAAAAGTACCATGTTTCAGAAACAAATGTGTAGTGGTGCGGTGTATTCTACAAACAATACAGCATGGTTGACTCAGCTGGGGGGAAAGCAGACTTGCAGAGGTTTGAGTCTTGCATCGGGCCCATGCACAGTTACCGCACTGGTGACGAGGTAAACTGGTCTGTATACAGGCATGGTGTAAATGAGAACAGCAAAAGACTAGGAAATGTAACAGATGATGCCGGGCTCCAAAACGACTAAGATGTGAGAAGTGTACTGGCATGATCACATTGGTCCCCAAGAGCAGCAGAATGGCAAGCAGGGATCACGCACTGGACAAACCTTCCCCCCTACCCCCAAAGCTATTACAGATCTAACCATTTCTTCTCTGATGGAATAGTCGGCGGATTCCAGGTATTCTAACATCTCCCCGACAATCTCCTCGGCATTTGTTCTATCACACATGGCATACAGTAGATCAACTGCCCTCTGACGTACACTCACGTCGCGCTCCGTCTGAAACATCGAGAATACATGTATATATAGGTCAGTATCTCACGTCATGCTCCGTCTGAAACATCGAGAATACATGTATATATAGGTCAGTATCTCACGTCATGCTCCGTCTGAAACAACGAGAATACATATATATATATAGGTCAGTATCTCGCATCGGGCTACGTCTGAAACATCGAGAATACATGTATATATAGGTCAGTATCTCGCATCGGACTACGTCTGAAACATCGAGAATACATGTATATATAGGTCAGTATCTCACGTCATGCTCCGTCTGAAACATCGAGAATACATGTATATATAGGTCAGTATCTCACGTCATGCTCCGTCTGAAACATCGAGAATACATGTATATATAGGTCAGTATCTCACGTCATGCTCCGTCTGAAACATCGAGAATACATGTATATATAGGTCAGTATCTCACGTCATGCTCCGTCTGAAACATCGAGAATACATGTATATACAGGTCAGTATCTCATGTCGCGCTCCGTCTGAAACATCGAGAATACATGTATATATAGGTCAGTATCTCACGTCATGCTCCGTCTGAAACATCGAGAATACATGTATATATAGGTCAGTATCTCGCATCGGGCTACGTGTGAAACATCGAGAATACATGTATATACAGGTCAGTATCTCATGTCGCGCTACGTCTGAAACATCGAGAATACATGTATATACAGGTCAGTATCTCATGTCGCGCTACGTGTGAAACATCGAGAATACATGTATATATAGGTCAGTATCTCACGTCATGCTCCGTCTGAAACATCGAGAATACATGTATATACAGGTCAGTATCTCGCATCGGGCTACGTGTGAAACATCGAGAATACATGTATATATAGGTCAGTATCTCACGTCATGCTCCGTCTGAAACATCGAGAATACATGTATATATAGGTCAGTATCTCACGTCATGCTCCGTCTGAAACATCGAGAATACATGTATATATAGGTCAGTATCTCATGTCGCGCTACGTCTGAAACATCGAGAATACATGTATATATAGGTCAGTATCTCAGTCGCGCTCCGTCTGAAACATCGAGAATACATGTATATATAGGTCAGTATCTCGCATCGCTCGTCTGAAACATCGAGAATACATGTATATAGGTCAGTATCTCACGTCATGCTCCGTCTGAAACATCGAGAATACATGTATATATAGGTCAGTATCTCATGTCGGCTACGTCTGAAACATCGAGAATACATGTATATATAGGTCAGTATCTCATGTCGCGCTACGTCTGAAACATCGAGAATACATGTATATATAGGTCAGTATCTCGCATCGGGCTACGTGTGAAACATCGACAATACATGTATATATAGGTCAGTATCTCGCATCGGGCTACGTTGAAACATCGAGAATACATGTATATATGGTCAGTATCTCAGTATGCTCGTCTGAAACATCGAGAATACTGTATATATAGGTCAGTATCTCGCATCGGGCTACGTGTGAAACATCGAGAATACATGTATATACAGGTCAGTATCTCATGTCGCGCTCCGTCTGAAACATCGAGAATACATGTATATATAGGTCAGTATCTCACGTCATGCTCCGTCTGAAACATCGAGAATACGTGTATATATAGGTCAGTATCTCGCATCGGGCTACGTCTGAAACATCGAGAATACATGTATATATAGGTCAGTATCTCGCATCGGGCTACGTCTGAAACATCGAGAATACATGTATATATAGGTCAGTATCTCGCATCGGGCTACGTCTGAAACATCGAGAATACATGTATATATAGGTCAGTATCTCGCATCGGGCTACGTGTGAAACATCGAGAATACATGTATATACAGGTCAGTATCTCGCATCGGGCTACGTCTGAAACATCGAGAATACATGTATATATATGTCAGTATCTCGCATCGGGCTACGTCTGAAACATCGAGAATACATGTATATATATGTCAGTATCTCACCTCGCGCTACGTCTGAAACATCTTGACTACTTGTATATATATATAGAGATCAGTATCTAGTCAATATTGCCAGTATCCCTGTAACTCATTGCTTCCTATACGTAATCTGGCGGTAACCGGATATCTGGCTCTATCTGACCATCTAATTTTCACTTTATGCGCGTACACCGTCAATCACCAAAATTAATTCATAATATTTTCATTAATATCTTCAAAACTGACCGATTGGATGAAATCTGAAAACATACAGTACCATTACTGCCAACAGTTTTCCTACTGACCGTGTAAACAATTGATAAGGCAAATAGATGTAGTTCCGTTACTGACATGGAAATTGAAGCTAGGAGGCTATCTCTTCATTCTAACTTTACATTTTGACGCCGATTTATAAAATAAAAGTTTGGAAAACAATTAAACATTTAAAATTCTGAAATGATAAAATAATTCCAATATTTTGTTAATTAAAGGAGGTCGATGATTAAAATAAATTTGTTAGTGGGTTTGCTACCAACACCTCACCCCCCCATAGATTTTACTGAACCCACACAACTCTGTGGAGGATCAAACCCAAACTAGTAATGTTGTAACCAAAACATGTACACATCACAACTTTTGATTGCAATTAATGTTTCCATAGATATGCATATGCAAACATAATCCCAAAATTAATACTGTATACAAGTTTATTTCCCAGTTCAAAGCGGCTACGGATTTGATCCTGATCCAGAACAGGTGGCCAGGTAAAATTCTCCAAGTTAACAGCTACGCAAGAAATGCAATTTGAATATTAAAACAGACATATAAGGGTTCCCGTTGTCGGTCACCAATGGCGCCACTTGCGACAAATAACAAATATTGACGCTAAATTTTGTGAATTGGCGAAAATATTTGACGCAACTTTTTAAAAAAGAAATTTTGTTGTTGTCAAATATGGGTTCATATATTTATTTGTGAACTATATGGCTCTTAGTTGGCTCCAGTATTTTTCAATTGGCGACGAAGTGGCGCAGACAAACATTCAGACAGACGGAACCCTGATATAAATAAGAAATGTTCAATACGCGAATATAACCCGATATACGGTATTCCGTAAGTAGCAAACACTTAGCAACAAAACTTTTCTAAGATCTCAAACTCGAGTAATTTGGTTGGTTGAGTCTGTGATTTTCACTCAGCTCGATCAATCAGAAAAGCAGAGACTGTGCATCAGAATGTTACATAACCTTCAAGCCAGTAGCAAACAACCCTTGACAACAAATGTCACATACAGCAGCACAGCAGGCAGTGCCAGTCACCAATGGGATTCCAGTAGTAGTGAATCTACGGTTTATTATTTTAAAATGACATCTTTCTCTACCTGTGAGATGGCAGGGTGGTATTTCATTTCCATCAAAATTGTACAGATTTTTGAGTCGGTTGCATTAACAACTATGGTTCAATAGTGGCCTCAGTCTTTATATTGGCTGTCCAATTAGCGCAGTGGTTAGCGCGCCACTTCTCACCAATGCAACCCGGGTTTGAACTCAGACAGGAAAGCATGCGAGATGGTACGGTGGTCGCCAGATCGGCCAGGTGGATCTTCTCCGGGTAGTCCCATTTCCTCCCACATGAATGACCACATTTTGGCTTTTATCCGTGCCGACGAGAGTGATTAAAATATATATAGCTTAAAACTACAGTTAAAGCTAAAATGACATCTGGTATGCCATATAACAGGCTTTGTGTCTGTACAAAATGTAAAGTCGACATACCTTCAAAGCTGTGATGACAGTTTCTTGATGTTTTTTGACAGCTTCATGTGAGAATTCTGATGTTGCTAATAAACACATACTTTCTAATGCCAGGTATCTGTAGATGATAATAGAAATGCTTAAAGCTGGATAATACCAACAAACTGAACAACAAGGTTCGATCTCCCGTCTGACCCTAATAAAATTAAGTCTTTCAGATGGGACGTTAAACCGAGGTCTTGTGTCGGTGCTTTGCACCGTGCACGTAAAAGAACCAGAGGAGACTCTGAAATGTATCTCTGCCTGTATCATTGCATTATCCTTCAAAAATCTAAAATGACTAATCTCTTCAGGAAGCGTCGCTCATATGGGCAACCGGTAGTGACGATAAATAAACGTAAAACACACACACACTGAACAACCGCTTTGTCAGTTAGCCTTACATTGGTCTATGCTAGTATTTGTCAGTTAGCCTTACATTGGTCTATGCTAGTATTTGACAGTTAGCCTTACATTGGTCTATGCTAGTATTTGTCAGTTAGCCTTACATTGGTCTATGCTAGTATTTGACAGTTAGCCTTACATTGGTCTATGCTAGTATTTGACAGTTAGCCTTACATTGGTCTATGCTAGTATTTGACAGTTAGCCTTACATTGGTCTATGCTAGTATTTGACAGTTAGCCTTACATTGGTCTATGCTAGTATTTGTCAGTTAGCCTTACATTGGTCTATGCTAGTATTTGTCAGTTAGCCTTACATTGGTCTATGCTAGTATTTGTCAGTTAGCCTTACATTGGTCTATGCTAGTATTTGTCAGTTAGCCTTACATTGGTCTATGCTAGTATTTGTCAGTTAGCCTTACATTGGTCTATGCTAGTATTTGTCAGTTAGCCTTACATTGGTCTATGCTAGTATTTGACAGTTAGCCTTACATTGGTCTATGCTAGTATTTGTCAGTTAGCCTTACATTGGTCTATGCTAGTATTTGACAGTTAGCCTTACATTGGTCTATGCTAGTATTTGACAGTTAGCCTTACATTGGTCTATGCTAGTATTTGACAGTTAGCCTTACATTGGTCTATGCTAGTATTTGACAGTTAGCCTTACATTGGTCTATGCTAGTATTTGACAGTTAGCCTTACATTGGTCTATGCTAGTATTTGACAGTTAGCCTTACATTGGTCTATGCTAGTATTTGACAGTTAGCCTTACATTGGTCTATGCTAGTATTTGACAGTTAGCCTTACATTGGTCTATGCTAGTATTTGACAGTTAGCCTTACATTGGTCTATGCTAGTATTTGACAGTTAGCCTTACATTGGTCTATGCTAGTATTTGACAGTTAGCCTTACATTGGTCTATGCTAGTATTTGTCAGTTAGCCTTACATTGGTCTATGCTAGTATTTGACAGTTAGCCTTACATTGGTCTATGCTAGTATTTGTCAGTTAGCCTTACATTGGTCTATGCTAGTATTTGACAGTTAGCCTTACATTGGTCTATGCTAGTATTTGACAGTTAGCCTTACATTGGTCTATGCTAGTATTTGACAGTTAGCCTTACATTGGTCTATGCTAGTATTTGACAGTTAGCCTTACATTGGTCTATGCTAGTATTTGTCAGTTAGCCTTACATTGGTCTATGCTAGTATTTGTCAGTTAGCCTTACATTGGTCTATGCTAGTATTTGACAGTTAGCCTTACATTGGTCTATGCTAGTATTTGACAGTTAGCCTTACATTGGTCTATGCTAGTATTTGACAGTTAGCCTTACATTGGTCTATGCTAGTATTTGTCAGTTAGCCTTACATTGGTCTATGCTAGTATTTGTCAGTTAGCCTTACATTGGTCTATGCTAGTATTTGACAGTTAGCCTTACATTGGTCTATGCTAGTATTTGTCAGTTAGCCTTACATTGGTCTATGCTAGTATTTGACAGTTAGCCTTACATTGGTCTATGCTAGTATTTGACAGTTAGCCTTACATTGGTCTATGCTAGTATTTGACAGTTAGCCTTACATTGGTCTATGCTAGTATTTGACAGTTAGCCTTACATTGGTCTATGCTAGTATTTGTCAGTTAGCCTTACATTGGTCTATGCTAGTATTTGACAGTTAGCCTTACATTGGTCTATGCTAGTATTTGTCAGTTAGCCTTACATTGGTCTATGCTAGTATTTGTCAGTTAGCCTTACATTGGTCTATGCTAGTATTTGACAGTTAGCCTTACATTGGTCTATGCTAGTATTTGACAGTTAGCCTTACATTGGTCTATGCTAGTATTTGACAGTTAGCCTTACATTGGTCTATGCTAGTATTTGACAGTTAGCCTTACATTGGTCTATGCTAGTATTTGACAGTTAGCCTTACATTGGTCTATGCTAGTATTTGACAGTTAGCCTTACATTGGTCTATGCTAGTATTTGACAGTTAGCCTTACATTGGTCTATGCTAGTATTTGACAGTTAGCCTTACATTGGTCTATGCTAGTATTTGACAGTTAGCCTTACATTGGTCTATGCTAGTATTTGTCAGTTAGCCTTACATTGGTCTATGCTAGTATTTGACAGTTAGCCTTACATTGGTCTATGCTAGTATTTGTCAGTTAGCCTTACATTGGTCTATGCTAGTATTTGTCAGTTAGCCTTACATTGGTCTATGCTAGTATTTGACAGTTAGCCTTACATTGGTCTATGCTAGTATTTGTCAGTTAGCCTTACATTGGTCTATGCTAGTATTTGTCAGTTAGCCTTACATTGGTCTATGCTAGTATTTGACAGTTAGC
>CM026390.1:81396659-81468980 GCA_014843695.1 Archivesica marissinica | reverse complement strand
ACATGGAGCAATGCTAGGGGCATATGGAACAAAGTCAGAGGTACATGGAGCAACGTCAGGGACACATGGAGCAATGTCAGGGGCACATGGAGCAACATCAGGGGCATATGGAGCAATGTCAGGGGTACATGGAGCAATGCTAGGGGCATATGGAGCAAAGTCAGGGGTACATGGAGCAACGTCAGGGGCACATGGAGCAACATCAGGGGCATATGGAGCAATGTCAGGGGTACATGGAGCAATGTCAGGGGTACATGGAGCAACATCAGGGGCATATGGAGCAATGTCAGGTGCACATGGAGCAATGTCAGGGGCACATGGAGCAATGTCAGGGGCACATGGAGCAATGTCAGGGGTACATGGAGCAATGTCAGGGGCACATGGAGCAATATCAGGGGCACATGGAGCAATGTCAGGGGCACATGGAGCAATGTCAGGGGCACATGGAGCAATGTCAGGGGCACATGGAGCAATGTCAGGGGTACATGGAGCAACATAAGGGGCATATGGAGCAACGTCAGGGGCACATGGAGCAATGTCAGGGGTACATGGAGCAACATCAGGGGCACATGGAGCAACATCAGGGGCACATGGAGAAATGCCAGGGGCACATGGAGCTACATCAGGGGCACATGGAGCTATGTCAGGGGTACATGGAACAATGTCAGGGGCACATGGACAATGGGGTGGGGGCAATGTCAGGGGTACATGGAGCAATGTCAGGGGCACATTGGAGCTACGTCAGGGGTACATGGAGCAATGTCAGGGGTACATGGAGCTACATCAGGGTACATGGAGCAATGTCAGGGGCACATGGAGCAACGTTAGGGGCATATGGAGCAACATCAGGGGCACATGGAGCAATGTCAGGGGCACATGGAGCAACATCAGGGGCACATGGAGCAATGTCAGGGGCACATGGGATGCAATGTCAGGGGCACATGGAGCAATGTCAGGGGTACATGGAGCAATGTCAGGGGTACATGGAGCAATGTCAGGGGCATATGGAGCAACGTCAGGGGCATATGGAGCAACGTCAGGGGCATATGGAGCAATGTCAGGGGCACATGGAGCAATGTCAGGGGCACATGGAGCAATGTCAGGGGCACATGGAGCATAGGGGCACATGGAGCAATGTCAGGGGCACATGGAGCAATGTCAGGGGCACATGGAGCAATGTCAGGGGCACATGGAGCAATGTCAGGGGCACATGGAGCAATGTCAGGGGCATGGGGGCACATGGAGCAATGTCAGGGGCACATGGAGCAATGTCAGGGGCACATGGAGCAAGTCAGGGGCACATGGAGCAATGTCAGGGGTACATGGAGCAATGTCAGGGGTACATGGAGCAATGTTAGGGGTATATGGAGCAGTCAGGTGTACATGGAACAAGGCATCAGGGGCACATGGAGCTACGTCAGTGGCACATGGAGCAACATCAGGGGCACATGGAGCAATGTCAGGGGCACATGGAGCAATGTCAGGGGCACATGGAGCATGTCAGGGGCACATGGAGCAATGCAGGAGCACATGGAGCACATCAGGGGCACATGGAGCAATGTCAGGGCACATGGAGCAACATCAGGGGCATATGGAGCAACGTCAGGGGCACATGGATCAACGCACAGGGGCACATGGAGCAATGTCAGGGGGGGGAGCAATGTCAGGGGACATGGAGCAACACAGGGGCACATGGAGCAATGTCAGGGGCACATGGAGCAATGTCAGGGGTACATGGAGCAATGTCAGGGGTACATGGAGCAACGTCAGGGGCACATGGAGCAACGTCAGGGGCAATGGAGCAACGTCAGGGGCACATGGAGCAATGCAAGGGGCACATGGAGCAATGTCAGGGGCACATGGAGCAATGCAGTCAACATGGAGCAATGTCAGGGGCACATGGAGCAATGTCAGGGGCATATGGAGCAAGTCAGGGGCACATGGAGCAACGTCAGGGGCACATGGAGCAATGTCAGGGGCACATGGAGCAATGTCAGGGGCACATGGAGCAATGTCAGGGGCATATGGAGCAATGTCAGGGGCACATGGAGCAATGTCAGGGGCACATGGAGCAATGTCAGGGGCACATGGAGCAATGTCAGGGGCACATGGAGCAATGTCAGGGGCACATGGAGCAATGTCAGGGGCACATGGAGCAACATCAGGGGCACATGGAGCAACATCAGGGGCACATGGAGCAATGTCAGGGGCACATGGAGCAACGTCAGGGGCACATGGAGCAATGTCAGGGGCACATGGAGCAATGTCAGGGGCACATGGAGCAATGTCAGGGGCACATGGAGCAATGCAGGGCAATGGAGCACAGCAGGCACATGGAGCAATGTCAGGGGCACATGGAGCAATGTCAGGGGTACATGGAGCAATGTCAGGGGACATGGAGCAATGTCAGGGGCACATGGAGCTACATGTCAGGGGTACATGGAGCAATGTCAGGGGCACATGGAGCAACGTCAGGGGCATATGGAGCAACGTCAGGGGCACATGGAGCAATGTCAGGGGCATGGAGCAACATCAGGGGCACATGGAGCAATGTCAGGGACATGGAGCAATGTCAGGGGCACATGGAGCAATGTCAGGGGCACATGGAGGGGCACATGGAGCAATGTCAGGGGCACATGGAGCAATGTCAGGGGCACATGGAGCAATGTCAGGGGCACATGGAGCAATGTCAGGGGCATCAGGGGCATATGGAGCAATGTCAGGGGCACATGGAGCAACAGGGGCACATGGAGCAATGTCAGGGGCACATGGAGCAATGTCAGGGGCACATGGAGCAATGTCAGGGGCACATGGAGCAATGTCAGGGGCACATGGAGCAATGTCAGGGGCACATGGAGCAAGTCAGGGGCATATGGAGCAATGTCAGGGGCACATGGAGCAATGTCAGGGTGTGGGGGCACATGGAGCAATGTCAGGGGCACATGGAGCAATGTCAGGGGCACATGGAGCAGGGGGCATGGAGCAATGTCAGGGGCACATGGAGCAACGTCAGGGGCACATGGAGCATGTACATGGAGCAACGTCAGGGGCACATGGAGCAACATGGGCATGGATGGAGCAATGTCAGGGGCACATGGAGCTACATCAGGGGCACATGGAGCAATGTCAGGGGTACATGGAGCACAGGGGCACATGGAGCAATGTCAGGGGTACATGGAGCAATGTCAGGGGTACATGGAGCAATCAGGGGCACATGGAGCAATGGGGTAGCAACGTGGGGCATATGGAGCAACGTGGGGCACATGGAGCAGGGGGCATATGGAGCAATGCCAGGGGCATATGGAGCCATGTCAGGGGCACATGGAGCAATGGGGGCATATGGAGCAATGTCAGGGGTACATGGAGCAATGTCAGGGGCACATGGAGCAACGTCAGGGGCAAGGGGCATATGGAGCAACATCAGGGGCACATGGAGCAACATCAGGGGCATATGGAGCAATGGGGTACATGGAGCAACAGGGGAATATGGAGCAATGTCAGGGGTACATGGAGCAATGTCAGGGGTACATGGAGCTATGTCAGGAGCATGGAGCTACGTCAGGGGCACATGGAGCAAGTGGGGATATGGAGCAAGCAGGGGCACATGGAGCAACGGGGGCACATGGAGCAATGCAGGGGCATATGGAGCAACGTCAGGGGCATATGGAGCAACGTCAGGGGCACATGGAGCAATGTCAGGGGCATATGGAGCAATGTCAGGGGCACATGGAGCAATGTCAGGGGCACATGGAGCAACTGTCAGGGGCACATGGAGCAATGTCAGGGGCATGGAGCAATGTCAGGGGTACATGCACATGGAGCAATGTCAGGGGTACATGGAGCAATGTCAGGGGCACATGGAGCAATGGGGGTATATGGAGCAAGTAGGGGCATATGGAGCAATGTCAGGGGCACATGGAGCAATGGGGGTACATGGAGCAACGTCAGGGGCACATGGAGCAACGTCAGGTATGGAGAACATATGGAGCTATGTCAGGGGCACATGGAGCTATGTCAGGGGTACATGGAGCAATAGGGGCACATAGCAATGGGGGCACATGGAGCATGTCAGGGGCACATAGCAATGTCAGGGGTGGAGCAACGTCATGGAGCAATGTCAGGGTATGGAGCAACATCAGGGGCACATGGAGCAACGTTAGGGGCATATGGAGCAATGTCAGGGGTATATGGAGCATGGAGCAATGTCAGGGCACATGGAGCAATGTCAGGGGCCATGGAGCAATGTCAGGGCACATGGAGACATGGGGTGGGTGTGGGTGGGGATGTCAGGGGTACATGGAGCTACGTCAGGGGCACATGGAGCAATGTCAGGGGCACATGGAGCAATGTCAGGGGCATATTGAGCAACATCAGGAGCACATGGAGCAACATCAGGGGCATATGGAGCAACATCAGGGGCACATGTAGCTATGTCAGGGGCACATGGAGCAATGTCAGGGGCACATGGAGCACATCAGGGGCACATGGAGCAATCATGCAGTGGCATATGGAGCAATGTCAGGGGCACATGGAGCTATGTCAGGGGCACATGGAGCAACGTCAGGGGCACATGGATGGTGTGGTTGGAGGATGTTGATTTTCAACTGATTTTTGTTTCTTTTTGAGTCACACGAACAGATTAGGTCATAATATTAGAGCGACTCTCCAGTTATTATTGATGGAGGAAGATTCAGTATGCCCCTTTGAGCAGTAGGTCAGGCACAGATTAGGTCGTAATATTAGAGTGACTCTCCAGTTATTGTTGATGGAGGAAGATCCAGGATGCCCCTTTGAGCAGCAGGTCAGGCACGGATGCCACCTGGATAGAACCACCGACCTTCCGCAATACACCTGGATAGCTTCGTTATATGAGAGAAATCAACACCCCCTAGTGTGGTTTCAAATCTACAGCAGTTAGGCCAAGTGATTTGAAGTCAACGACAATAACAACCAGGAAACCTGATAGAAATTGCAAGGAACACGACCAGGTGGGTGGGTGGTTGTAGTGTGTTGAGCAATGTCAACAATCTTGGCACGACCAGGTGGGTGGGTGGTTGTAGTGTGTTGAGCAATGTCAACAATCTTGGCACGACCAGGTGGGTGGGTGGTTGTAGTGTGTTGAGCAATGTCAACAATCTTGGCACGACCAGGTGGGTGGGTGGTTGTAGTGTGTTGAGCAATGTCAACAATCTTGGCACGACCAGGTGGGTGGGTGGTTGTAGTGTGTTGAGCAATGTCAACAATCTTGGCACGACCAGGTGGGTGGGTGGTTGTAGTGTGTTGAGCAATGTCAACAATCTTGGATGATAACAATCAACTGATTTTGATAACAATTGCATCAGAGCCAATCGCCTTGTCTGTACCTTCGATTTTATATATAAAATGACGATATTCGCTCAGAAATATACATTGTAACTCCCTGGCCACTCACATTTTTGTACAGTGATCATTCCTACCAAGAATCGTCAATCTCCGGCTGGAGATTCCTGAGAAGATTTTTTTATGAAATTGTGCTATTTTTAGTCGGCGGCCATCTTGGATTTCAGGAGAACTTTATTTTAACATCTTTGGAAAGGCTTCACCAAATAAAGTCGCTTTTGCAAACAGCATAGAGTCAGGCGACACAGAACTTGCCATCAGATTAGGCTCTATGAGTAGTGGATATAAAACACTTGATAGAATAGCAAACAACATAGATCCTGATCGGACATGGTGCTACACCACTTCTGGATCTATGTTGTTTGCACATTCCTTCAAATCCAGGAATAAATACAGGCCATGTTAAAGGGCTGCAAAAAGCTCCTAACCCTATTGACTTATGTGGTCGCCCGAATGCATTTATGCGTGGCGACTTTAAATAAATATAACAACGGATGACATAGGGAACTCTTTTAATACAGTTTCCAAATAAAAAGTTAGTCCCTAAACAACAATTGTTAGCCAGAATGGACAGATCGACGGACAGACTAGACAGACATTTCAGGTTAAGGAGCTTTTTAGGCTACGGGGCTGTTCTTTCCTTTTGTTAGTTTATGACAAAATAAATCTCAATCCTTTCTGTTGTAATCTGTTAGGAAGCTTGTTAGGCTATTTGATTAGTGCAGTGGTTAGCTCACTTCTCACAAATGCAACCCGGGTTCAATCCTCGGTTCGGTGGTGACAAGAGTTCCTCTCACACCGACGACACATATACTCCTATATCATCCGCGCCAACGAGAGTGTGATTAATATAAGTTGTTGCAATTTTTTGGGTTAGGAAGACCCTTAGCCCCTACCTTTGCACCAGTATGTTTCTTGAAGAGACAGCCAGGGGCTCGAGCCACAGAGTGCGCCACTAAGGATTCCCGGAACTCCTGTGCAAACCGGCTCTGGTATGTCTTTGCCCGTGCTCTTTCATTATTTCTCTGCAAACACAAACTTATTCTTAACCCTTTCCTTCATAGAGATTAAGGTTAATATACTATTATATCTCCATACACACGACAGCCATTTAGCTATCATGCAGTGGATAAATAGTGCCATTTAGCTATCATGCAGTGGATAAGTAGTCGCCATATCTATCCCACCTCCATAGATATTACTGGGACTACATAGAGATTTAGGTTAATATACTATTATATCTCCCTATAAACGACAGCCATTTAGCTATCGTGCAGTGGATAAGTAGTCGCCATATCTATCCCACCTCCATAGATATTACTGGGACTACATAGAGATTTAGGTTAATATACTATAAGTAGTCGCCATATCTATCCCACCTCCATATTAGCACATGATGGATAAGTAGTCGCCATCATCCCCTCCTAGATATTACTGGGACTACATAGAGATTTAGGTTAATATACTATAAGTAGTCGCCATATCTATCCCACCTCCATAGATATTACTGGGACTACATAGAGATTTAGGTTAATATACTATTATATCTCCCTATAAACGACAGCCATTTAGCTATCGTGCAGTGGATAAGTAGTCGCCATATCTATCCACCTCCATAGATATTACTGGGACTACATAGAGATTTAGGTTAATATACTATAAGTAGTCGCCATATCTATCCCACCTCCATAGATATTACTGGGACTACATAGAGATTTAGGTTAATATACTATAAGTAGTCGCCATATCTATCCTACCTCCATAGATATTACTGGGACTACATAGAGATTTAGGTTAATATACTATAAGTAGTCGCCATATCTATCCCACCTCCATAGATATTACTGGGACTACATAGAGATTTAGGTTAATATACTATTATATCTCCCTATAAACGACAGCCATTTAGCTATCGTGCAGTGGATAAGTAGTCGCCATATCTATCCCACCTCCATAGATATTACTGGGACTACATAGAGATTTAGGTTAATATACTATTATATCTCCATAAAAACGACAGCCATTTAGCTATCATGCAGTAGTCGCCATATCTATCCCACCTCCATAGATATTACTGGGACTACATGAGATTCTGGCCTTTATTATGAGCATTGGGTTGGCTACTATAATGTCAATGTATGCCATATTGGTAATGTCGTCAAGAGGTGCTTCTATGAGGGAAAGGGTTAAAGCATGTATTGTTAAGCCTTGTATAAAGACGAACCAACAGCTTAGGTTACATGGTGACTTTCCTGCTATTATTGGAGGAAGACGAGGATACCCTCCAAGCAGTATTTACGGCACAGACAGGAACTTGAGTAGAACCCCCGACCTTCCGCAAGCCAGATGGATAGCTTCACAACATGATAGAATTCGACACCCTCAGTGGGATTCGAACCAGCAGTGGTGAGGGGCAATTGAATTGAAGTCAACGACCAAGAGAAATCAAGAAACTTAAAGAATATTTGTAGAGAAACATAACACACATACACTAGAACATGCGAGTTACGCTCTACGACATTGTGGATACTCTTCATACAAAAGAGGGGTCTCCGTGGCCGAGTGGTTAACTTCAAATCACTTGCCGCTCACCACAGTAGGTTCCAATCACACTGAGGACGCTATCCAACTGACTTGCGGTAGGTCGGTGGTTCTACCTGTGAGCCCACCCATGACTGAAATACTCAGAGAAGAACCCAGAGTCTTCCGCCACCAATAATAGCTGGAGAATCGCCATATGACCTAAGCTGTTGGTGCGCCCAACAAAGAATATTATAGTGTCGCCCCTATTTGAAAAGGGCAGCCATTTCTGACTTATGACACATTTTATGGACAACCGTACCGTACTTCACGAATACTATCCTTGAAGGCCAGACGCATGGCTGATAAGCAATCGGTAACCATCATTTAACTACATGTAGCTGGCACCTCACCAAGCGGCCATATCAGAATGAATCCCTGATGAGGTTCGAACATTCGACCTCCTGTTCCATAGGCGGACGACTCCTTAATCACTAGATCACAGAGATGGCTAGCTACATGCAGTAAAAGCAATGGTGCTCAGATATGGATCAAGAAAACCATGTTATGTCTCTCTTTCACTGAATATTCTGTGCCGCCTGATCAGGCTTTATGCTGAGAGCGATTCTGATAGTGGAGCTAAAACACTTGTCTGAATATCAATAAACATAGATCCTGATCAGACGCTTGTCTATGTTGTTCGCACATTCAGCATGTTAACGGTTAAGAAAATGGCTGATTTAATTCTTACCAACATAGATGTGCAAATGATCTATATGTCTAATGGCTAATGAAGTCTGAAAAATTGAAAAAATTTAAATAAAATAACATAAAATCTGCCACGTGAAACCAGAAGTAAACCAACTCACATGATCAGACAACTCGTAGCTTCCATTTATACCAAACTCCGGGTTGAGGGTGTTCAAGTCCACAATGCATTGCCCCAGAGAATCATTGCTCGAATTCCTGTCCTGGTCTATAACATGGAAGACGATATACCTGCAAGAAACCAGAGGTATACATGTTGAATTTTAGATGGCGTTACAGAGTATTTTGGGTATTTCCTTCCTTCGTATTACACTATTGACCCACATTATGGCAGCATTTTGAAACTCGTGTGTAATTTAAAAAAATTGGTCACTTGATTACACAGATTTCATAGTTTATGCATTTTTTTTTTTTAGCTCGATTGTCAAACAAGTTCTTACAACTTGTATTAATCACTCTCGAGACCTCATTCCTGATGGAATCCATCGCCACGAAGGAGAGAGAAGAGGCAACGTGGAAATTAAATGCCTTGCCTAAGGGCACAATCGTAATGGCTCCAGCGGGGCTCAAACTCCGGACCTTTGGCACCTAAAGCGAACGCGTATCCACTGCACTATCACGACTTCCATGTGGTAGTCACAGATTTCATATATAATGGTACAACGGATCTGTCGGCCATCTTGTGTATCAAGCAATATCAATCGATACATAAATTACAACAACAATACACACATTTACCCGTTTATTCTGTTTACCAATCTATTTAGCCAATTAACACTGATAAAATATCGATTCCACGCTGCTTGTTTTCACTTTCTTGAATATAAGAGTTCTACACGTTTGACTCACAAGATGGCCACATCACGTGATGTGGTCGTGTGATTGTGATCTTTGTTTGGGGTTTTACGCATGCATCAGCACCATTTTCTATATAGCCGGCATGCAGTTTACCTAACACATTTCCTGGGCAGGCTCCAGCGATTAACAAGTACTTGGTGCACCAACCCCCGTAAGAAACTGCCAACTTTTTAATATAAATGAGACACGGCCTGAGCTGGGCTCGAACCAGTGACCCTCAATGACGATATGTTACAGTGGTATACAAAAGTCAGCGACCATAACCACTCATTAAAAGGATTAAAATGTCAAGATACATTGAACCTATTAAGAGATGAGTTTGATCATTGGATACACTGGTGACAGGTCCGGAGTTCGAGCCCCGCTGGAGCCATTACGATTGTGCCCTTAGGCAAGGCATTTAAATTCTACATGCCTCTCCTTCATGACGATGGATTCCATCAGGAATGAGGTCTCGAGAGTGATTAATATAAGTTGAAAGAATTTGTTTCGCAATCGAGCTAAAATAAATTTGTATAAACTAAACTAAACTGGTGACAACAGGCTGTATGGCCGGTCCACTCAACCAGTGCTGCCACCGATGTGACCCATATAAGAAAGACATACAAATACTTGTTAACCACAAGACTAAGGCAGCATATCTAAAACCATATAGTTAGTTTATACAAATTTATTTTAGCTCGATTGCGAAACAAGTTCTTTCAACTTATATTAATCACTCTCGAGACCTCATTCCTGATGTAATCCATCGCCACGAGGGAGAGAAGAGGCAATGTGGAATTTAAATGCCTTGCCTAAGGGCACACTCGTAACGGCTCCAGCGGGGCTCGAACTCCAGACCTTTCGCACCTGAAGTGAACGCACATCCACTGCGCTATCACCACTTCCACCATATAGTTATAGTAACACATACGAGTCGGGCATGTACCAGGTCTAAAACAGCATGCAATACACACGAGATATACACACGCTGTATTGATAAATAAAATAACTTAAGCTACGTATAACCTAATGCACAGACAAAGTTGAGACTTCAAATAATGTGAAAATGCAGGAAATTTAGCAAGACTCACTTGTTGATAAATTCCTCTTCATGAAGCGGGAACTCAAACGTTTCCGACCAGACAGGATTCAGCGTGCCCTTCAATACCTACAGAATTAAACGACAACTAAAGAATAATCTTCTACATGTAAGGACGGCAACGAGTAGCAATTTTGATACTCGAGTATTCGGACACAGTTCTGATCGAGTACTCCGAAATGATCATTTGATTTTTGGGATCGTATGT
Organism: Archivesica marissinica; assembly: GCA_014843695.1. Lineage (NCBI taxonomy): Eukaryota > Metazoa > Mollusca > Bivalvia > Venerida > Vesicomyidae > Archivesica > Archivesica marissinica. The sequence goes on along the minus strand of CM026390.1, from coordinate 81,458,166 downwards.
TTGATTTAACTTCAGATATTTGTAGTATTTCGGAGGAGGCGTGTCTGAAAACTGATGCTACTTTATCTTATTACGGTATATGATAAAAACATTGCATTGTAATAAAGCTAAACCCGGGACAATGAAATATACCTTTATTCAGTTTATTCAACTTTAATGAGATAATTATTGTGTTTTACGTTTATTTATCATCGCTACCGGTTGCTCATATGAGCGACGCCTCCTGAAGAGATTAGTCATTTTAGATTTTTGGAGGATAGTGCAATGATACAGACAGAGACCCATTCCAGAGACTCATCTGGTTCTTTTACCCTGTATGTATGCTGTATGTCCGTTAGTCAATACCTGGGTATAAGGTGGGGACGAGACACTGTATGTATTCTGTATGTCTGTTAGTCAATACCTGGGTATAAGGTGGGAACGAGACCCTGTATGTATTCTGTATGTCCGTTAGTCAATACCTGGGTATAAGGTGGGGACGAGACCCTGTATGTATTCTGTATGTCTGATAGTCAATACCTGGGTATAAGGTGGGGACGAGACCCTGTATGTATGCTGTATGTCCGTTAGTCAATACCTGGGTATAAGGTGGGAATGAGACACTGTATGTATTCTGTATGTCCGATAGTCAATACCTGGGTATAAGGTAGGGATGAGACCCTGTATGTATTCTGTATGTCCGTTAATCAATACCTGGGTATAAGGTGGGAATGAGACACTGTATGTATTCTGTATGTCCGATAGTCAATACCTGGGTATAAGGTGGGGATGAGACCCTGTATGTATTCTGTATGTCCGTTAATCAATACCTGGGTATAAGGTGGGAATGAGACACTGTATGTATTCTGTATGTCCGATAGTCAATACCTGGGTATAAGGTAGGGATGAGACCCTGTATGTATTCTGTATGTCCGTTAATCAATACCTGGGTATAAGGTGGGAATGAGACACTGTATGTATTCTGTATGTCCGATAGTCAATACCTGGGTATAAGGTGGGGATGAGACCCTGTATGTATTCTGTATGTCCGTTAATCAATACCTGGGTATAAGGTGGGAATGAGACACTGTATGTATTCTGTATGTCCGATAGTCAATACCTGGGTATAAGGTAGGGATGAGACCCTGTATGTATTCTGTATGTCCGTTAATCAATACCTGGGTATAAGGTGGGAATGAGACACTGTATGTATTCTGTATGTCCTATAGTCAATACCTGGGTATAAGGTGGGAATGAGACACTGTATGTATTCTGTATGTCTGTTAGTCAATACCTGGGTATAAGGTGGGAATGAGACACTGTATGTATTCTGTATGTCCGTTAGTCAATACCTGGGTATAAGGTGGGAATGAGACACTGTATGTATTCTGTATGTCTGTTAGTCAATACCTGGGTATAAGGTGGGAATGAGACACTGTATGTATTCTGTATGTCCGTTAGTCAATACCTGGGTATAAGGTGGGAATGAGACACTGTATGTATTCTGTATGTCTGTTAGTCAATACCTGGGTATAAGGTGGGGACGAGGCCCTGTATGTATTCTGTAATATCCTATAGTCAATACCTGGGTATAAGGTGGGGACGAGACCCTGTATGTATTATGTATGTCTGTCCGTACATTTTGCATAAACTAAATTACAGCAACATTAAGATAATCACAAACCAATGAAAGGAAATGTATGAACATACATAATACTGGACAGAATATGGGTCATATATTAACTATATCCTTCATCATGGGTCATATATTAACTATTTCCTCCATCATGAGTCATCTATTAGCTCTAACCTCCATCATGGGTCATATATTAGCTATATCCTCCATCATGGGTCATACAGTAACTCTATCCTCCATCATGGGTAATATATTAACTCTATCCTCCACCATGGGTCATATATTAACTATTCTCCATCATGGGTCATATATTAACTCTATCCTCCACCATGGGTCATATATTAACTATTCTCCATCATGGGTCATATATTAACTATATCCTCCATCATGGGTCATATATTAACTATATCCTCCATCATGGGTCATATATTAACTATATCCTCCACCATGGGTCATATATTAACTATATCCTCCATCATGGGTCATATATTAACTATATCCTCCATCATGGGTCATATATTAACTATATCCTCCATCATGGGTCATATATTAACTATATCCTCCATCATGGGTCATATATTAACTATATCCTCCATGATGGGTCATATATTAACTATATCCTCCATCATGGGTCATATATTAACTATATTCTATATGGGTCATATATATCCTCCATCATGGGTCATATATTAACTATATCCTCCATCATGGGTCATATATTAACTATATCCTCCATCATGGGTCATATATTAACTATATCCTCCATCATGGGTCATATATTAACTATATCCTCCATCATGGGTCATATATTAACTATATCCTCCATCATGGGTCATATATTAACTATATCCTCCATCATGGGTCATATATTAACTATATCCTCCATCATGGGTCATATATTAACTATATCCTCCATCATGGGTCATATATTAACTATATCCTCCATCATGGGTCATATATTAACTATATCCTCCATCATGGGTCATATATTAACTATATCCTCCATCATGGGTCATATATTAACTATATCCTCCATCATGGGTCATATATTAACTATATCCTCCATCATGGGTCATATATTAACTATATCCTCCATCATGGGTCATATATTAACTATATCCTCCATCACGGGTCATATATTAACTATATCCTCCATCACGGGTCATATATTAACTATATCCTCCATCACGGGTCATATATTAACTATATCCTCCATCACGGGTCATATATTAACTATATCCTCCATCACGGGTCATATATTAACTATATCCTCCATCACGGGTCATATATTAACTATATCCTCCATCATGGGTCATATATTAACTATATCCTCCATCATGGGTCATATATTAACTATATCCTCCATCATGGGTCATATATTAACTATATCCTCCATCATGGGTCATATATTAACTATATCCTCCATCATGGGTCATATATTAACTATATCCTCCATCATGGGTCATATATTAACTATATCCTCCATCACGGGTCATATATTAACTATATCCTCCATCACGGGTCATATATTAACTCTATCCTCCATCACGGGTCATATATTAACTATATCCTCCATCATGGGTCATATATTAACTATATCCTCCATCATGGGTCATATATTAACTATATCCTCCATCATGGGTCATATATTAACTATATCCTCCATCATGGGTAATATATTAACTATATCCTCCATCATGGGTCATATATTAACTATATCCTCCATCATGGGTCATATATTAACTATATCCTCCATCATGGGTCATATATTAACTATATCCTCCATCATGGGTCATATATTAACTATATCCTCCATCATGGGTCATATATTAACTATATCCTCCATCATGGGTCATATATTAACTATATCCTCCATCATGGGTCATATATTAACTCTATCCTCCATCATGGGTCATATATTAACTATATCCTCCGTTATGGGTCATATATTAACTATATCCTCCGTTATGGGTCATATATTAACTCTATCCTCCATCATGGGTCATATATTAACTCTATCCTTCATCATGGGTCATATATTAACTATATCCTCCATCATGGGTCATATATTAGCTATATCCTCCATCATTGGTCATATATTCACTCTATCCTCCAGCATGGATCATATATTAACTATATCCTCCATCATGGGTCATATATTAACTCTATCCTCCATCGTGATACAGGTTATATGTTGCTGTTTCTCTGTTACACACAACAAACTTGGCTGTCCAATAAGCATGCTCGCTTCTCACCAATGCAACCTGGGTTCGATACTCGGACCGGGAAGTATGTGAGATGGTACAGTAGTCGGTAGGTCAAACAGGTAGGTTTTCTCCAGATACTCCGGTTTCTTCCCACACAAATAACCAAATATATACGCTTTCATCCGCACCAATGAGAGATATTAATATAAGTTGTCATAGCTTGTTTCACAATATTGTAAAATATACAAAGTGTATACTTTAACAAAATTATCAATGCATAAGCATATACTCTCATAGTGATAGTGGGCTGTTGCACTATGTTACACTATGATACACTATCACTATGATACACTATAATACACTATGATACACTATGATTTACACTATCACTATGATTTACACTATCACTATGATACACTATGATACATTATCACTATGATACACTATAATACACTATGATACACTATCACTATGATACACTATTATACAATATCACTATAATACACTATTATACACTATCACTATAATACACTATGATACACTATAATACACTATTATACACTATCACACACTATAATACACTATCACTATAATACACTATGATACACAATACTACACTATAATACACTATTATACAATATTATACACTATCACTATGATACACTATAATACACTATAATACACTATGATACATTATCACTATGATACACTATAATACACTATAATACACTATGATACACTATCACTATGATACACTATAATACACTATGATACACTATCATACACTATCATACACTATCACTATGATACACTATAATACACTATTATACACTATCACTATGATACACTATAATACACTATTATACACTATCACTATAATACACTATGATACACAATACTACACTAGTATACACAATACTACACTAGTATACACTATCAATATGATACACTATAATACACTATAATACACTATGATACAATATAATACACTATAATACACTATGATACACTATGATACACTATCACAATGATACACTATAATACACTATAATACACTATCACTATCACACACTATAATACACTATGATACACTATCACTATGATACACTATAATACACTAGTATACACTATCACTATAATACACTATAATACACTATGATGCACTATAATACACTATAATACACTATGATACACTATGATACACTATGATACACTATAATACACTATGATACAATATGATACACTATAATGTACTATAATACACTATAATACACTATGATACCATATGATACCATATGATACATTATGATACACTATGATACACTATGATACACTATGATACACTATGATACACTATGATACACTATAATACACTATGATACACTATGATACACTATGATACACTATGATACACTATAATACACTATCAATATGATACACTATAATGTACTATAATACACTATGATACACTATGATACACTATGATACACTATAATACACTATCAATATGATACACTATAATACACTATAATACACTATGATACACTATGATACACTATGATACAATATAATACACTATGATACACTATGATACAATATGATACACTATGATACAATATATACACTATGATACACTATGGTACACTATGATACACTATGATACAATATGTTACACTATGATATACTATGATACACTATAATACACTATTATACACTATGATACACCAATATACACTATAATACACTATGATACACTATGATACATCAATATACACTATGATACACTATGTTACACCAATATACACTATGATACACCAATATACACTATGATGCACTATGATACACTATGATGCACTATGATACACTACTGACATGCTTTGCTAGTATTCTATTTGTTTGACTTTGTTTGGCAAAGTGGTTAACGCCATTGACTTCAGATCACTTGCCGCAAACCACTGTATGTTCGAATCTTTCACACGAAGAAACTATCCAGCTGGCTTGCAGAGTCAGTGGTTCTACCCAGGTACCCAGCTGCGCCTGAAATACTGCTCGAAGAGGCATCCGGGGTCTTCCTTCATAAATAATAGCAAACAAAACTAATGTGTTAATGTATGTAGGTGGTTGTTGTTGCAAAGTGTCTGTAATATTTCAAAGGAATTATCTCGTCTGAATAGTTTTGACATCATAATTAAACACTACCTACTTTAGCACCTACTGTAATTATCCGATTACATGGCAGAGTGTCAATTAACATGGTTTATTCACACATGCTGGGGCGATTTCTTTTGTATTGGAATGCTTTATGATGGTTTCAAAAGAAAACAACGTATCTGACAGTTTTCATATTTCAGATTTGCAAATTATATATGTTTTCCAAATATTCTAATACTGGAATAGTATTCGGATATTCGGACGTCTGAGCGAATATTCTTTGCCATCCCTAGTTTATTGCAAGTTAATAGTTGACAGTATGTGACTTTCTACATACCTGCGTCTGGAACATGTGATCACATCCTGGTACTGCTACTTTCACAAATGGGTCCGCTGACAGCCCCTGATCTCTAGGGGCCAGGTTATTAGCACCATGAATTGTGACAAGTAGGGTCTTGGGGGACTGAAACGCTATGCTGATATCAAGGTTTCCCGATATACTCAAGTCAGTCTGTAAAACAAGTAGGGTTTATTCTAGAGTGGGGGTCAGAAAAGGGACAGGGTGCATTTGAGCAGTGAAGGGGGTAGGTGTTGAAGGTGGGTATTTGGAGGTTACCCAGTAGATAATTTTGGTTACGGCGATTGACAGCTAATTACGCTTGAGCAATGAGGTAGCTCTCCGATTAGCGCAGTGGTGAGCATGCTAGCTTCACACAAATGTAACCCAGGTTCGATCCTCTGACGGTGGTCTTCAGATCGGACAGGTGGGTTTTCTCCAGATACTCCGGTTTCCTCACACACGAATGACCACATATATGCTTTCATCAGTGCCAACAAGACTGATTAACCCATTCCTTCATAGAGATTTAGATTAATATATTATTATATCTCCATACAAACGACAGCTATTTAGCTATCATGCAGTGGATAAGTAGTCGCCATATCTATCCCATTTCTATAGATATTACTGGGACTACATCAGATTCTGGCCTGCATTATGAACATTTGTTTGGCTACTACATTGTCAATGTATGTCGTATTGTTAATGGCATCAAGAGGTGCTTCTAAGGGAAAGGGTTAATGTTAGTTGTTAAAGCTTGCTTAAAATTTGATCATTCACTGAAACAAACAAATATCCCCGTATTAGTCACTGCAAAGCATAAACTGAAGATATAACTACAATGTCTCCATATTACATTAGATTACTATGTGGGGGTGTCTCTACTCACCTCCATTGTAAGCGTATACCAGGCTGTGTGTGTAGCCTCACTGTGGAATGAGAATGTGTTCAGATATACGATGACCTCACCTCTGACATCATCGTTACCCCCCAGACTGTGCTCACACACCTGAACAATCAGCCTGGATTCACCTGTAAAATGGAATTCACCAGTACAATGCAACATTCACATGTAAAATGCAACATTCACATGTACAATGCAACATTCAGCTGTACAATGAAACATTCACATGTACAATGCAACATTCACCTGTACAATGCAACATTCACATGTACAATGAAACATTCACCTGTACAATGCAACATTCAGCTGTACAATGAAACATTCACATGTACAATGAAACATTCACCTGTACAATGCAACATTCATCTGTACAATGCAACATTCACATGTACAATGCAACATTCACATGTACAATGCAACATTCAGCTGTACAATGCAACATTCACCTGTACAATGAAACATTCACATGTACAATGAAACATTCACCTGTACAATGAAACATTCACCTGTACAATGCAACATTCACATGTACAATGAAACATTCACATGTACAATGAAACATTCACATGTACAATGCAACATTCACATGTACAATGAAACATTCACATGTACAATGTAACATTCACATGTACAATGTAACATTCATCTGTACAATGCAACATTCACATGTACAATGCAACATTCACATGTACAATGCAACATTCACATGTACAATGCAACATTCACCTGTACAATGAAACATTCACATGTACAATGAAACATTCACATGTACAATGCAACATTCACATGTAAAATGAAACATTCACATGTACAATGAAACATTCACATGTACAATGCAACATTCACATGTACAATGAAACATTCACCTGTACAATGCAACATTCACATGTACAATGCAACATTCACATGTACAATGCAACATTCACATGTACAATGCAACATTCACATGTATAATGCAACATTCACATGTACAATGCAACATTCACATGTACAATGCAACATTCACATGTACAATGAAACATTCACCTGTACAATGCAACTGTCTTGATATGATTTTTTACAATGAATTCTATGATGGTAGGTAGCTGTTTATATTGTACAGAGTTGCACAACATAGGAAATCAAAACACTTTGTGAAACTACATTAAGTTGAGGATTAACATCTGTTAACCCTTTCCCACAGGCACAAGACACAATTATTTTTTTGTATGCCCTATGCTCATATAGTAAGTAATGTTGGTTGCCTTCAGTAAACATTACTTACTATATGATCATAGGGCACATAAATAAAAACGTGTGTCTCGTCCCCAACGCCCTTTCCCATATAAGTGATGCATATACGTATACCGACTGTATCTCCAGTCATATTGCAGTCATTTACTTATCATAGTCAATGGATAAACTGTCTACCACTCAGAATCTTAATGGGTGTTCTGGGGCAGGGAGTGAGGGACGTGAGAGTATTTGGTTTAACAGGCTTCAGCACAGTTCAGGCTATATCGTACTAGGATAAGTATACTGTATACAGGGGGTGGGGGGAGGGATTATACATACAGAGATTTATAAGAACACTGAGCATATACTTCAGTATTGTAGTTATGGTAGAGTGGTGGAACCTATGCTCGGCGTATTCCTATGCTCGGCGTATTTTTCCCATTTACATCCGTATTTAAAATATTTAAATAGTTTTAACATATTTTCGCTGACAGAGGTGAAGCATGGTTCAATAACATTCCGTTGTGCGTACCGGTAGCCTAATGCAACTGTCACCTGACTGATTCAGTAGCCGAATATAAACAGACAACTTGTTGGGGAAATTTTTTCCACCGAAATGTGCGGTTTATGAGCATTTCAGGTGGCTAACCGGATTGGGAAAAAAATGTACAAATAACCAGAAAAAAGTTTCTTACGAGTTGTAATATTGTTAGTTATTAGTTTATACAAATTTATTTTAGCTCGATTGCGAAACAAGTTCTTTCAACTTATATTAATCACTCTCGAGACCTCTTTCCTGATGGAATCCATCGCCATGAAGGAGAGAGAAGAGGCAATGTGGAATTTAAATGCCTTGCCTAAGGGCACAATAGTAACGGCTCCAGCGGGGCTCGAACTCCGGACCTTTCGCACCTGAGGCGAACGCGCATCCACTGCGCTATCACGACTCCCTTGTTAGTTATTGATGTTACTAAGTGAAAATAATATATTCAACATTTACCCATGCATAAATTAAAAAATCCATGTACGCCGTGCATAGGTGCCCTAAAGTATCTAGTTCCCCATGGAAACAGGTGCCGTTGCGATAGCTGTATTTAGGCGCATGGTTACATAATGACGCTAAAATTTTCAACAACAATTTTATGAAAGTTGTGTTCACGACGAAAAAAATAATATACGGCAAGTGCATTTAACTTTTTTTATAGGCCATGATATGTAGGATTTACGCCGAGCATAGGTTCCACCACTCTATATATTGATATTAACATACAATCCTCTCTAAGCAAGCTATACAAGTGTCACCTAAACAATATGGCTTGTTTGTTTTGAAAGTGCAACACAATCTTTGGTGGAAAGTTAATACCCACGAACACAATACTTACCAAGTCCGTATTCTGGGATGCAGAAACCAAATATTTCATCAAATTGCGGGTTGTTTGTTCCATTTATCACTTGCGTCTTCCTCTCTCCTTGGTTCAATGGATCTGGCATCAACTCCAGCTAAAGTGAGAAGCATTACCGGTAAATACCCGGGAAATGCCCGGTAAATACCCGGTAAATAAAAAGAGTGATGCAGTCAAACCTGCATTAGTGGTCACCTCCATTAGGCAGCCGACCTGTATATACAGTCAAACCTGCATTAGTGGTCACCTCCATTAGGCAGCCGACCTGTATATACAGTCAAACCTGCATTAGTGGTCACCTACATTAGGCAGCCGACCTGTATATACAGTCAAACCTGCATTAGTGGTCACCTCCATTAGGCAGCCGACCTGTATATACAGTCAAACCTGCATTAGTGGTCACCTCCATTAGGCAGCCGACCTGTATATAGTCAAACCTGCATTAGTGGTCACCTCCATTAGGCAGCCGACCTGTATATACAGTCAAACCTGCATTAGTGGTCACCTTCACCTCCATTAGGCAGCCGACCTGTATATACAGTCAAACCTGCATTAGTGGTCACCTCCATTAGGCAGCCGACCTGTATATACAGTCAAACCTGCATTAGTGGTCACCTCCATTAGGCAGCCGACCTGTATATACAGTCAAACCTGCATTAGTGGTCACCTCCATTAAGCAGCCGACCTGTATATACAGTCAAACCTGCATTAGTGGTCACCTCCATTAAGCAGCCAACCTGTATATACAGTCAAACCTGTGTTAGTGGTCACCTCTATTAAGCAGCCAACCTGTATATACAGTCAAACCTGCATTAGTGGTCACCTCCATTAAGCAGCCAACCTGTATATACAGTCAAACCTGCATTAGTGGTCACCTCTATTAAGCAGCCAACCTGTATATACAGTCAAACCTGCATTAGTGGTCACCTCTACTAAGCAGCCAACCTGTATATACAGTCAAACCTGCATTAGTGGTCACCTCTATGAAGCAGCCAACCTGTATATACAGTCAAACCTGCATTAGTGGTCACCTCTATTAAGCAGCCAACCTGTATATACAGTCAAACATGCATTAGTGGTCACCTCCATTAAGCAGCCAACCTGTATATATAGTCAAATCTGCATTAGTGGTCACCTCTATTAAGCAGCCAGTATCCAGCTTCCCAATATGTTGTTTTATTATACAATTGACCTCTATTAAGCAGCCACCTGTGCTAAGCAGCAAATTTATGTGATACACAAACACATACATGAAGCTTCACAAAACCAACCATTACACATCGGTTGAGTGGTTCTAGTGGTTGACTTAAAATCAATCATATCTCACTAGGTTTGAATCCCACAAGGGCTGTTCAATTCTTCCATGCGGAAGGCCGGTGGTTCTACCTAGATACCTGGCCGTGACTTACACAATGCTCAAAGTTGGCACCTGATGTCTTCATCCACTACTTAAAGCTGGAAAGTCGCTATATAAATAAACCTTACCTTATGGTGTGACTGCCCCGAGGTTATAAAACTTTTCTCAGATCTCAAACTCAAGCTCAAATAATCTGATTGGTTTATTCTGAGTGTTACTGTCAGCTGAACCAATCAGACACTTGAGACTGAGTTTTGAGATTGGAGAAAAGTTTTATAATCTCCCATGCCAGAACTCCAAATCACAAACAAAACTAACCTTCACAAAGAAGTTTGACATTTTTGCCCGTACGCCCTTGTTTGCTAGTTCGCGACATTTAATGACCTTGACCAACAGCATGTCATTGTTAAAGTCGTACTTGAAAGAGAGCTGAACCTCCCCCCGCACGTCACCTGTCTGTTTCATCACCGTTGGGTCCAACTTCTTAAAGATTCCCTTCAACATCTGGTTATTTTGCTAAGATTTAGAAAGACAGAGTTACCGTATTTACACTAAATAATAAGCAGCTAACTTGCAATAAACACCCAAACTCAAGTTTCCCTAATTGCATTTTATTACATAATTGACTTCTATTATGCAGCCAACATGAAATAAACAGCTAACTTTCACTTTTCCCAACTGGTATTTAGTTACAATATTTGACCTCTGTCAAGCACACAGACGGATCTGTAGTCCAGTGGTAACACGCTGGACTGGTAATCCAGGGATCGCAGGTTCGATCCCCCGTCTGACCCTAATAAAATTAACAGTCTTTCAGATGGGACGTTAAACCGAGGTCTTGTGTTGGTGCTTTACACTGTGCACGTAAAAGAACAAGAGGAGACTCTGGAATGGGTCTCTGTCTGTATCACTGCACTATCCTCCAAAAATCTAAAATGACTAATATCTTCAGGAGGCGTCGCTCATATGGGCAACCGGTAGCGACGATCAATAAACGTAAAACACACACTCTGTCAAGCAGTCACCTGTAATAAACAGACAACTGACAATTTCCCAAACTGGTATTTTATTACATACTTGAGTGAGCCTGAGTCTGGCAGGTTTGATTGTTACGGTAATAGAATTTGCATGAAAAATGCTTTGCAATTTGAGTTTTGTTGATAGATTTTTACATTATATAATAATAATTTTGTTTCCATACACATTACTGGTATTTTATTCTTCTCAATGAATGATCCCTTTATAGAAATGGATCACGTGAAATACAGTGTGTTATTCCACTGGTTGAAAGCCGTGGAATAACACATTTTATTTCTCACTGCTTTACAAGTGTGGTACCTAGCCGCTACATATTGCAATGTTGTCAAAGCAAACATATTGGGGCTCAATCTACGGCCATTGCCAATTAATTGCCAGAATTACAACCAAATTATGTGTTCAGTGATTATTTTTATAACACAGAAAATGAGTGTCAAAATTTAATAAATAATAATATGTCACATATGTATCTATAACCCCATTCATTCCCCTCACTGTAAACTCACAAGATCCCTCTGGTACTTGTTCCAACCCGTCTTGGCGACAGCCTGATAATGTTCCGACTTCACTTTCAATAGCTGACTCAGACGCTTCACTCTATCTGGGTCCTCTGCATTGTTGATGGACAAACTCTTGGACTTTTTACTGAACATCTTTCTTCTGAAAAACAATAACGTAAATCATTGCATACTGTATAACACCATAATTTCGTGAACACTTTATTTTGAAATGTTCACGATTTTGGAGTCGAGCATCTGTAATGTATCGCGACATAAAAAACATACAATATAAAGTCTTTAACGTAACATTTTCAAACTACTAAAGGGTAATCTGAATGACTACTGCATTACCAAATCTACAAACCAGAAACCCTCTAAACTTTAAAACTTGAAAAAAAAGAAGAAGAAAGAAACCCTCTAAACTGGAATTCCCTACAAACTGAACAAATGTCTTGTTCCCAAATTGTCCACTTCTTTGTTCAACTCCTCTTTTCCGAATACCGGACAGACTTTATTAAAAGATTTCAACTGTAATTTACCCCTGTACATGAAATAGCAACTTGTCTTCATCAAATTGTATACTGACTACATGTATATGACAAGTCTCAAATAAAAAAATAAAACAATTTGGAGAGTTGCTAACATAAAGAGTATAAGCATAAATTTAATATAAAGTAATCAATTAAATTGTGTTTGTTTAATGTATGTTTTACGTTTATTTATCGTCGCTATCGGTTGCCCATATGAGCGACGCCTCCTTAAGCGATTAGTCATTTTCAATTTTTGGAGGATAGTGCAATGATACAGACAGAGACCCATTCCAGAATATCCTCTGGTTCTTTTACATGCACGGTGTAAAACACCGACATGAGATCTCTGGTCCCATCTGAAAGACTGTTCATTTTATTAGGTCAGACGAGGGATCGAACCTGCGATCCCTGGATTACCAGTCCAAAATTCTAGCAGTGTCTGTTATGTGTTATATAAATAATTAGAGTGGTGGAACCTATGCTCGGCGTAAATCCTACATATCATGGCCTATATAAAAAGTTAAATGCACTTACCGTAGATTATTAATTTTCTTAAGTCGTGAACACAACTTTCAAAAAATTATTATTGAAAATGTTAGCTTCATTATGTGACCGTGTGCCTTATATTAATACAGCTATCGCAACGACACCTGTTTCCATGGAGAACTAGATACTTTAGGGCATGTATGCACGGCACGGCATACATGAACTTTTTTATTGATGCACGGGTAAATGTTGAATATATTATTTTGGCTTAGTAACATCAATAACTAACAATATTACAACTCATAAGAAACTTTTTTTCTGGTTATTTGTACATTTTTTCACAATTCAGATAGCTACCTGAAATGCTCATAAACCGCATCATTTTGGTTGGAAAAATTCTCCCAACAGGTTGTCTGTTTATATTCGGCTACTAAAGCAGTCAGTGTTTATATTCGGCTACTAAACCAGTCAGGTGACAGTTGCATTAGGCTACCGGTACGCACAACAGAATGCTATTGAACCATGTATGTACCATTAATGTCAAACCCCTTGCGGGGGACCTAGACATGTTTTCCTGGGCAGGCTTTGTCGACCATAGCGGTTAACCATTACTAAGCAATGTGTGTGAGGTGCCTTGCTCAATGACACTACATACGTGGCCTGACTGAGTATCGAACCCGGACCGTTCAATTCCAAATCCGACCCTCTACCATTGGACCACGGACGTAAATATTAATGTCAATGGGGAAAATACGCCGAGCATAGGTTCCACCAATCTACCTTTCGGATAATTAATATAATTCGTAGACAGTCAGTAATCCAATCATGTATTATACAATTAACAAAACTGTAGATCACAATAATAATCAGAAAATGATTCATGGGCAGTAGAAGTGTCTGAATAAGTAGATAGTCGTTTCTTAACATACTGCTGGTCGTAACATACCGAGGCATCCACAATTTTACCATTCTTTCCATTGGATCAGTGTTGACTCAGAAAGGTAAACATGTGTTGATAGATCAAGAAATCATAAACTGTCAACGTAAGTGGTGAGTAAATTACTGATGCAAAATGTTTACCTGAATATCAAGATCAATGTAAAATTACCCCACCCCTTTATCTGAAAAAATGCTCCAAATGTCCATGATATATATTTATGTTCATTCCAACTTTGTAAAATGGCAGTCTGCTACCTGGTATTTATGAATGAAGATGTTTTTATCACGTGCTTAGGTTACTACATAATTCCTGTAATTCCAAATATGGGCATAATTTTAAGGTCAGAGACACGCTTTTTCTACTGAATGATTATTTTTCAAAACAGATTCCCCCCAAAATTTAGTATTTTTTATTAAAATCAAGTTGATGTTCATATCTATGGAACTTTCTCCCATGATGGACATGTGGGGATATAGCCAGATTCCCGCATTTTATTATTCATAAAAAGTAGGCCCATCGTGGGCCTAAAGCTATTTGTTGTTTTCTGGTGGGAAATTAAAAAGATATTCATGTTTTATGTTAAAATGATAAATTTACTGCAAGACTTACATATTACTTTTATTAGACAGATTACGGTCTCTATCAAATAATTGTATTATGACTACCTTTGTATAAACACCCAAATCAGGGCCTTGGCCATTTGCCGCGGTATACTCGGAACTACTGGCTATGTAACTGCTGACACGATGGTGCCAAAAACATGATAAACACAAGTTATTCCCAATAGTATTTCTTATTTGTGTATTTGTAATGTTGAAGTGGAGAAATCATAGGATGAAACAAAATGAGTTTTAAATTCAGGTACATAATAGTATATCTGTATTTTGGTTTTTAATAGCTAGTACCGCGATATACCCATAATGCATCCTAGAGCAAAATAATAGACAAAAATTGAGAAAATAAGTTTGAGAATGATAAACGCCGGTACATTACACAAAACAGGAACTATTTGTTGAAACAAGTCACATTCATTAAAGTTAAGGTTAGTATTACTTAATTCAATGTGTATTATACAAAAGTGCAGACAACCTGTGTGTATTCTTGTCGTAATAAAAGTATTTTTCTACGTTCCCTCAAGTCGCCATTATTGTTTATCTTGGTGATTGGTGAGCGTGAAATACAATCAATGTTATATTTCGCAATAAGGTTGAACACCACTAAAATAATGTTCAGACTCTAAACTTTAACTTTAAAACATTATTTTTATTTCTCCCGATTATGTTGTTATATACATGTTTGTGCTTTCAACGTGAAAGCACAGTATGTTCCATTATGTAAAACTATTGCGGGGCCTAATCATGTTTTCCAGGACTGGCTTAGCCGACCGAAGCTGCCTACTAAGCAATGGGTGTGAGATGCTTTGCTCAAGGACACTACATAATGATATGCTTTACTCCACTACTATATTACTATCACTAAGTAATTTGTTACTACATGTATTACTAGGATCTTTTTTAGATGTTTTAGGTTTAATTTAATTGAACTTTGGAATAGTATTTTATAAGGGCAGCACGTTCTTGGTCCTCTTCTCTTTCTTATATCAATGATCGGTCATCAACGGCCAAATCCATTGTCCACATATGCGCTGATGATTGCTCTGTATACAGGATCATCCATTCACAGGAATATGCAGATCAGCTCCAAGAAGACATAATGAGTAATCATGGAAACATGACTCGCAGATGGCCTTCAATACAGACAATTCACATCTCCACTAAGAGGCAACCGATCCATACCAACTACAATATTCACACCTTTGAAGTCAACAGACAATGCAAACAATCTTGGTGTAACCATCTCAAAAGTCTTTCATGGTAATGTGATTAAAACGGAAAACCTGACCTTGTCCTTCATCCAAAGAACAGGGTGGAGACAGACAATTGTTGATCGAGACCAGGACGGCTAGACAGGCACATGTTGACTGAGAGCAGGACAGACAGGCAATTGTTGATTGAGACCAGGATGGACAGACGTGCATATGTTGCTTGGTAGCAGGATGGACAGACGTGCATATGTTGCTTGGGAGCAGGATGGATAGACGTGCATATGTTGCTTGGGAGCAGGATGGACAGACGTGCATATGTTGCTTGGGAGCAGGATGGACAGACGTGCATATGTTGCTTGGGAGCAGGATGGACAGACGTGCATATGTTGCTTGGGAGCAGGATGGACAGACGTGCATATGTTGCTTGGGAGCAGGATGGACAGACGTGCATATGTTGCTTGGGGGCAGGATGGACAGACGTGCATATGTTGCTTGGGAGCAGGATGGACAGACGTGCATATGTTGCTTGGGAGCAGGATGGACAGACGTGCATATGTTGCTTGGTAGCAGGATGGACAGACGTGCATATGTTGCTTGGTAGCAGGATCTACAGACGTACATATGTTGCTTGGGAGCAGGATGGATAGACGTGCATATGTTGCTTGGGAGCAGGATGGACAGACGTGCATATGTTGCTTGGTAGCAGGGTGGACAGACGTGCATATGTTGTTTGGGAGCAGGATGGACAGACGTGCATATGTTGCTTGGGAGGCTGGACAGACGTGCATATGTTGATTGAGACCAGGATGGACAGATGTGCATATGTGGCTTGGGAGCAGGATGGACAGACGTGCATATGTTGCTTGGGAGCAGGATGGACAGACGTGCATATGTTGCTTGGGAGCAGGATGGACAGACGTGCATATGTTGTTTGAGAGAAAGATGGACAGACGTGCATATGTTGATTGAGACCAGGATGGACAGACGTGCATATGTTGCTTGGGAGCAGGATGGACAGACGTGCATATGTTGCTTGGGAGCAGGATGGACAGATGTGCATATGTTGTTTGGGAGCAGGATGGACAGACGTGCATATGTTGTTTGGGAGCAGGATGGACATACATGCATATGTTGTTTGGGAGCAGGATGGACATACCTACATGTGTTGTTTGAGAGCAGGATGGACATGCATATGTTGTTTGGGACCAGGATGGACATACCTACATGTGTTGTTTGAGAGCAGGATGGACATACATGCATATGTTGTTTGGGACCAGGATGGACATACCTACATGTGTTGTTTGAGAGCAGGATGGACAGACATGCATATGTTGTTTGGGACCAGGATGGACATACCTACATGTGTTGTTTGAGAGCAGGATGGACATGCATATGTTGTTTGGGAGCAGGATGGACATACCTACATGTGTTGTTTGGGACCAGGATGGACAGACAGGCAAATGTTGATTGAGAGCAGGATGGACAGACATGCATATGTTGATTGAGACCAGGATGGACAGACATGCATATGTTGATTGAGAGCAGGATGGACAAACATGCATATGTTGTTTGGGACCAGGATGGACAGACATGCAAATGTTGATTGAGAGCAGGATGGACAGACAGGCAAATGTTGATTGAGAGAAGGATGGACAGACAGGCAAATGTTGATTGAGAGAAGGATGGACAGACAGGCAAATGTTGATTGAGAGCAGGATGGATAGACATGCAAATGTTGATTGAGAGCAGGATGGATAGACATGCAAATGTTGATTGAGAGCAGGATGGATAGACATGCAAATGTTGATTGAGAGAAGGATGGATAAACATGCAAATGTTGATTGAGAGAAGGATGGACAGACAGGCACATGTTGATTGAGAGAAGGATGGATAGACATGCAAATGTTGATTGAGAGCAGGATGGATAGACATGCAAATGTTGATTGAGAGCAGGATGGATAGACATGCAAATGTTGATTGAGAGCAGGATGGACAGACAGGCATATGCTGATCGAGAGCGGGATAGCAAGACAGACAAATGTTGATTTACAGCAGGATGTACTGACAGGCAAATTGGTAACAATACATCACTGTGATCTTTCGGTGATCTATGAATTGAAATAATACAAATACCTTGACTTTGTACATTAAATGTTTAATATAAATATAAACAACACATTCAATAACAATACTCACCAATTTTAATATTTAATACAATACAAAAACAACACAGCTTTGAAATAATGGCTAAGAGAGATAATAGCACATTTTAATGGCTGAGAGAGTTATAGCACCTTTTAATGGCTGAGAGAGATACTAGCACATTTTAATGGCTGAGAGAGATACTAGCACATTTTAATGGCTGAGAGAGTTATAGCACCTTTTAATGGCTGAGAGAGATAATAGCACATGTTAATGGCTGAGAGAGATAATAGCACCGTTTAATGGCTGAGAGAGATAATAGCACCGTTTAATGGCTGAGAGAGATACTAGCACCTTTTAATGGCTGAGAGAGATAATAGCACCTTTTAATGGCTGAGAGAGATAATAGCACCTTTTAATGGCTGAGAGAGATACTAGCACATTTTAATGGCTGAGAGAGATAATAGCACATTTTAATGGCTGAGAGAGATAATAGCACATTTTAATGGCTGAGAGAGATACTAGCACATTTTAATGGCTGAGAGAGATAATAGCACATTTTAATGGCTGAGAGAGATAATAGCACATTTTAATGGCTGAGAGAGATAATAGCACATGTTAATGGCTGAGAGAGATAATAGCACATTTTAATGGCTGAGAGAGATAATAGTACATTTTAATGGCTGAGAGAGATAATAGTACATTTTAATGGCTGAGAGAGATCATAGCACATTTTAATGGCTGAGAGAGATAATAGCACATTTTAATGGTTGAGAGAGATAATAGCACATTTTAATGGTTGAGAGAGATAATAGCACATTTTAATGGCTGAGAGAGATAATAGCACCTTTTAATGGCTGAGAGAGATAATAGCACCTTTTAATGGCTGAGAGAGATACTAGCACATTTTAATGGCTGAGAGAGATACTAGCACCTTTTAATGGCTGAGAGAGATACTAGCACATTTTAATGGCTGAGAGAGATACTAGCACATTTTAATGGCTGAGAGAGATACTAGCACATTTTAATGGCTGAGAGAGATACTAGCACATTTTAATGGCTGAGAGATATACTAGCACATTTTAATGGCTGAGAGAGATACTAGCACATTTTAATGGCTGAGAGAGATAATAGCACATTTTAATGGCTGAGAGAGATAATAGTACATTTTAATGGCTGAGAGATAATAGCACATTTTAATGGTTGAGAGAGATAATAGCACATTTTAATGGTTGAGAGAGATAATAGCACATTTTAATGGTTGAGAGAGATAATAGCACATGTTAATGGCTGAGAGAGATAATAGCACCTTTTAATGGCTGAGAGAGATAATAGCACATTTTAATGGCTGAGAGAGAGAATAGCACCTTTTAATGGCTGAGAGAGATACTAGCACATTTTAATGGCTGAGAGAGATAATAGCACATTTTAATGGCTGAGAGAGATAATAGCACATTTTAATGGCTGAGAGAGATAATAGCACATTTTAATGGCTGAGAGAGATAATAGCACATTTTAATGGCTGAGAGAGATAATAGCACATTTTAATGGCTGAGAGAGATACTAGCACATTTTAATGGCTGAGAGAGATAATAGCACATTTTAATGGCTGAGAGAGATAATAGCACATTTTAATGGCTGAGAGAGATAATAGCACATTTTAATGGCTGAGAGAGATAATAGCACATTTTAATGGCTGAGAGAGATAATAGCACATTTTAATGGCTGAGAGAGATAATAGCACCTTTTAATGGCTGAGAGAGATAATAGCACATTTTAATGGCTGAGAGAGATAATAGCACCTTTTAATGGCTGAGAGAGATAATAGCACCTTTTAATGGCTGAGAGAGATACTAGCACATTTTAATGGCTGAGAGAGATAATAGCACATTTTAATGGCTGAGAGAGATAATAGCACATTTTAATGGCTGAGAGAGATAATAGCACATTTTAATGGCTGAGAGAGATAATAGCACATTTTAATGGCTGAGAGAGATAATAGCACATTTTAATGGCTGAGAGAGATCATTTTGCACCAGGTATGATTTTGAATTCTCAACAATAATTAAAATATTTGGCTTATTTCACTCCACTATCTAAGTTGTATCTGGTCAGGATCTATGTTGTTTGCTATTCAGCCAAATGTTTTAGCTCCACTAACCGAATATCAAACGATCAGGCTCTATGCTGTTTGCAAAAGTGATTTTATCTGATGCTAGTATGCAAAGGGTTATACAAATATATAAATGTACATCGTTTCATTTCAATTTATGGAACATCAATGAGGTGTAATTGCCACCAATCAGCAACGTCTCGGGGATAACTGTGTTTACTGGAATGTAAACGTAGTAGACTGAATGAGGCTCCACATGGTGAGCATAATAACAATGCAACTATCTGAACATAATTAGTGTTTGCTATACACATCTACATGTAACTAACTATTGAAATTTACTTAAAACCGCCACCACATAAATGCATTTGGGCGGCAAAGAATATATAATAATACAAATATCTGTTACATGTGAATCTTTAACACTTTCAACACTACAGACATCTAAATAGGCTTACAAAATGTGTAGATCCAGATGAGCTGGCTCTTGAGGAGGATCTGCACTTTTTGCCAGTAACATTACTATTTACTATTTTTAGACAAAATTACCCATTTTGATAAATGAACTGTTCCAAATGTAATTTTCTGATTCATTTATTGGTCTAAAAATATCATGCACCAGTCCATGTCAGTTACTTGGTGTTGAATGTGTTAAGATAGAAACGTTCATCTCTCCCCTTTTTTTTATTATTTCTCTACCTTTTTCTACATCACTCTTTTAAGCAATACCTCTATAAGTTATATACGTGTAGATAAGCCATAAAGACTCTGAAAAGAAACGCCTACATTTATGCTTCAAATATGTGTATGTATCTCTGTTCATGTAAAACACTGTATATAATTATATATCACCATGACAATTGTATGCATTTTGTGCATTATAAATATATATATATACTGGTAATCAAAGGTGGTACCCGCTAGGCATCTCAAAATGAGGTCCCAGACCCCTAACTATTTTTCTGTATCGGAATTTTAACTAGATATTTCTCTTCATGGACACAAAACTTGAGATGTTATGGTCATACACATACTGTGTTAGATTAGTTAAGAGCAGGGGTCATTCTAGAGGGGGCCCCACTTCTCCCTAAAAAAATCACAATTTTCATACAAATTTTGGTCCAGTAAGATACACTGGTCCATTAAAAAGCACTCATATTCAAATATTGTATTTAATGGTGATACTGTACATTTTAACCCTATTTTTGTTGGTTGAAATTTATTAAATAACACCATTTAAGGGCGCGATCACACACTTTCTCACTTCTCCCAATCATTCTGACCTAGAATGAACCCTGTTGTGTTGAGTTGTGGTCTGAATCCTACTAACATTAAGGGGCAATAACTCTGGTGCATTTAAATCCACATGTATCCCAGACTAAATCTTGGTAACTGAACAATAACAAAGTTATTGTGTGGTTTTGTAAACAAATATTCATAGGTAATATACAAATAGTAATTTGATAAAAACCGCCATTCCTTAGAATAGCTCAGTGTGCAGCACATTCTAAACTGCCATTCCTTAGAATATGATCTCAGTGTGCAGTACATTCTAAACTGCCATTCCTTACTCCTTAGAATATCTCAGTGTGCAGCACATTCTAAACTGCCATTCCTTAGAATATCTCAGTGTGCAGCACATTCTAAACTGCCATTCCTTAGAATATCTCAGTGTGCAGCACATTCTAAACTGCCATTCCTTAGAATATCTCAGTGTGCAGCACATTCTAAACTGCCATTCCTTACTCCTTAGAATATCTCAGTGTGCAGCACATTCTAAACTGCCGTGTGCAGCACATTCTAAACTGCCATTCCTTAGAATACCTCAGTGTGCAGCACATTCTAAACTGCCATTCTTTAGAATATCTCAGTGTGCAGCACATTCTAAACTGCCATTCCTTAGAATAACTCAGTGTGCAGCACATTCTAAACTGCCATTCCTTAGAATATCTCAGTGTGCAGTACATTCTAAACTGCCATTCCTTACTCCTTAGAATATCTCAGTGTGCAGCACATTCTAAACTGCCATTCCTTAGAATATCTCAGTGTGCAGCACATTCTAAACTGCCATTCCTTAGAATATCTCAGTGTGCAGCACATTATTAACTGCCATTACTTAGAATATCTCAGTGTGCAGCACATAATCTTATGTTTCTTAGAATATCTCAGTTGCCTTAATTGAAACATGTACTTAATACATAATTGTATTTCTTTTATATTACCATTCATTGTATATATTTAAATTATACAATGTATGGATTTACCTCTTGTGACTTAATGACTAAATTCCCGTCACTTAAACTCTAAATGTATTTAGGAGGAGGGTTTCCAAAATACATATACCGGTAGCACAAGACTAGAGAATGCACAATTGCACAATAGATTGACATTACAAAATGCTGCTGACCCAGATGGCAACAGATAGCGTGATTATAATATTTTACGTTAGGAAATAATTAGCCTAGTGAATTGATTGGCTTCAGAATGCTGATGAAGCAACAATTTGAATGTCATGTGAATTAATTGAATTATCCCCTTACAATGATTTGATCGTTTAGTTATTTTTAAAAATGGTATAAAATAATGCCTCTCTTTGTATATTTGTAAACTAGGGGCCAAGCTGGTTACTATCGAGACGTCACGTATTGTGTGCTGTTTAATATGCTTGCAGATTGGTGCATTCTAAAAGAAATAATTTATTAAAAGTTTGATTTCTCAATACTTGTTGTTCCCTGACTTTTCCTACTAAGGATCAACGAGAGACAAGGCATAAAGGACCATGTTAGTCCCTACATTACACAACACATTCAAAGTACTTGTACACACATGTATATTGGGCTTTACGACATAATACTACAATAACCGTACACAATTAAACAATAAATAGTCCTGTATCACGATTACAGGGTCTGTAACCTACACACAATCCTGTACCACAATTACAGGGCCTGCAACCTACACACAATCCTGTATCACAGTTACAGGGCCTGCAACCTACACACAATCCTGTATCACAATTACAGGGCCTGCAACCTACACACAATCCTGTATCACAGTTACAGGGCCTGCAACCTACACACAATCCTGTACCACAATTACAGGGCCTGCAACCTACACACAATCCTGTACCACAATAACAGGGCCTGCAACCTACACACAATCAAGACTGCACTTGAAAATAAAAGGCTGTACAAGAGATGTCTGTTAACTGCGGAAATTGGGTAAATATACAGATTTCTATACTAAATGTGCAGTGCTGAGTAAATAAAGTTCCTGAATATGGAAACCCTCAGCTTAGACAAGCTACTAAGGACACTTTTATTAACATGAAAGCACAAGAACGGTTTCAAAACATACTATAGCTGCAAAAATCCACCTGAAGCTCGATTTGATCTGATTCATGACATGTTGATTCTTTTTTATTTGATTCATACATTGTCTATACCTTAATAATATAGAGTGACACCTTGCGGTCCATCGGGTTATGACCGGTGATCACATGGGCTGAATCAACCAATCGACCAATCAGAAGCGCAACATTGCAAGAAGTTGTACCGTAATTATTGATAAATTTACACACACACATACACAAGATAAGATGGAGGCATTGTGTCATGTTATTCTGCTGTACATGTAGCTGTCATGGTTCAGAGGCAAACATTCTGCGGTATTTCTGGCTTTCTGCCCTATAACGTCTACAGCTATTTTGCTTTTATGTGAACCATTGGCAGACGATTACATAGAGAGTGTGGCATCCGTGGTCCAGTGGTAGAGCGTCGGATTTGGAATCGAACGGTCCCGGGTTCGATACTCGGCAAGGCCACGTATGTAGTGTCATTGAAAGGCACCTCACACACATTGCTTAGTACTGGTTAACCACTTAGGTCGACAAAGCCTGCCCAGGAAAACATGTCTACGTCCCCGCAAGGGGTTTGACATTAATGGAACATACATAGATACATCCCCTGTACAGGTTGCCTGGGAACAGGCGTTGATATATTTTGCCTGGTCAGTCATATAAATATATTTTAAAACCGAGATCATTAATTGGGCTGTACTGAGTTTCTGATAATGTCATTTTGCCAGAAGTAAATTAGTGAAAAATCGACAGACGGAACCCAAGCTACCCCTGCACCTCTGGCATTCATAGGTACATGTATGCGGTCAAATCATACCCTAGTCATAATTATGCCCCAGTATTTTACTGTAATCCATTCTATGCGACGATTTTAAGCAATGACCTGTATAATAAACAGAATTTACAGTAAAAAGTATTTTCGCTTCATAATTAATGGCTCATGTTGCTTATATTTCAACCAATGTGGAAGTCGTGATAGCGCAGTGGTAGCGCGTTCACCTCAGGTGCAAAAGATCCAGAGTTTGAGTCTCGCTGGAGCTATCACTTAGGCAAAGCATTTAATTCCATGTTGCCTCTTTTCTCTCCCTTGTGGCGATGGAATCCATCAGGAATGAGGTCTCGAGAGCGATTAATATAAATTGTAAGAACTTGTTTCGCAATCGAGCTAAAATAAATTTGTATAAACTAAACGATATTTCAACACATTGTTCATATGCAGCAGCATACTTATTTATGAATTAATCCGATTTTAAATAATCCGTAATTGACAGTAGATATGGCAAGTGTTTTAATATTAACATCTTCTAATTGTAAAATCGGGATTAGCTTCGCTATTAACAACCAGGGCTCATTTTAGAGGGTGATGTGGGCGAAATAGTCGCCCTAGGGACCCTGACTTCGCCCTCTTAGGGCCCCACTTCTCCCTAAAAGAAAAGTTTTTTTGGTACAAAATTTTGTCCAGTAAGATGGCCCATTATAAAACACTCCTTCTATTCAAATGTTGTATTTAATGGTCATACTGTGCATTTTAACAATATTTTGTTGAAATATATTAAATAACACCATTTATGATTTAAGGACGAGATCGCACACATTCTCATTTCTCCCAAATATTCTGACCTAGAATGAGCCCAACGCGCGTTATTTTTAATATTGAGAGTTTTGGTCAAAATCTGCATAAATTATTATTGAAAAAAGGATAATATGTATACATGTACGACAATAAACTAGAATCATGATGTCTAATCAATCCCTACTTAGAATATAATAATTCTGATTGGTGTGCAGCACATTCGAGCTAAATGCGTAAAATGGTTTTTAGGAAAAATTTACTGCAAATAACAGAAAATCTTGAAGGGAATCTATCTATCAATTTATAATGGCCTAAAAAACTAATTTCAAACAGGAAGTTGGTCAAAACATCTTCCTTCACTCTGAAGATGCAATGTAGGCGAGTTGTCAGTGAGGAATATCGGCGATACATGGTCCACTCTTGAACACACGGTCTCTATCGTAGATTGACTCTCAACATCGTTATCAGATTCACAAGGTGTAATCTTGGTGGGCGGACGGAGTTTAATATTTGTAAGGCTGACGGTTCGTTTTGTGACCCATTCTGTAAGAGTCTCCTCCCTTGGACGTTGATTAAGCACCTGTTCGATACAAGCTCTCATAATAAGCGGCAGGTCAGAAACACATGATTTGTTCAGAAGAGCGTCGCGAAAAAGAGTGATCACTTTACCACATTCTGTGGGTTTTAATCGGCAACATAATTCGTCTAAATCTAATCTGACTAGCTGCGGAATGTCGTATGATTTGACAGGAACAGTAACTAACCAGCTGTAATCAACGCCGGTGAGTTGGCGACGTTCTTCCTGTTCTTGATCACGGTTCATGCGCTCAATTTCTCTGATATGAAATTCCAGTTCTAACATCAACGAATCTGCGATCATCACTTGTTCGTCTCGCTCTGGAGGTCTCTGGGCATCTCCCCCTGACAAAGGTTTCCACAATGACCTCCAGGAGAACATCCCCACACTCTGCAAAATATAGAATGCATATTGTACTGAAATTGAATGGAAATCTATATTTGCTAGTTGCTACATGTAAATCGCTTAGGCTAATTTATAAAGCACACAAATGTAAGTGTCCAACGTGTTAACCACTGGACTACAGATCTGTCTGTGTAATACACAAAACGGAATCACTGATTTATATATTACCGGTAGTTACTTTCTTTTGTGTGTTTTATGTTTATTTATCGTCGCTACCGGTTGCCCATCTGAGTGACACCTCCTGAAGAGATTATTCATTTTAGATTTTTGGAAGATAGTGCAATGATTCAGACAGAGACCCATTCCAGAGTCTCCTCTGGGTCATTTACGTGCACGGTGTACAGCACCGACACAAGACCTCGGTTTAAAGTCCCATCTGAAAGACTGTTAATTTTATTAGGGTCAGACAGGGGATTGAACCTGCAATCCCTGGAATAACAGTTCAGTGTGTTAACCACTGGATTAATTACCAATCTATGCAATGTATATATCTCGGGATTCGTCTTTACTTTCTATACTCAAAATCACTATTTAAATAAAAATGTTCCTACTAATTATAATATTTGCAATATAGTATCGAACCCGGGACGGCTCAATTCCAAATCCGATGCTCTACCACTGGACCATTGACGCCACACGTACATAGCAAGCACTTTAGACTAAATTGTTTTCTATTATTACCAGTTTTATGATAAGGGGCCGTTTTGACAAATTGGTGGCCGTTTTGACCAAAGAATACTGCTAGGGGGCCGTTTTGATTGATAAACATGACTTACTATATGACCATAGGGCAAACAAAAATAATTTGTGTCTTGTACAGGTCTGTGATTAGCAGAGGTTGTGGATTCGATTATTCAGATTTAGCTATGCTATGAATCTATGATTGAGCTCGCTTTGAGGATGTTTGCCTTAGTCATGTTATTATAAGTTGAAAGAGTTGTTTCGCAATCGAGCTACAGTATCAAATAAAAACAATACGATTTTCACGATAAATTAGACTGTTAAAGTAGTCAGTAGACACAGTACCAACGCACCTTTACGTCTGCCTATGGGCAAATGTGGTGACGTAACAATTTATCTGGCACAATTACATATTACTGCTCTACATTATGTTGTAACTTAGACCGGTATCGTCAAAAATAGTCCAAAAATATCCCAAATTATGATTATTTATTCTGAAGGATTTATTTACTTTTTTACAATTGTTACACGCATTCTGACTGGTTGTTTCTTGTAATTATATCCAATCAGAAGTCTCGTTTTATGAATGAGATAAGTAGAAATATAATACTGATAGTCATTGGTTCATTTTTTACCGATCTGACCAATGAATGGTACTTTTAGAAAACAAAGGAACCCGGAAGCAGACATTCAAGATGTCGGCCCCACAACAACCCAATGCAATTCAGAAGCCCATCCAACAAGACTGGGCCAACAGAGAATACATAGAAGTCATAACGTGTAGCATTAAGAAAATATCTGACTTCCTTAATTCTTTTGGTAACGTTCCTTTGACCAATATAGACATTCAGGCTGATATTATATGGGCCATATTCAATGATGTTACCGACACTTCCGACTTCGGCCTAGTATAGACAGTTCGGCTCTATTTAACTAGTTTATATATGTGGCTGTGGTGACGTTTTAAAATGATATTTACAAAAAATATCTGCCTGTGGTGACGTCTTAAAAACAAGATTTTCAGAAAATAAATATTTTTCCGAAAAGACGACGCTACAACATTGTATATATAATATATCCATATGCAGTATCGGTTTTCGTGCACACTACACTGACTCACAGAAGAATGTAAAAATAGCAATCTTAAATGGGCCGAAGTGTCTATCTATCTTCCTCTAATATCAAACCCCTTGCAGGGATGTAGACATGTGTCTTAGGAAATGGGCCGAAGTGTCTGGTTACCTTAATGATAATCTATATCTCTCACGAGTATTATGTGCAGTTATAAACAAATTTACGTTTATTTCACTTGCTTTGCGCTCCACTATCCAAAATGATGTTTTGCTCTGCATCTCGGCTATATACCTGTATACAGTAGTTAGTTTATACAAATTTATTTTAGCTCGATTGCGAAACAAGTTATTTCAACTTATATAAATCACTCTCGATACCTCATTCCTGATGGAATCCATCGCCACGTGGGAGAGAGAAGAGGCAACGTGGAATTTAAATGCCTTGCCTAAGGGCACAATCGTAACGACTCCAGTTTGGCTCGAACTCTGGACCTTTCGCACCTGAAGCAAACGCGCATCCACTGCGCTATCACGACTTCCACCATACAGTAGTTGATTATGCTAATTAATTTTTGACCCTCGACATTTCGTACCCTTGTCGATTTGTGCCCAATTTGAACATTTCGTACCCAATACAAGACGATTCTTACACCGTGGGAACACCTCAAATCTCAAAACTATTTTCATGACATGTGTATGTCTTGATTT
This sequence comes from Archivesica marissinica, assembly GCA_014843695.1. NCBI lineage: Eukaryota > Metazoa > Mollusca > Bivalvia > Venerida > Vesicomyidae > Archivesica > Archivesica marissinica. The sequence goes on along the minus strand of CM026390.1, from coordinate 81,429,025 downwards.
TGTCTTGCTATATTATGTAGAATCAATAATTTACTTAATATTGCAGACACGTCCTGCCGATCACGGCTGGCTACACTTAACGAGAAGTTAACACAGCTTGAGAGACGAGTGGAATACATCGAGGCTCGGGTACGTACCCTATTATTTACCATTGACCAGAGACATGTCAATAACACAGATTGAAAACATTGCCAAATCTTGCAAATTTCATGCGAAATTTTTTAGCAATACTTCACTGTATTAGTGGTCACATCCATTAAGCAGCCAATCTGTATTAAACAGCCATTTTCCAGATTCCCAATATGATGTTTTATTATGCATTTGCCCTTTATTAAGCAGCCACTTTCTGCGATTCTCTGTGATCTCGCTGCTTAAGACAGACTTGACAGTAGCTGAAAACCTTCTTTCTCTTTAACTTTAACGACAAAAACTGTATATGTATCTATCTACCGTAACTTGTAACATACAATAGCCTAACAAACTAAGACATTGGTAATGCTAAATCAAAATTATGTATGATAGGGTCAATTAATTTCAGTATTCTGGTATACAATGTATGTGTGCACTATATATATGTATATATAATTGTTAATAACACGTGTTCCTTACAAGTTGCATTATTTTCGTTGAAAGTGAACGCATACACAAAATCATCAGTGTGTTCACATCATTTAGTAATTAGGTTGCTATTGCTATTGTTGAGAACCTTACGTTAGTAGAAAGTATGTATCTAATACCATCTAGCTTATTTCTAGTTTACCTGTGTCCCTTGATTAAAGATTTATAATACAAAAGATGCTGCTGCTTGCAGCTTCTGTGAAATAAAACTGAAGAAATTCACGGAAATTGATTTCCCGTTTTGTTGAGAACAAATGCTGACTTGTATACCACTGTAACCTATCATCACTGATGGTCACGGGTTCGAGCCCCACTCAGACCGTGTCTCATTTATATGAAAAAGTTGGCAGTTTCTTACGGAGGTTGGTGCACCCAAGTACTGGTTAACCGCTGGAGCCTGCCCAGGAAAGGTGTTGTTAGGTAAACTGCCCGCCGGCGCTATAGTCCAAAATGGTGCTGATGCAGGCGTAAAACCCGAAATATAAATAAATTGAGAACAAATGCTTATTGGTTGTTGAAAATCAACAGGATAAATAACCTATAAAACTGAAAACCAATTTCCCCGCGATGCCGAGAACGAGAACTGATTGGTTTATCAGAAAATAAACAATGACGTTGATAATAATTGATTGGATTGAACATGCAAACAACTGCAATGGAAACCGATTGCACGCAATGTCATGAGTGAACGATTGGTCAACAGAAATAAATATTGTTGATTGGATCATTTTTGGCAAGATAATGTGAACACGGTTCTACAATCTTGCATGAGCACACCTACGACAGGAAACCGTTCTCGCAACAACTCACGAGAGCGGGAACTTACCAAGGTGTGGGAGAATTGCCTGAAGAATAGTAAAGTGAAAGTTGTGTCTCTGTCAATTTAAAAACTAGATTAAAATGTAATCTTTATACTGGTAAGCATGTGTATATTATTTAAAATGTATTGACTTGCTTGCACAATATCGCTCAGGATCAAATGTGAATATCATTGTTAAATCGTTGTGCATTATTTGGTATGTGTATGTATGTATGTATTACAGGATTTTATCTGTCATCAGCAATTGCTGCAAACATAAGTGTTGAACGTGTGACCCCAGAAGTTTGTTGTGTTACAACCTGGTGTGACTGAGCTAGCTAGCGAAATATGCACCACTAAATAGGGTGTACCACAAGGGTCTATAAATGGACCTTGCTTTTTCTCTTATATAAAAAAATGATCAATAATCAATGACCTAGGCAAAGCAGGGATCATTATAGAGGGCGATGTGGGCGAAATAGTCGCCCTAGGGACCCTGACTTCGCGCTCTGGGGGCCCCACGTCTCCCTAAAAAAAGAAAAAGAAAAACAAATGAAATTGTTTCCATTAACCCATTATAAAACAGTCCTTCTATTCAAATGTTGTATTTAATGGTCATGCTGTGCATTTAAACCATATTTTGTTGAAATTTATTAAATAACACCATTTAAGAATGCGATCGCGCGCGTTCTCACTTCTCCCAAATATTCTGACCTAGAATGAACCTTGCAAAGTGGTTGTGAGGCAGGTGCTAGCTCTGTATTGCTATGACATTTTAAAACTCACAGGCGTGGCCTCAAAAATGGTGGCAGGTGGAGACAGGAAACTAGCAGCTATGTTTTAAGGACTTAAAAATAATTCTTCTGTGTCTTCTTCCTACAGATAACAACAGGACAAACGCTTGACTGATGTATTCATCGAGAGGGGGGAAAATGTTGGAACCAACCTGTGTTGTGTCAGTGATATTTTGAATAGATCTGTGAAGTACGTATTCATGATTATGTTGTAGCCGTGGACTTGTACCTTTACATTGTATATATATCATGACTGTCATCCCATCCAAATGAGTTGAGAAGTGTAGTTCTAATAAATGTATGAATAAACTGGCAGTTCATCCGTATATGTTTGTGTGGCTAAAACTCTCCTAACATCTATGTAGGTGATACATTTGAACCATAATTGTAGCTAAAACTCTAGTATCATCTGTGTATCTGAACTCTTGAATCATGAGTTTTCATACTGACCAATTTAAATGTGAACTGTGTAAGAAGTTATTTGCCATTCTGAAAATTTAAAAGCTCACATGCTTATGCATACAGGCTATTGTCCTTATGTATGCAATTTCTGCAATTTCAAAGTCATATCACCATGTTGGAAATTTGAAAGTACACATGTGTAGTCATAGACATACAGGAGAACGTCGTCAATCATGTGAACTCTGCAAGAAGTCATATTTACATATTGGAAATTTGAAAACGCACATGCTTACACATACAGGAGAACGCCCAATGAATGTGAAATCTTTGATCATATTGGAATTTTGAAAACACACATGCTTACACATACAGGAGAGCGTCCTCATGAATGTGAAATCTGTAACAAGCCATTTGATCATATTGGAATTTTGAAAACACACATGCTTACACATACAGGAGAGCGTCCTCATGAATGTGAAATCTGTAACAAGCCATTTGGATTAACTGGAAGTTTGAAAGTACACTGTACACATATTCATACATGAGGTCAGCGTGTTCATGAGTGTGAACTCTGCAAGAAGTCATTTAGCCGTGTGGGAAATTTGAAAGCACAGATGCATATTCATACAAGAGAACATGCAAACTCTGCAAGAAGTCATTTTTATTTTTTTTATACTTTATTTATTTTACAACGATTGCGAAGGAAGTTTTAACAACTTATATTAATCACTCTGGTTGGCTCGGATGAAAGCGTAAATGTGGTCATTCATGTGGGAAGAAACCGGAATACCCGGAGAAAACCCACCTGTCCGATCTGGCGACCATCGTACCATCTCACATACTCCCCTATCCGAGGATCGAACCCGGGTCGCATTGGTGAGAAGCGAGCGCTTAAGAAGTCATTTAATCATATTGGAAATTTTAAAGCACATATGCTTAGTCAGACAGGAGAACTTCTTCATGAATGTGAACTATGCAAGAAATCATTTAACCATGTTGGAAATTCGAAAGCGCACATGTTTTCACATACACGAGAACATCTTTTTTGAATGTGGAGTCTGCCAATTTTTAATTATGTTGGAAGTTCTAAACGACACATGCATATTCATACAGGAGATCAAATCAAATTTTATTTACTTTCGGCATTGTACATACAATTAACATAAGTTATACATATGTATAGCTTTTGAGCGACATCAAGATCGTCCATGTGAATTCTGTAATACATTATATAGATGGTGTCTCAACTGCAATGACAACATGGCCTTCTTCAGGGTTCCCTCTATCTGAATATTTGTCTGCGTCACTTCTGTCACCAATTGAAAAACACTGGAGCCAATTTGAAAATCTGCTTCTACATTTAATTTCAAAACTGTTGACCTTCATAAGTGTGTATGACCCTAGCGTATATCAATTTGGAGTCTAGCTTCAGCCTTGTAAAATAGCAGATCATGTCTATACAGAAGTACCACTTGTCTCTCATACATATGTGTGGACCGATCAAAGTTCATACAGTTCATGATACGCAGGTTTTCTTTATAATTATTTCCTTCCATCATTTGTATCCATTGTATATTTTATCACTATATGTATCTACTGTGTTTAGCTAATCATTATTTTTAAAGCTGTTCAAATGGAGAATGTTGTCATTCATTAGTGTTTATTTCTTCCATTCATGCCCATATCCTCAGCACACATTTTGAGAGTCAGTTGTGTTCACACCCAAGCACACAGTTTCCACGCCATAGCATACAGTTTCAACGCCCCAGCACACAGTTTCCATGCCCCAGCACACAGTTTCCATGCCCCAGCATACAGTTTCCACGCCCCATCATACAGTTTCCACGCCCCAGCATACAGTTTCCATGCCCCAGCATACAGTTTCCATGCCCCAGCACACTGTTTCCATGCCCCAGCACACTGTTTCCATGCCCCAGCATACAGTTTCCACGCCCCAGCACACAGTTTCCATGTCCCAGCATACAGTTTCCATGTCCCAGCATACAGTTTCCACGCCCCAGCACACAGTTTCCATGTCCCAGCATACAGTTTCCATACCCCAGCATACAGTTTACACGCCGCAGCACACAGTTTCCACGCCCCAGCATACAGTTTCCATGCCCCAGCATACAGTTTCCATCTCCCAGCACACAGTTTCCATGCCCCAGCACACAGTTTCCATGTCCCAGCATACAGTTTCCACGCCCCAGCACACAGTTTCCACGCCCCAGCACACTGTTTCCATGCCCCAGCATACAGTTTCCATGCCCCAGCACACTGTTTCCATGCCCCAGCACACTGTTTCCATGCCCCAGCATACAGTTTCCATGTCCCAGCATACAGTTTCCACGCCCCAGCACACAGTTTCCATGTCCCAGCATACAGTTTCCATACCCCAGCATACAGTTTCCACGCCGCAGCACACAGTTTCCACGACCCAGCATACAGTTTCCATGCCCCAGCATACAGTTTCCATGCCCCAGCATACAGTTTCCATCTCCCAGCACACAGTTTCCATGCCCCAGCACACAGTTTCCATGTCCCAGCATACAGTTTCCACGCCCCAGCACACAGTTTCCACGCCCCAGCACACAGTTTCCACGCCCCAGCACACAGTTTCCACGCCCCAGCACACAGTTTCCACGCCCCAGCACACAGTTTCCACGCCCCAGCACACAGTTTCCACGCCCCAGCACACAGTTTCTACGCCCCAGCACACAGTTTCTATGCCCCAGCATACAGTTTCCACGCCCCAGCACACAGTTTCCACGCCCCAGCACACAGTTTCTACGCCCCAGCACACAGTTTCTATGCCCCAGCATACAGTTTCCATGCTCCAGCATACAGTTTCCACGCCCCAGCACACGGTTTCTATGCCCAAGCATAGAGTTTCCATGCCCCAGCATAGAGTTTCCATGCCCCAGCACACAGTTTCTATGCCCCGGCATACAGTTTCCATGCCCCAGCATACAGTTTCCACTTATATTAATCACTCTCGTTGAAAGCGTAAATGTGGTCATTCGTGTGGGAGGTACCCAGAGAAAACCCACCTGTCCGATCTGGCGACCACCGTACCATCACACATACTTCCCGGTCCGAGGATCGAACCTGGGTTGCATTGGTGAGAAGCGAGCGCTAACAACTGCGCTAATCTGTCTGTATTGGACGATATTTTGTTTGTTTTGTGTAACTTAAAGTCGCACCAACAACTTAGGCCATTAGTCGACTCTCCAACTATTATTGATGAAGGAAGACCACCGTTGTCCCACCGAGCAGTATTACAGACACGGTCCGTACCACGGTATAACCTTCGCCCTTCAGTCATTTGTTTGTTTTGTGTAACATAAGGTCGCACCAACAACTTAGGCCATTAGTCGACTCTCCAACTATTATTGGTGGAGGAAGACCACCGTTGTCCCTCCGAACAGTATTACAGACACGGTCCGTACCACGGTATAACCTTCGCCCTTCAGTCATTTGTTTGTTTTGTGTAACATAAGGTCGCACCAACAACTTAGGCCATTAGTCGACTCTCCAACTATTATTGATGAAGGAAGACCACCGTTGTCCCACCGAGCAGTATTACAGACACGGTCCGTACCACGGTATAACCTTCGCCCTTCCGCAAGTCACTTCCTCACTTTAAAGAATTCGACACCCACAGTTGTATTCGAGCCTACAGCACCTGTTCTTTATGTAATATTGCGATTGGCGATGAATCTCATTATCTATTTGAATGTACTCATTTTCTGATAAGTAGAAAGCAGTTTTTGAAACAGAAATATTATAAACGACATTTTCGTCTCTAATATAATGAATCTTTTTAGAACAAATATTTGTGATTAGGGATGTTTATATTAAAGCAGCATTACATCGTAATAAAGGATGTTTTGGTAAAATATAAATACTAATATGTGTGTGTTTACCAAAATAAATATAAACCGTCGTAAACGCGAATTTGTTAATCAAAAAACAAAATGTAAACACGCGCAGCGCGCATGCGTGAAACAGCAGCGGATATGTCATGTTTGTTTTCATTCCTTCCAGAAGGAGGACAATGCATTCCGACCGACCTACTCGGAAAGTCCTACTTTCGGTTTCGAGTTTGTGTTATCGCAAAACACACTGTTTACTAATTGAACATAATTATACAAATTATAATATAAGAATGTGTAGCAGCATTGCTACGTAAAATTTGAATTTTTCAAATATCTTTTATTTCATATGATATAGGGCTGCTTTAAAGTGATTGTGTCAGAATTTATTTAGAACCCTAAATGTACATGTATAAAACACATGTCCTAAAGGAAACTCTCTCGTTTGCCTCATTATGTATTCATTAGAACTTATATTCAAATGCTAGTAACCGTTTCCTCATGTCTATTAATTCTATGTATAATTTATACCTCATGTTGTCATTGTGTATGACGTGAAAAAAATTAATAAATTGAAATTCAAGCACCGATTGTCGACTGATTTGAAGTCAACGACCGTCATCACTTTTGTTGTCATAGGTTTTCAGGGGCTCTAAGTCCCTGTGGGTCCATTATCTTTTATTTTTAAATGTTTGAATAGCTTATCTTTCTGAGGCTCCAGGCAACTGTGGGTACATGACCCAGAAATGAGCATCTTTGTTGTGATAGTTCACCACTCCACCACTAATTTCAGTCTATTAAATACCGATTCCTTAATACAACATAATTATGCACTGCGACCTACACGCACTAGCTTACAAGTATCACCTGTAATTAAGCTTAGATTACATACTTAATTCCGACTTAATGACGTGCACTTGGCGACACTTCCAAAGGTAACACAAAACCCTCACAATTTACAAGAGAAATACCTGCGAGTTTCTCAAACTACTGTAAATTCTCTACCCCACTCATGACAACAACAAGTAGTTATCTGCATATAATTAGAAGAGAAGTGGGCCCTTACAATGGTCACACAACGTTCAGAATTTACAAGGAAATACCTACGAGTTTCTGAAGCTTCTGTAAATTCTCTACCCTATCCAAGACTACCAGGTGTAACATGTAGCTTCAACAATTTTAGAACAGAAAAACGTGTGGTCATATAAGAATTTATGCCATGACGGTATTACACAGAATACAAGCAAAGTTATGTGATAAACTTTATTAATTGAATAAACACTAGTTTCAGGTACAAATTAAACTGAAGTTTTACTCTGAGCCGATTTGACCTTACATGTCAATACTTTACAGATACAAATGGCTTTTACCGCTCAATATTCTGTACAGATACAAATGGCTTTTACCGCTCAATATTCTGTACAGATACAAATGGCTTTTACAGCTCAATATTCTGTACAGATACAAATGGCTTTTACTGCTCAATATTCTGTACAGATACAAATGGCTTTTACCGCTCAATATTCTGTACAGATACAAATGGCTTTTACCACTCAATATTCTGTACAGATACAAATGGCTATTACCACTCAATATTCTGTACAGATACAAATGGCTTTTACCACTCAATATTCTGTACAGATACAAATGGCTTTTACTGCTCAATATTCTGTACAGATACAAATGGCTTTTACCGCTCAATATTCTGTACAGATACAAATGGCTTTTACCGCTCAATATTCTGTACAGATACAAATGACTTTTACCACTCAATATTCTGTACAGATACAAATGGCTTTTACTGCTCAATATTCTGTACAGATACAAATGGCTTTTACCGCTCAATATTCTGTACAGATACAAATGGCTTTTACCACTCAATATTCTGTACAGATACAAATGGCTATTACCACTCAATATTCTGTACAGATACAAATGGCTTTTACCACTCAATATTCTGTACAGATACAAATGGCTTTTACCACTCAATATTCTGTACAGATACAAATGGCTTTTACCGCTCAATATTCTGTACAGATACAAATGGCTTTTACCGCTCAATATTCTGTACAGATACAAATGGCTTTTACCACTCAATATTCTGTACAGATACAAATGGCTTTTACCACTCAATATTCTGTACAGATACAAATGGCTTTTACCACTCAATATTATCTCCATAATGCTCGTCATTATATCACTTTCTACTAGTATACTATAACATGTCTTATGATTGGTGACTTGCCAAGGTTGCACCAAGAAAGGTGAAACATATTGCCCATCCAAGTATAGACCAATCTATATATCTCTTACTTGCAATGCTAGTTCATACAACTTTATTTTAGCTCGATTGCGAAACAAGTCCTTACAACTTATATGAATCACTCTTGAGACCCCATTCCTGATGGAATGCATCGCCACGAGGGAGAGGCGAGGCAACCTGGAATTAAATGCCTTGCCTAAGGGCACAATCGCAACGGCTCCAGCGAGGCACAAACTCTGGACCTTTCGCACCGGAAGCGAACGCGCTACAACTGCGCTATCACGACTTCCACTTACCGTACAATATTGCAAGTAACTAGAGTATACAGTAATATTCTAGTAGACTCATGAAACCAAATTACCAGAGTACTGATTATAAGAGTACAGTCAAACCTGTGTTAGTGGGTCACCTCCATTAAGCAGCCAACCTGATTTAAGAAGCCACATTTATTATACATTTGACCTCTATTAAGCAGCCACCTTCTGTGATTCCCATGGCTGGCTGCATAACACAGATTTGACTGTACTTCTTACTTAGCTTACGGTTATTCCCGTAATCTATGTCAGTTGCCATTGCCACCACTACCTGCTGTGAAGATCGTACGCAGTATTGATGGATGGATTCCTGGCTGTCTTGTGAGCTAATGCGCCAGTTTAATGGTCCTCTTGTTTGAAAAGTTGTTTTAAAAAATAGTTTTAAGAACTGATACAATTGAGGTGATAGCCTCAAATTTATGACAGGCGGGAATTTCTGAAAGACCTAACTAAAACAAGTCTTCTGTGTCTTCCTACAGATAACAACCGGACAAACGCTTGACTGATGTATTCATCGAGAGGGACAAAATCATTGGAACCTGTGTTCTTTCGGGGATATTTGGATATCTATGTGAAGTATGTCTTCATGTTTATAGTGGCAGCTGCAACAAGTGGACTTGTACCTTGCAATGTATATATGTCATCCCATCAACATGAGTTTTCAAAGAATGTGTAGTTCTGATAAATGCCTGAATTAGCTAGAAGCACATCGGTATTTGATTATGTAGCTCTAAAACTCACCTCATATATGTGTAGCGGAGACATTTGAACCATATGTGTAGCTAAAACTCGCATAAAACTCTTGAATCATGGATTTTCATACTGGTCAATTTAAATGTGAGCTATGTAAGAAATTGTACAGCCATGCTGAAAATTTGAAAGCTCACATGCTTATTCATAACGGATATCGTCCGTATGAATGTGAACTCTGCAAGAAGTCATTTAGCGAGGTTGGAAATTTGAAAAGGCACATGCATATCCATACAGGATATCGCCCTCTTTCATGTCAACTCTGCAAGAAGTCATTTAACGAGGTTGGAAATTTGAAAAGACATATGACTATTCATACAGGAGAGCGTCCTTTTTCGTGTGAACTTTGCAAGAAGTCATTTAACGATGTTGGAAATTTGAAAAGACACACGATTATTCATACAGGAGAGCGTCCTCATAATTGTGAAATATGTAAGAAGTCTTTTAATTACCTCGGGAATTTGAATAGACATATGATTACTCATACAGGAGAACGTCTTCATGAATGTGAACTCTGCAATAAGTCGTATAACCAGGTTACAAGTTTAAAAATACACATGCGTAGCCATACTGGAGAGCGTCCTAATGAATGTGGAATATGCAGAAAGTCATTTAGTCAGGCTGGACATTTGAAGACACACATGCTTGTTCATACAGGGGAACGTCTTCATGAATGTGAAATATGCAATAAGTCATTTAATCATGTTGGAAATTTGAAACGACACGTGCTTATTCATACAGGCAAACGCCTTCATGAATGTGAACTCTGCAAGAAGTCATTTTACGATGTTGGAAATTTGAAACGACACATGCTTATCCATACAGGAGAGCGTATTCATGAATGTGAACTCTGCAGGAAGTCATTCAGAAAGGCTGGATATTTGAAGATACACATGATTATTCATACAGGAGAACGTCTTCATGAATGTGAAATCTGCAATAAATCGTTTAAACATGTTGGAAATCTGAAGAGACACCACATGCTTATACATATAGGAGAACGTCTTCATGAACCTGAAGTCTGCACGAGGAAATAGGAATCTGTTATGATACCTCTTCTCATTAACCTATAGCAGAAATATTAATTTGATCAGTGGTACAAGACATGCGCACGAGTTTGACACCAATCTCCATGTTAACGTCACCCGTCTGTCGATAGAAAAGATGACGTATCAGCCTTGCGACAAATTGTACCAAGTTTGTTAATTCAAAATTATATCAATTTGTGGGTGTATATAAGTAACTTACGCGAGGTATATTAACATATTGTAAACTTCACTGAGGTGTTAGACAACTTGTAAATTTAAAACCTCAGACCGGGAAGTATGCGAGATGGTACGGTTGTCGCCAGATCGGACAGGTGGAATTTCTCCGGTTTCCTCCCACACGAATTACCACATTTTACGCTTTCATCCGCGCCAATGAGAGTGATTAACATAAGTTGTTAAAACTTGCTTCGCAATCGTTGTAAAATAAATAAAGTTTAAACTTAAATGTAGTATTACAAACATCTTCAATAATATACACAGTACATATCCTGCACAGTACATAAACACTCGGTATGATATGTGTTCGAACATAATTATATAGTTTTTAAATAATTATTATATACCTAATATATGTTCAGTCATTGCACTTGGCTATAATATTTACGTACACTAGTAAACACGAACGTTTGTTAACTACTAGTAATTGTATTTTAATTTTAATGAAATTAGCTAACTTGTGAAACTCTTTCTTGTATTAACAATTAATTACACTTGGTCTGTTGTAATAGTATTCTTTGAAGTATTTTGTGTATACCGGAATTGAAGTATGGACAACTAAATAAGCAATGAATTTCATCTCCTATTTCGATTTTACAAAGGGTACATTCTTGATGCAGTAAAATTGTAAGAATTTGTTTCACAATCAAATTAAACTAATTTGTATACGCTAAAGCTAAGTGATTAACCAGTACTAGGCATTGTTTGTACAGACGGATCTGTAGTCCAGTGGTAACACGCTGGACTGGTAATCCAGGGTTCGATCCCCCGTCTGACCATAATAAAATTAACAGTATTCAGATGGGATGTTAAACCGAGGTCTCGTGTCGATGCTGTACACCGTGCACGTAAAAGAACCAGAGGAGATTCTGGAATGGGTCTCTGTCTGTATCATGCACTATCCTCCAAAATCTAAAATGACTAATCTCTTCAGGAGGCGTCGCTCATATGGGCAACCGGTAGCAACGATAAATAAACGTAAAACACACACATTACTGGCAAGTGTTACACCCCTTGCCGAAATGATAATATAGTTGTGTACAGTCACCGACACATGGTGAGTAGTCCATTAGCATCTTAGCAATTTAGCTTTTGCAATGCTTAACTTTGGTAGCATGTTCGATCGACATCAAATCCAATCAAATTGTATCCTCATGTAAACACAGTACATATATATATATATGTAAACTTAAAAAAAATAACCTACTATCCGGACAATAATATAACTGGGTGGCCTGGATAGTAGGGTATTATTTTTATTGTTTGCATATAATAAAATGCTGCTGTGTTTACAACCTGAATGTGGATGTATGTCGAAGAATTTACAAAATTTAAGTATTCCCAAAAGCTGAATGGTAAACATGTCAATGGTTAGAGTAGGATAGATAGGGATGCATTCTTAAGTACAATAACATAACCAATTCATATATTAAGCTCGCCATAGCAACGCTTTATAGCTAGCGTCTCTGATCGTCTGTCAATAGCCACGAAACTTGTCATCGAGCTACAGATGGTGTGAGTAGAAACATTGAACGGTACTGTTGCCTAGTAACTTGGGGATCAACCCTGCGATCCCTGGATTCAGTCAAGCATGTTATAACCAATGGATCCAATCAATTATGTTTATTTATACTCGCCACCGCGTAAATGCATTTGGGCGAGTAAATATAACCAACAAGTATACTGACTGATCCGTCTATATGAACTAAATTAACATGACGCAAGCTGTCAATCAACCCAGCCAGCAATACTCCGATTAGCCAATCAGCGATCGATAAAGCTAGTTCGATTAGCACAGTGGTTAGCGCGCACGCTTCTCACCAATGCAACCCGGGTTTGATCCTCGGACCGGTAAGTATGTGAGATGGTACGGTGGTCGCCAGATAGGACAGGTGGGTTTCCTCCGGGTACTGCGGTTTCGTCCCACACGAATGACCACATATACGCTTTAATCCGCGCCAACGAGAGTGATTAATATAAGTTGTTAAAACTTGCTTCGCAATCGTTGTAAAATAAATAAAGTTTTAAAAAAGAAGAGGCAAAAAAAGCTAGTTCAAAAATATGTTATTGCATTATTTTCATACAATATGTACATTACAATTATACATACAATGAAATACTTGGAAAACAATTAGAAATTAAAGGATTTATTATTATTGTTGTATAGGCCTCCGAAAAAATCTGATCGATAAAGCAACAGTAAGCGTTATCATACAGCCGCCATTTTCCTCAACAACTTGTCGTGATTATCGGTGTCTTAGAAATTCTGATCACGTGACTAGTGGGTGCAGCTATAGACTCATCGGCGTCATGTTAATTTCATCACAGACGGATCTGTAGTCCAGTGGTTAACAAGTTGGACTGGTAATCCAGGGATCGCAGGTTCGATTCCCCGTCTGACCCTAATACAATTTAACAGTCTTTCAGATGGGACTTTAAACCGAGGTCTGGTGTCGGTGATTTACACAGTGCACGTAAAAGAACCAGAGGAGACTCTGGAATGGGTCTCTGTCTATATCATTGCACTATCCTCAAAAATCTAAAATGATTAATCTCTTCAGGAGGCGTCGCTCATATGGGCAACCGGTAGCAACGATAAATAAACATAATACGCTCGCACGCACATACGCATGCACGCACACACTTAATTGCACCAGTAACACGCACGCACACACACCATGATTTGTTGAGCTACTTCGTACTAAATGGAAATCGTAAAGGTGCGTACGTGTGGACAGATAAGTGGCCCAATATGCCATTGTCATTTACTTCAGGACATGTTCTTTTACAGCTTTAATAGATATTCAGGGAGTCCAGGCCCATGTGGGCATATGATCTATAACTGTGATATATGCGCACGTAGATACAGATAGTACCTACAAAATAACACCAACCCCGAGGGTTATATGTGAAATAATCATCGGATCCATAAGCCAACCTTCACTATTGTTTGCATAGAGTTTCAGGGGATCTAAGCCCCTGTGGGTCCATTATCTATAGAATTGATACATGCACGCGTAGGTATTGATATTACCTACATAATAAGACATTCCCCAGTGTCATATATTGACAAGTGAGGTCCTACAATCTTACAAAGTCTCCTGACCCAGAATCGAAAAGCTAAATAGTTTTTAAATGTTTGAATAGCTTTTCTTTCTGAGGCTCCAGGCAACTGTGGGTACGTGACCCAGACATGTGGAGCATGTGTTGATTGTATTTACCAAATATGAGCATCTATGTGGTGATAATTCACCATTAATTTCAGTCTATTAAATACCGATTCCTTAAGACAACATAATTATGTACTTAATGCACTACGATCTACACCCACTAGATTACAAACGGATCTGTAGTCCAGTGGTAACAGGCTGGACTGGTAATCCAGGGATCGCAGGTTCGATCCCCCGTCTGACCCTAATAAAATTAACAGTCTTTCAGATGGGAGGTTAAACCGAAGTCTCGTGTCGGTGCTTTACATCGTGCACGTAAAAGAACCAGAGGAGACTCTGGAATGGATCTATGTCTGTATCATGCACGATCCTCTAAAATGACTAATCTCTTCAAGAGGCGTCGCTCATATGGGCAACCGGTAGCGACGATAAATAAACGTAAAAACACCCACTAGCTTACAAGTCCAGTATCACCTGTAATTAACCTTAGATTACACACTTAATAGGTGGACTAATGAGGTTCTAGGAGCCTGCAGTTTCCCTTACCCAAACATCGAACCTTTCTTTTTATATCACTTGAATGGGTGTTCAGTGTCCCCTGCCCAAGCCCCTAGTAGTTAACGTGTTATGCATGCACATGTACTCAATGTACCAATACAAGCAAACTATTACTCGTCCCTATTTGAATCCCTTACTGACACCAATATATTTTCTCCACTAGAACTACGATTCCCATTAACTAATACGAGTCAACATTCCCATCAGTCCACCAGGTCAATCACAAGCACCTCGACCTGAATTTCAAAGCAACTACCACCTCGTCACGATCATAGATAAACATGAGTCACTCAAGTAGGTGAGTATGTGAGATATAGGCATTCCCGACACATTAGCGATTTGGTTTTTATCAGAATCAATTCTGTATATAGATCTATATATATGTATATTATCGTTATATGCTTTTTTTATACTATATTTATTTTACAACGATTGCGAAGCAAGTTTTAACAACTTATATTAATCACTCTCGTTGGCTCGGGTGAAAGCGTATATGTGGGAGGAAACCGGAGTACCCGGAGAAAACCCACCTGTCCGATCTGGCGACCATCGTACCATCTCACATACTTCCCTGTCCGAGGATCGAATCCGGGTCGCATTGGCTTAACCGAACCTGTAAGTTTAAGTACATTTACCTAGTTCACTATGAATTGATATCCGTTCACGGCTCAGTGGTTATGGGCCAAGCATACCAAGTTTGATTGCAGCGGACCACCTTCCGGTCTTCAACCAATGGGCCCACAGGCACCAGACACACTTTTTTGTGTTGGCCTATTGTCATATAGTAAGTAATGTTTACTAAAGGCAACCAACAAAATTGAAACATGCATGCAGAAACATCGACGAGAAACTAGGTAAAAACGACCATATCACTGATATACCCTTGTGGTCCAGACCAGAAGACCTTATTCTATCTACAAATACTTTTTATTTCATGGAGATCGGTCCAATAACACCAGAATGGCACATTGTTTCATCGTGAACAGCAGGAAATGAAATGTTGTCGTTTTGGCTGGGCGTTCGGTTTTTGACAACATCCGATGTGAATGAGTGCTGTTGCCTTATTGGTTAAATATGAAACAGGTAAAATATAATAGTTAGACATTACTTACTATATGACCATAGGCCAAAAAAAATAAAAATGTTTGTGTCTGGTGCCTGTGAATGGGCCTTGGTACTGGCAGTATAGATTTTGGTTTGATTTCCCGTCTCTACACCATCTCTAGAATATCGTTGAAGGCGTCTGTTGTGGGAGGAATGGCTTCTGGTGATTCATATTTAGTTTTACACGAGCTGCAATAGCTCTGCATGTTCCAGCCACATGATACAAATTGCTTGTTTTGTAAAAGCTCAGATAATAAATAAAGTTTGAATTGAATGTCTCACAATTATTAAAGCAGCATTACATCGTAATAAAGGATGTTTTGGGTAAAATATAAATACTAATGTGTGTGTGTTTACAAAAATCGAAATAGTCGCTCAGAAACGATAAAATTCCAATAAATTTAAACCGTCGTATACGCGAATTTGTTATCAACACACGAAATGTAAACACGCACAGCGCGCATGCGTGAAACAACAGAGGATGTAGAAAACAACGTATATATTTTGAACATGAAAGACTATCTATCTATCTTCCTCTAATGTCGAACCCCTCGCGGGGATGTAGAAATGTCCCTAAAAGACGCTAACAGAGGTATGAATAAACATATCAAGTAATGTAATTAAAAAAAGACAACGTGGGACAAATGGGGTCGATGCATTCTGAATGTAAACAATTGCGAATGATGCGTTCCGGCTGTAAACAAATGCGTGACCGATCGACTCGGAAAGTCCTACTTTCGGTTTCGAGTTTGTTTTATCGCAAAAAAAACACTGTTTACCAAATGAACATAAGCATACAAAGTATAATGTTAGAATGTGTAGCAGCATTGCTACCCATACGTAAACATTGAATTTTTCAAATATATTTTATTTCATACGATGTAATGCTGCTTTAAGCATATCCGTGGCCGAATGGTTAATGCTGTTGACTTCAAAATCACCTGCCTCTCGCCGCTGTAGGTTCGGATCACATCTTTCAAGTGAGTAACTCCATCCAGTTGGATTGCGGAAGGCGGTGATGGTTATACCCAGGTGCATGTTAGTGCCTGAAATACTGCTCGGGGCCATGTTCAAAGCTTTAGTAAATAGGTGATCACCAGTGAGAACTACCATCCATACAATCCACTTAATGTGTCCAGCAAATTGTGAACCGCTGTTATGATCTGGTAGAGCATGCAAATGAAGATGTGACTGGAAGCATCTCGTGTATTCAATTTACTGGGGTGTATGTATGTCCGTTTGCTGTGCCTTCATCATCCACAATGGCAGAGGTCATTTTGTCAAAATATTACACGAGTAATTCATATACATGTACGTCGGTGTCCCGTGCGGATTCAACAATTGACTGAGTAGTTGCATGTATATGTAGGGATTGACAAGGCGTGAATCAGCCTCTTCAAGATTTCCCTCTAAATGCCTGAATATTCAATCCATGACTTGATGTCTAAATGCCTGAATATTCAATCCATGACTTGATGTCTAAATGCCTGAATATTCAATCCATGACTTGATGTCAAAATGTTGAATATTCAATCCATGACTTGATGTCAAAATGTTGAATATACAACCCATGACTTGATGTCTAAATGTTGAACATTCAACCCATGACTTGATGTCTAAATGTTGAACATGCAACCCATGACTTGATGTCTAAATGCTGAACATGCAACCCATGACTTGATGTCTAAATGTTGAATATACAATCCATGACTTGATTGTTTCACTTCAATATCTCTCCTCTCTCAATCCCAACCAGATACCCAGATACCACCTGCATCTTTTCTGTAGGGTATTTGCAATGGGACGTTTTGACAGAAAACATGCCAAATCTATAGTGCATGGTGACATGGTCAAACAATCATTTTCCATCATAGTTCCTATCAGGATGGAGTTCGTGGAACGCTGGAGCCTAGTACAACTTATCTGTACCGATCAAAGCTTACACATCAATCTTGTCGAACTATCGGCTCACATGTAATACCAGTAAAATGGAAAATGAGTCAGTCAGTTAACCACACTTTCATCAGGTTTTGTAGTGCATCAGTAGGTCGTCAGTAATGACACAGGATGTTTCACCTTTCGAAGGTCATACGCCAGGTGCTTTTTGGCCATTCACATTACTAGTTCGAGTGCCATTAGCGCGAGCTAGTGATATTGGAACTTACTCACGGTGTAATATTGCATGACGGTCAGCTCTTCTACCAGCCGTATACAATTTTATTTTAGCTCGATTGCGAAACAAGTTCTTTCAACTTATATTAATCACTCTCGAGACCTCATTCCCAGTTTATCCATCGCCATGAAGGAGAAAGAAGAGGCAATGTGGAATTTAAAAGCCTTGCCTAAGGGCACAATCGTAACGGCTCCAGTGGGGCTCGAACTCCGGACCTGAAGCGAACGCGCATCCACTGCGCTATCACGACTTCCATTGTCCACTTCGACTTGATATTGTATGGGGCGCCGTTTTGCTATATAATCGTTTATTGTTGGGTATCCATAATTCGATTTATGGGTATCGCGCCGTTTTGCTATTTATTCGTTATTGTTGGGTATCCATAATTCGATGTATGGGTATCGCGTCGTTTTGCTATTTATTCGTTATTGTTGGGTATCCATAATTCGATTTATGGGTATCGCGCCGTTTTGCTATATATTCGTTATTGTTAGGTATCCATAATTCGCTTGTTCGTACCTCCACACCGTGCACGTCGGGAACAAGGCACAGCTCACAGCAGGAAATTGGATCACCTGTTCCGAAGTGACCAATCCACGCCGCTGACGCATACATACGAGGACCCGCATCGACTCTTTTTGAGTGTATTACACTTACCTGGCTGGATCAACGACAGTTAACACTGGGGCGTTGAAGAGGCGACGAGTGACTGGGCAGGAGAAGACGGCAGTCGTTTCGCGTGGATGACGCACTCGTCGCCTCGAACTCTTTTATCTGTCTCCAACTACGGGCGAGCGGTTGGAGACGGAGGGATGCGACCTCGACCCCGGATGCGTCAACGGGGTGGACAACGACGGAACAACCGAACCATTTTGCTGCTGTGAGCCGACTAATCGTGGAGGATGTGGCCCTGAAAAAGATCGCTTATAGACCAGGACTTGTCACCCTGGCACAGAAAGAAGGAAGGAGCCATCTGAGGATGTCATCATAAGCATCACAGAGAATAATCATCTTAGAACGCTCGCCCATATGGTTTACCGGTGGCGAGGGTAAATAAACGTACATCATCATCATCATCAATCCATAATTCGATTTATGGGATTCGCGCCGTTTTGCTATTTATTCAGCATTTTTGGATTTCCATAATATCCTTTTGATTATTGGATATCCATAAGTACTGTACTGTACCAGTACTGGTTAACCGCTGGAGCCTGCCCAGGAAAGGTGTTACTAGGTAAACTGCCCGTCGCTCAAATGGGCAACCGGTAGCGACGTTAAATAAACTTAAATTTAAAAAAGTACACCATGGTCACGGGTTCGAACCCCGCTCAGACCGTGTCTCTTTATATGAAACAGTTCTTACGTAGCTTGGTGCACCAAATACTTGTTAATCGCTGGAGCCTGCCCAGGAAAGGTGGTGTTAGGTAAAAAGCCGTCGTTACTATGTTACTTGGAGGTGTATGTAGTTCGGCATATCTAGTCTGAGCGACAGTGTCTTACTTCCAAGTATGTCCATACTCATTACATCATTAGTCATATATCATAATATTGTACTATGTAATTATATTGTAAATATGTTTAAAGCAGCATTATATCGTAATAAAGGATGTTTTTTGTAAAATATAAATACTAATACTCTGTGTGTTTACAAAAATCGAAATAGTCGCTCAGAAACGATAAAATTCAAATAAATATAAACCGTCGTATACACGAATTTGTTTATCAACACACGAAATGAAAACACGCACAGCGCGCATGCGTGAAACAACAGCGGATATGCCATGTTTGTTTTCATCATTGTCGAAGGAGGACGATGCATTCCGAATGTAAATGAGGTTCCGATTGTAAACAAGAGTGCGTGACCGACCAACTCGGAAAGTCCTACTTTCGGTTTCGAGTCTGTTTTATCGCAAAAAAACACTGTTTACTAATTGAACATAATTGTACAAATTATAATTTAAGAATGTGTAGCAGCATTGATACCCATACGTAAAATTTGAATTTTTCAAATATCTTTTATTTCATACGATATATGGCTGCTTTAAATGTCACAGACGAGAAACTGTAAAGTGTTAAGTCTTAATAAAGCATTCTTCTTCTTCTTACAGTCACCTCTCGATGATTCACCTGTATAACGAATGGAAGAATTATGTTTGAATGCTAGGAACAATCGTCATTCTCTGCATTTTTGTATCCGCGTGACGTACTTTCTTCTTGTTCATGTCACGCCTATTATCGTTACATCCTATTTAAGTTGTAGGTGACGCCTCCAGAAGAATATTAGTAATTTCATTATTTTAGGACAGTGGACAATGCAGTCAGTACACATAATGCCCTCCTATTCATGGAGCACTTCTTGTTATTTTATACGTCCCGTGTATAGAATAGATTGTGTTTTTTACGTTTATTTATCGTCGCTACCGGTCGCCCATATGAACGAAGCCTCCTGAAGAGATTAGTAATTTTGGAAGATAGTGCAATGATACAGACAGAGACCCATTCCAGAGTCTCCTCTGGTTCTTTTACGTGCACGGTGTAAAGCACCGACACGAGACCTCGGTTTAACTTCCCATCTGAAAGACTGTTAATTTTATTAGGGTCAGACGGGGGATCGAACCTGTGATCCCTGGATTACCAGTCCAGCGTTTTACCACTGGGCTACACATCCGAATGTAGTATAGATGCATGATGCCTTGTTTTATATAGTCCTCGATGGAAGACAAGTACTAGTAGTAGGGCCAGAAGGGACATAGTACCTACGCTCAGTGGATTCGCAGTCCACATATAATTTCGGTGTATGTGTGTCAATTGGTGTTTTGCACTCCGATTGTTCCGACACCATTTGGCAGAATAATTTGAGCTAACATGCTGGGTGTTGTGCACGACAATATGCCGCCACACATAGTGATCACGTGCGACACGTTATTGTTTTAAAGTATGCAATACGAAATAAACTTTGTAGACAAACTGACAAAATAAATTTTTCCTATGAGAGATGTGCGAGATTGACCTTCCTGTTAAGTGCATGCTTTTTATTTACGTTTATATAACGTCGTTACTGGTTGCCCATTTGAGCGACGGGTAGTTTACCAAACAACACCTTTCCTGGGCAGATTCCACATGTTAACCAGTACCCCAATCTCCGTAAGAAACTGCCAACTTTTTCATATAAAAGACACGGCCTGAGCGAGACTCGAACCCGTGACCATCAGTGATGTTTACACATGTCTCGTACATGTAATCCATATGCAGAACAAGCCTGACATAATGGGCTGGGAATTCATGGATCGCAGGTTCGACACCGTCAGACCCTAATAAAATTAACAGTCTTTCAGATGGGACTTTAAACTGAGGTCTCGTGTCGGTGCTTTACACCGTGCAGGTAAACGAACCAGAGGATTCGCTGGAATGGGTCTATGTCTGTATCATTGCACTATCCTCCAAAAATCTAAAATGACTAATCTCTTCAAGAAGCTACTCTCAGCCGGATAGAACCACCGACCTTCCACTAGCCATCTGGATGGCTACCGTATATGAAGACATTCGACAGTAACAGTGATATTCGAACCTGCACCTGTATGAGTTAAGTTATTCGTCAACGTGCTTAATCACAGAAACACTGAGTGCACTAGGTCAACTGATTCATACTAACTGTACTTGAAACTCATGTGTTAGCAGGTTCTTCTAAATGTGTTAAAGGTCATGAATTCGCAGAAGGAACTTATATTGGAGTTAGTAATATCACGCACGACATAAAAACCACCACTTTCACTGCTATAAAAGAACTCGTAGCTTCAGGTAGTAAGAGTAAACATTTGGAGCTTTATCTGAATACATCTTCAGTATATTTGCAGTAGTTTATACAAGTATTTTGAAGCAACGGAACAATTATGTCTATTGTTTTGCCCAGCGTTTCTGTCGGTTTGTGTGACATGGCCGAGACGAAGAAATTGATGCTGTACCGCGATTCTGCTAAACCAACATCGCTTTGTCTTTCAGACCTTGGAATTGTTACATGTGACAACATCAGAGACAATTTCGCAGGTATGACAGAACAAGTACACATGCATGGCGTGTGCACACAGTGAGAGATTAGTATACATGTACATACACTGTGCAGTGCTGAGACTTTCAACATCAACACACCAATGAAGAGTCCGTATATAAAGTTCATAAACCATGTGGTTTTGCATGACTTTACAATGAGCGCTGGTCAGCTTCTTCAACTACAACTGTACACTGATCACATGCAGCTTGCTTGGAGAACTTGACTATAACGTTGCTGAGATCACCTGTATGCGTTTATACATATAACTGTTCGTGGACTAGTGGTTAAGGCGTACGCATGCTGAACGGGGGGTCGAAGGTTCGAATCCCGTCAGTGAGCCACCAACTAATCACTTTATTTTTTACTTTTACAACTTCAACCGATTCCGGTGGGGAAGCTCAACATTATAATATTATAACACACGTGGTTGGTTTGGAAATACATAACTTTGCAACGAATATATCATCACCTTTACCAAGAATACATTTTTGGCTTCGCATCTACGACATTTGAATGACCTGTTTCTTTCATGAACTACAACTTTACAAAGGGTATATGTTTGGCTTCGCATCTACGACATTTGAATGACCTGTTTCTTTCATGAACTACAACTTTACAAAGAATACATGTTTGGCTTCGCATCTACGACATTTGAATGACCTGTTTCTTTCATGAACTACAACTTTATAAAGAATACTTCTTGGCTATCAAACAGGCCTACAACTTCACAGCGGATTCCTGGTTTGGAGCAAGATCACAAGGAGTAAATACATCATTTATAGAGTGACGGAAGAACCACTATCTTTGGAAATTGTTTTGTTATTTCATCCCATTTTGTTAGTTGTCACTTGATAAAAAACTATATTTTTATACACCTATTATATATTTTGGTTTATCTCTTAATCGCCGATAGTGTACACACTTGTATATGGTGATGGAGATAATCTCAATAAGCAATAAGCTTTCGATGTAATCCATTTTCGTTTTGTATACAATATATATGTACTGTACACTATGAACGAATAAATATGTTTAAACCAACTATCTAGTGTTGTTGTTATTGTCTGTGTTTGTCTGTAAAGCTAACACTGATATGTCAGTATTACTGTGTTATTCAGTATTACTGTGCTATTCAGTATTACTGTGCTATTCAGTATTACTGTGTTATTCTTTTGTATAATTACGGTCGTATTCCTGTTCAAAGAAATGAAATTACATTGTATGCGAGTGTTGCTTTTTTATGCCAGCAATTTGAATGAGATATGCTAAAAGTGATGTACGCACATTACACTGTACTTTCTTTGCTATTATGATACGGAGAAACAGAACTCCCAATAGAGAGAGAAGAGGGGGAGAGGCGAGGGGAGGGTAGGAGAGGCGAATTGTGTATTGTGCAATTAGTAGTATTGTCCTTGACCCGTATCACGAAAGTTAGCGAATATGTTGGCATTTTAATCGTCAAAAACGTGAAACTAGATTTGAAAGTGCATGTATGGTTCAACATGTCCCACTTGGTGTCAATTCTCAAATTATCATTACTGGGCGATGGACCAAACCGCGTATGGCCGGAGGTGTTGTAGCTTACCTGAGGTCAGATATTGCTGGAGGTAGGCAGAAACTATTAGGTGATTTAAATTGCGGCATAAGAAAAAGAGTAAGTGTCTAAATGAAATATGTAATATTTTTGATCTTGTAAACACTGGTAAAATGCCAACACACACACCTGTTAGTTATGTTATTTTAACTAATGAAACCTCTGTGTTAAGCAAGACATTTAATTTAACATGTGGCCCTTGTGCTGTTCACAGCAGTTAGTTCAACGTCGCGGGGCACAATTTGTTAAACATTGCTACCAGAGCAGACCCCGTGTCACTGAGATGATTGAAGATCTACAGTGGACATCACTCAAGGACAGAAGAAGAACAACATCGACTTGAGGAGATTTGATAACAGCTAATGTAATTTGTGTATCTTCGTTTTTTCCAGCTTTGTCTAAACGATTCCCATCTCCCTTCCCCCTCCCCGTCTCTCTCTCCTCTCTACCCCTCCCTCTATTCCTCGCTCTCTCTCACCCCCTCTCGCCTCATCCTCTCTCACCACACCCTCTCTCCCTCATCCTCTCTTGCCTCTCCCTCGCCTCACCCTCTCTCTCCCCCGCTCTCTCCTCATACTCTCTCTTGCCTCGTCCTCTCTCTCGCCTCACCCTCTCTCGCGTGATCCTATCTCTTGCCTCGCCCTCTCCTGATCCTCTCTCGCCTCACCATCTCGTCTCTCTCTCTCGCCTCATCCTCTCTCTCCTCTCTACCCCTCCCTCTATCCCTCGCTCCTCTCTCACCCCCCTCTCCTCATCCTCTCTCACCACACCCTCTCTCCCTCATCCTCTCTTGCCTCCCCCTCTCCTTATCCTCTCTCGTGCCTCACCCTCTCTCTCCCCAGCTCTCTCCTCATCCTCTCTCTCCTCATCCTCTCTCGCCTCATCCTCTCTCTCGCCTCACCCTCTCTCGCCTCATCCTCTCTTTTGCCTCTCCTGATCCTCTCTCTCGCCTCACCATCTCGTCTCACCATCTCGTCTCATCCTCTCTCTCTCGCCTCATCCTCTCTCTCACCTCACCCTCTCTCGCCTCATCCCCTCTCGCCTCATCTCACCTCATACTCTCTCGCCTCACCCTCTCTCATCTCATCCTATCTCGCCTCATCCTCTCTCACCTCATCCGCTCTCGCCTCATCTTCTCTCTCTCATCACATCCTCTCTCTCTCGCCTCACCCTTTCCTATATTGACTGCACTTATCCTGATGTGTGAGCCAGTCCGGTTGATTACTTCATCATCGTCGCCATATTATTGTTTATTTACATTTATATCATTACAGTTGAATAAAACTTGTCACATAATGTACTGTGCTTTCAAAGTAAAGTAATAATACCGTTGGAATATTACACTACTGTATATGTAAGGCAATATATGATAGCTTACAGGTACTGTGATTTATTGTTTAATAGGTTATACCTGACTTACCTATAATGCAATAGTGTATCGAATGTTTGTTTACAACCGTTAATACTTTACTTTCAAAGCACAGTATATACACTCTGCCATAGTTTAAGAACATTATGTTTGTCATACAGAATATCTAAATAAGCTTTCAGCTTCCGATGAAATCCACCTGTTCTTGTATATTAATGCTACAACATGATTTAAATATTGATGAATAAATTATATTTAAACTAACAACATGACTGGTCCTACTATACAAAATAGTCAACGACCATGTCGCAGTCAACAAAACTGATCTGCTATTACCACCTACACGCCTCTCAAGTCACACAGCAGACCATGCCTTCCAATTTCCCCCACTGCACTACTAGCTACAGCCAACAGTCATTCTTTCCATGTTGATAGTTCAGTATTCAAGTTGATAGTTCAATTGGAACTGCAACGGTTTATTCAATATCCATGTTGATAGTTCACTGGGAACTGCAAAGGGTTATTCAGTATCCATGTTGATAGTTCACTGGGAACTGCAAAGGTTTATTCAGTATCCATGTTGATAGATCACTGGGAACTGCAAAGGTTTATTCAGTATTGATAGTTCACTCAAGTATTCAAGTTGATAGTTCAATTGGAACTGCAAAGGTTTATTCAGTATTCAAGTTGATAGTTCAATTGGAACTGCAACGGTTTATTCAATATCCATGTTGATAGTTCACTCGGAACTGCAAAGGGTTATTCAATATCCATGTTGATAGTTCACTGGGAACTGCAAAGGTTTATTCAGTATTCAAGTTGATAGTTCAATTGGAACTGCAACGGTTTATTCAATATCCATGTTGATAGTTCACTCGGAACTGCAAAGGTTTGTCTTCAATATAAAGTTTATAATTTTCCACAAAACTTGAAGCAACCTGAAAATGAAAACATTTTTTAAATTTTTAATTCCTGTAATACAAGTATACCCCATTAATATGTCCCATTAATATGTATCAGTAATACAAGTATATCCCATTAATATGTCCCAGTAATACAAGTGTATCCCATTAATATGTATCAGTAATACAAGTATACCCCCATTAATATGTCCCAGTAATACAAGTATATCCCATTAATATGTCCCAGTAATACAAGTATACCCCATTAATATGTCCCAGTAATACAAGTACATGTGTATATCCCATTAATATGTTTCAGTAATACAAGTATATCCCATTAATATGTCCATGAAATACAAGTATATCCCATTAATATATCCCAGTAATATAAGTATATCCTATTAATATGTCTGAGTAATACAAGTATATCCCATTAATATGTCTGAGTAATACAAGTATATCCCATTAATATTATTATTATTATACCATTCTTATTGAGCGCCCTTATCATATAAAGATTACACGTTAAAAGGCGCTTAATATGTCCCAGTAATGCAAGTATAAGAGCAACTCACCTGATTAGTTAAAGATACACCAGCCACATGTGGTGTAATTAAAACACCCGGAAGGTTCCACAAACGGCTTTCTTTGTGAAGTGGCTCCGTTGCAAATACATCAAGCACAGCACCACCTAGCCACCCCTTACTGCAATAAACAAAAATATGCCTTATTTAACATCACTGACGGAAGGTTCCACAAACGGCTTTCTTTGTGAAGTGGCTCCGTTGCAAATACATCAAGCACAGCACCACCTAGCCATCCCTTACTGCAATAAACAGAAATATGATTTATTTAACATCACTGACAGTAATCCCACAAAACAGGTGGCAGTAAACTAAAGCTGAACAGTAGAATACTCTTCAATTGAAGATCACATTTAGCCCTAACCCTAATGCCCAGATTACTGCCAATTGTCCCAAGATTACTGCCAATTGTATATTTCGTTACTGCCTCTATCGTTAACTCTTAAGGAACCCCTATTGAAGTGTTTTCCATTTTAGCATAAATAGCATTTTCTTATTGGCAATGCTAAACCAAAACTACAATTTCAATTGGCAGTTTCTGATATAGTCTCAATGGAGTGTGTGTTTTACGCTTATTTATCGACGCTACTGGTTGCCCATATAAGCAACGCCTCCTGAAGAGATCAGTCATTTTAGATTTTCGGAGGATAAGTGCAATGATACAGACTCAAGGGCAACCGGTAGAGACGATAAATAAACATAAAACACACACTACATTACACTGAATACAAGCAATGTTATGTGATTATTGAAATAATGACATAATAATAATACAACAACAAAACAACCCCATGATTTCTTATTTTATATTATGTTATATTTGGTTAGCATGCTCGCTTCTCACAATGCAACCCGGGTTCGATCCTCGTACCGGGAAGTATGTGAGTTGGTACGGTGGTCGCCAAATCGGACAGGTGGGTTTTCTCCGGGTACTCTGGTTTCCTCCCACACAAATTATCACAGTTACGCTTTCATCAGCGCCAACAAGAGTGATTAATATAAGTTGTTGAAACTTGTTTCGCGATCGTTAAAAGTTTAAACTTTTATAATGTTAGACCCGTTGTATTTCATTTACCTGATAGCTGTCACCAATGACTCCTCATCTGTGATATCACCTCTTCCGATATTGATAAACACACTCTTCTAGAAAACACAAGACAACTTTTAGATAGATGGTGACACTGGCATTGATATAGTGTGCCTTGTCCATCAAATAAATATATTTATTTAACACCCAAACCCTTAATTGAGCCATATCGATTTTCTGAAATATTTGCCAGAAGCAAAAAGGTGAAAAATCTAACTGGAACCCAGGCTAGGTGACACGGATACTTAAAACAAAAGGCTCGAACTCTGGGCCTATCGCGCGTTCGCTTCAGGTGTTAAAGGCCGGGAGTTCGAGCCTCCGCTGGAGCCATTATGATTGTGCCCTTAGGCAAGGCATTTAAATTCCACATTTCCTCTTCTCTCTCCCTCATGGTGATGGATTACATCAAGAATGGGGCCTCGAGAGCGATTAATATAAATGGTAAGAACTTGAGCTAAAATGGAAAGGAATTTCTATAAGCATTCTCTTTGCTTGTTTTCCGATCCAATATTGATTTGTTTGATGTATATGTATTCCAACGTTTACTATCATCTGAACTGAATAAAATATGTTTAAACAAACTTGTTTCGCAATCGAGCTAAAATAAATTTGTATAAACTATGTACTTAAAAGAACCGCAATATATTAGAATGTTATTTACTATGTATGTACATGTACTCTCTATTGCAAACATTTATCTAGTCATACACTTTACCTGCGGATTATTACATGAAACTGTGCGTGTGTTTTACGTTTCTTTATCGTCGCTACCAGTTGCCCATATGAGCGACGCCTCCTAAAGAGTGTGTGTTTTACGTTTCTTTATTGTCGCTACCGGTTGCCCATATGAGACCTCTCTTCTTATGAACATCAGTACTTCCCGAATCATATGCTTGTATACCTGGCGCCAGGCTGGTGGGCAATCGGTAACCATTATTTAACTAGCTGGCGGCTAACCAACCGGCCATATCAGAACAAACCCCTGACAAGGTTCGAACATTCGACCTCCCGCTCCATAGTCGGACGCCTTAACCACTAGGCCACGGAGACGGTATATTTGATGAGACAGTGAATATTAAAAATTCACACATATGTAGGGTAGCACTTCTTCTGCGTGTAAGTAGATGTTGATGGATTCGCTAAATAACGTAGTTTGTGTCATTCCTCTGAAGATAAAACTGATAGATCTATGACCCAAGTCATATGACGCGCATTTTTGATCAGATTAGGTGTGTATGCAATCTGTTCACCACCATCTATATATTTGCAACAAAAGTCAGTACAAATTACATACAGTTGTACATCTTACATCTAGCTGTACATATACATGTACACATTGCATATACATGTACACATTGCATATACATGTATACATTGCATACAGTTGTACATTTTATATATAGCTGTACACATTGCATATACATGTACACATTACATATACATGTATACATTGCATACACATGTACACATTACATATACATGTACACATTGCATATACATGTACACATTGCATATACATGTATACATTGCATACAGTTGTACATTTTATATATAGCTGTACACATTGCATATACATGTACACATTACATATACATGTACACATATACATGTACACATTACATATAGCTGTACACATTACATATAGCTGTACACATTACATATAGCTGTACACATTACATATACCTAGCTGTACACATTACATATAGCTGTACACATTACATATACATGTATACATTACATATACATGTACACATTACATATACATGTACACATTACATATAGCTGTACACATTACATATACCTAGCTGTACACATTACATATATCTGTACACATTATATATAGCTGTACACATTACATATAGCTGTACACATTACATATAGCTGTACATATACATGTACACATTACATATACATGTACACATTACATATAGCTGTACACATTACATATACATATACACATTACATATAGCTGTACACATTATATATAGCTGTACACATTACATATAGCTGTACACATTACATATACATGTACACATTACATATACATGTACACATTACATATAGCTGTACATAAACATGTACACATTACATATAGCTGTACACATTATATATACCTGTACACATTACATACAGTTGTACACATTACATATACCTAGCTGTACACATTACATATAGCTGTACACATTATATATAGCTGTACACATTACATATAGCTGTACACATTACATATAGCTGTACACATTACATATACATGTACACATTACATATACCTGTACACATTACATATAGCTGTACACATTACATATAGCTGTACATATACATGTACACATTACATATAGCTGTACACATTACATATACATGTACAAATTACATATAGCTGTACACTACATATAGCTGTACACATTACATATACCTAGCTGTACACATTACATATATCTGTACACATTACATATAGCTGTACACATTACATATAGCTGTACACATTACATATACATGTACACATTACATATAGCTGTACACATTACATATAGCTGTACACATTACATATACCTAGCTGTACACATTACATATAGCTGTACACATTACATATACATGTAGACATTACATATACATGTACACATTACATATACATGTACACATTACATATAGCTGTACACATTACATATACCTAGCTGTACACATTACATATATCTGTACACATTATATATAGCTGTACACATTACATATAGCTGTACACATTACATATAGCTGTATTCATATACATGTACACATTACATATACATGTACACATTACATATAGCTGTACACATTACTTATACATGTTTTTGTTTTTGTGTTTTTTGTTTTTGTTTTTGTGTCATTACATATAGCTGTACACATTATATATAGCTGTACACATTACATATAGCTGTACACATTACATATAGATGTACACATTACATATAGTGTACATTTGTTTTTGTGTTTTTTGTTTTTGTGTTTTGTGTTTTTTGTGTTTTTTTGTACACATTACATATAGTTGTACACATTACATATAGCTGTACATTTATACATGTACACATTACATATAGCTGTACACATTATATATACCTGTACACATTACATATAGTTGTACACATTACATATACCTAGCTGTACACATTACATATAGCTGTACACATTATATATACATGTAGACATTACATATACATGTACACATTACATATACATGTACACATTACATATAGCTGTACACATTACATATACCTAGCTGTACACATTACATATATCTGTACATATAGCTGTACACATTATATATAGCTGTACACATTACATATAGCTGTACACATTACATATAGCTGTACACATTACATATAGCTGTACACATTACATATACCTAGCTGTACATATTACATATATCTGTACACATTACATATAGCTGTACACATTACATATAGCTGTACACATTACATATACATGTACACATTACATATAGCTGTACACATTACATATAGCTGTACACATTACATATACATGTACACATTACATATAATGTACACATTACATATAGTGTACACATTACATATATATGTACACATTACATATAGCTGTACACATTACATATACATGTACACATTACATATAGCTGTACACATTACATATACCTAGCTGTACACATTACATATAGCTGTACACATTATATATAGCTGTACACATTACATATAGCTGTACACATTACATATATGTTATGTACACATTACATATACATGTACACATTACATATAGCTGTACACATTATATATAGATGTACACATTACATATAGCTGTACACATTACATATACATGTACACATTACATATATATGTACACATTACATATAGCTGTACATGTACACATTACATATAGCTGTACACATTATATATACCTGTACACATTACATAGTTGTACACATTACATATACCTAGCTGTACACATTACATATAGCTGTACACATTATATATAGCTGTACACATTACATATAGCTGTACACATTACATATAGATGTACACATTACATATAGCTGTACACATTACATATACCTAGCTGTACACATTACATATATCTGTACACATTACATATAGCTGTACACATTACATATAGCTGTACACATTACATATACATGTACACATTACATATAGCTGTACACATTACATATACATGTACACATTACATATACATGTACACATTACATATAGCTGTACACATTACATATACATGTACACATTACATATATATGTACACATTACATATAGCTGTAC
Source organism: Archivesica marissinica (assembly GCA_014843695.1). NCBI lineage: Eukaryota > Metazoa > Mollusca > Bivalvia > Venerida > Vesicomyidae > Archivesica > Archivesica marissinica. The sequence goes on along the minus strand of CM026390.1, from coordinate 81,397,079 downwards.
ACATTACATATAGCTGTACACATTACATATATATGTACACATTACATATAGCTGTACACATTACATATAGCTGTACACATTATATATAGCTGTACACATTACATATAGATGTACACATTACATATAGTTGTACACATTACATATACCTAGCTGTACACATTACATATAGCTGTACACATTATATATAGCTGTACACATTACATATAGCTGTACACATTACATATAGCTGTACACATTACATATAGCTGTACACATTACATATACCTGTACATTTATATTGTACACATTACATATAGCTGTACACATTACATATAGCTGTACACATTACATATACATGTACACATTACATATAGCTGTACACATTACATATACATGTACACATTACATATACATGTACACATTACATATAGCTGTACACAT
>CM026390.1:81353838-81395659 GCA_014843695.1 Archivesica marissinica | reverse complement strand
ATGACCTTCTTTCTTCTCCGGCTTACGACACTACACCCACGACAAACTGGCGTCTACATGTTCGGGGGGAGGAAGCAATACCAATCTGCATGGAGATACAGCCGGCATTTACTACCCCCCTCCCAGCCGACATGGATCCCTGGTATGAACTACTCTCGTGTCAGTTTTGATATTAAAATACAGTCAAACCTGTGTTAGTGGTCACCTCTATTAAGCAGCCAACCTGTATTAAGCAGCCAGTTAGCATATTCCCAATATGCTTATTTATTATATATTTCACCTCTATTAAGCAGCCGCCTGTGCTAAGCAGCCACGTTCTGTGATTCCCTTGGCTGGCTGCTTAAGACAGATTTGACTGTATACGTTTCATCTGACATGCCCAGCAAAATAAGTGTTCGATTATGACTAAGCCAAATGTTCGCTCGTTTTATTTCTAGGTTTGACAAATGAAGGCAATCCTAAAGTTTGCATACATAAATATGTCTAAAAATATTCTATATTCTAGAAGTAGCAATATATGACTCAAGCGAGCATAAACTGTCTAGCAGTCTCATAAACTATATTTATTTCACTCGGAGACAAGCCCTGCCAGTAGTCCTACCTCATTAATACAACTTTAGATTATAGAATATAATTATTTGTATTGCCTGTGGATATTATGCGATGTTGCTAGGAAATAAACCGTTTCACATTGCATACGTAATGCACACCGGGCCAACGACTCTATACGATTATTAGTCATTGTTGGATAGTGCAAGATTACTTCAACATATGGACGTCATTATCACGTTCATTACATTAAAGCGACACTACATTAGTGAAAACGCAAATTTCTACAGAATGTATTTTCCTATTATATGGTATAATTTGTTTCCAAATAGTTGCCTCAAAAACAGAGTATTTCAACTAATAAACAAACATCGTATACGCGGTTTGTTGACATAACACAATAATGTAAATAGGGTCGACATCCATGCGTAATATAACTCGTGTATCCTGAATAACACGATTTATAGTACATATTTACAGCTATATCTCACATGTGTACCTATGCATATTTATTTTTAGACTAATCTTAATTAAATTATCTTTAAACGACATTATCTCGAGCTTAGTAGTCACTCCGATGAACAAACAAACGTCAATTCATGAGTATGAATGACCGTTATATGAAATCCTAATTTCAATTTTGAATGTGTGTAGACCATAAAAACACTGTTTATTGATTCAATGTTAGTGTTCGAATGTATTCAGAAGAATTTGTAGTAGCAGTGCATTCATACGTGAAAAATGCATTAAATTTGATTGTTGCGATGTAATGTCGCTTTGATAATAATAATAATAATTCTTGACCGGGACTTCGATAGAGGTAGCCACGGACGGGCTAGTATATATATAATTATGGTCAGATGGGGGATCGAACCTGCTATCCACGGATTCGCAGTCCAGCGTGCTTATACAAATTTATTATAGCTCGATTGCGAAACAAGTTCTTACAACTTATATTAATCACTCTCGAGACCTCATTCCTGGTGGAATCCATCGCCACGAGGGAGAGAGAAGAGGCAACGTGGAATTTAAATGCCTTGCCTAAGGGCACAATCGTAACGGCTCCAGCGGGGCTCGAACTCCGGACCGTTCGCACCTGTAGCGAACGCGCATACACTGCGCTATCACGACTTCCACTGCGCTATCACGACTTCCAGCGTGTCAACAACTGTACCACTGACACGTCTAGTTGTCTTCCATTTTCCCCCTTGTTTTTATACGTTTATTTATCGTCGCCCTCTTGTCCGCTCGCCCACATGGTTCGCAGTCGGCGAGGGTAATCGGAGCCTCCTAGAAGTGTATTGGTCATTTTATGTTTTGGATGATAGTGCAAGTACAGAAGAATATCAAATTGCAGAAGCATCACTGATGCATAGACCAATACATGATACATCGAGTTCACACTGTACACGTACGGTGTATACATCAATACATGCTATATCGATTTCACACTGTACACGTACGGTGAATAGACCAATACATGATATATCGATTTCACACTGTACACGTACGGTGTATAGACCAATACATGATACATCGATTTCACACTGTACACGTACGGTGTATAGACCAATACATGATACATCGATTGATTCACACTGTACACGTACTGTGCATAGACCAATACATGATATATCGATTTCACACTGTACACGTACGGTGAATAGACCAATACATGATATATCGAGTTCACACTGTACACGTACGGTGTATAGATCAATACATGATACATCGATTTCACACTGTACACGTACGGTGTATAGATCAATACATGATACATCGAGTTCACGCTGTACACGTACGGTGTATAGACCAATACATGATACATCGATATCACACTGTACACGTACGGTGTATAGACCAATACATGATACATCGATTTCACACTGTACACGTACGGTGTATAGATCAATACATGATACATCGAGTTCACACTGTACACGTACGGTGTATAGACCAATACATGATACATCGATATCACACTGTACACGTACGGTGTATAGACCAATACATGATACATCGATTTCACACTGTACACGTACGGTGTATAGATCAATACATGATACATCGAGTTCACACTGTACACGTACGGTGTATAGACCAATACATGATACATCGATATCACACTGTACACGTACGGTGTATAGACCAATACATGATACATCGATTTCACACTGTACACGTACGGTGTATAGATCAATACATGATACATCGAGTTCACACTGTACACGTACGGTGTATAGACCAATACATGATACATCGATATCACACTGTACACGTACGGTGTATAGACCAATACATGATACATCGATTTCACACTGTACACGTACGGTGTATAGACCAATACATAATACATCGATTGATTCACACTGTACACGTACTGTGCATAGACCAATATATGATATATCGATTGATTCACACTGTACACGTACGGTGTATAGACCAATACATGATACATTTCACACTGTACACGTACGGTGAATAGACCAATACATGATATATCGATTTCACACTGTACACGTACGGTGAATAGACCAATAATTGATATATCGATATCACACTGTACACGTACGGTGAATAGACCAATACATGATATATCGATTTCACACTGTACACGTTGGTGTATAGATCAATACATGATACATCGAGTTCACACTGTACACGTACGGTGTATAGACCAATACATGATACATCGAGTTCACACTGTACACGTACGGTGTATAGACCAATACATGATACATCGAGTTCACACTGTACACGTACGGTGTATAGACCGATACATGATACATCGATGTCACACTGTACACGTACGGTGTATAGACCAATACATGATACATCGATGTCACACTGTACACGTACGGTGTATAGACCAATACATGATACATCGATATCACACTGTACACGTACGGTGTAATATTAATATTATTGTTGCTAGACTGGGAATCGAACCTGCGATCACTGGATCATCGCAGTCCAATGTATTAACCACTAGACAACGGACCCGTCTAATTGTATATGTGTTTTTACGGTTATATATCGTCTCTACCGGTTACCCATAAGAGCGGGATCATTATTTGACGGACTGGATTATGGTTGCATGGCCCTAATATGGAAGGTGCAATAGTGACGTTTGCATAAATGAATTCGCGTCTGAGACGTTCTGGTTCCCACATGTTCATGGCGGTGAAGATTACAGCCATCTCCCCAACCCCCATTCCACCTTACAATACGCATCTCTCGCGAGTCATCAACCATTTTTACGAGAGGAGAGCATTGCGGCCCCTATGTCAACTACATTTCGACGTGTGTGTTATACGTTTATTTATCGTCGCTACCGGTTGCCCATATGAGCGACGCCTCCTGAAGAGATTTGTCATTTTAGATTTTGGAGGATAGTATAATGATACAGACAGAGACCCATTCCAGAGTCTCCTCTGGTTCTTTTACGTGCACGGCGTACAGCACCGACACGAGACCTCGGTTTAACGTCCCATCTGAAAGACTGTTAATTTTATTATGGTCAGACGGGGGATCGAACCTGCGATCCCTGGATTACCAGTCCAGCGTGTTACCAATGGACTACAGATCCGTCTGTATTTCGACGTGCCTGTTATTCCAGGTGTGTGTCCGGATAAGGAAGTTACTGTATTTACATGAAGTGCAGCGATTTCCTCGATATTTGCTACAGAAAATATTGTTGTTAGTAGTACTGTGTGTCGTTTCATTTATCGCTGGACAATAATTTGTTTGTTTCACAATCATATTTTAACAACTGTTGTCCGTCTGTCCTCACGCTTCCAACAAATCAACAGCATTCTGAAATAGAGAAGAGACATACGTTAGATGTGTCTATGTTATTAAAACAAACATTTCAATACTAAATAATGTCACATGTATTTCTCGTATATACCACCTGTAGACACATGAATAGCAGCTGCAGACGACCAGACGACCGTCACAGACTACTAGACTGGCCGTTATAGACTACTAGACGGACCGTTACAGACTACTAGATGGACCGTTATAGACTACTAGACGAACCGTTACAGACTACTAGATGGACCGTTACAGAATACTAGACGGTCAGTTACAGACTACTAGACAGACCGTTACAGACTACTAGACGGACCGTTACAGACTACTAGACTGACCGTCACAGACTACTAGACTGACCGTCACAGACTACTAGATGGACGGTTACAGACTACTAGACTGACCGTCACAGACTACTAGACGGACCGTTACAGACTACTAGACTGACCGTCACAGACTACTAGACTGACCGTCACAGACTACTAGACGGACTGTTACAGACTACTAGACGGACCGTTATAGACTACTAGACTGACCGTTATAGACTACTAGACGGACCGTTATAGACTACTAGATGGACCGTTATAGACTACTAGACTGACCGTTATAGACTACTAGATGGACCGTTACAGACTACTAGACGGACCGTTATAGACTACTAGATGGACCGTTACAGACTACTAGACAGACCGTTATAGACTACTAGATGGACCACTACAGACTACTAGACGGACCGTTATAGACTACTAGATGGACCACTACAGACTACTAGATGGACCGTTACAGACTACTAGATGGACCGTTACAGACTACTAGACGGACGGTTACAGACTACTAGACGGACTGTTACAGACTACTAGACGGACTGTTACAGACTACTAGATGGACCGTTACAGACTACTAGACGGACCGTTATAGACTACTAGATGGACCACTACAGACTACTAGACGGACCGTTACAGACTACTAGACGGACCGTTACAGACTACTAGACGGACCGTTATAGACTACTAGACTGACCATTATAGACTACTAGACGGACCGTTATAGACTACTAGACGGACCGTCACAGACTACTAGACGGACCGTTACAGACTACTAGACGGACCGTTATAGACTACTAGACGGACCGTTACAGACTACTAGACGGACCGTTACAGACTACTAGACTGACCGTCACAGACTACTAGACTGACCGTCACAGACTACTAGACGGACCGTTACAGACTACTAGACTGACCGTCACAGACTACTAGACTGACCGTCACAGACTACTAGACTGACCGTCACAGACTACTAGACTGACCATTACAGACTACTAGACGGACTGTTACAGACTACTAGACGGACCGCTACAGACTACTAGACAGACCGCTACAGACTACTAGACAGACCGCTACAGACTACTAGACGGACCGCTACAGACTACTAGACGGACGGTTACAGACTACTAGACGGACCGTTACAGACTACTAGACGGACCGTTACAGACTACTAGATGGACCGTTACAGAATACTAGACGGACCGTTACAGACTACTAGACTGACCGTCACAGACTACTAGACAGACCGTCACAGACTACTAGACGGACGGTTACAGACTACTAGACGGACCGTTACAGACTACTAGACAGACCGTCACAGACTACTAGACGGACCGATACAGACTACTAGACTGACCGTCACAGACTACTAGACGGACTGTTACAGACTACTAGACGGACTGTTACAGACTACTAGACGGACCGCTACAGACTACTAGACGGACTGTTACAGACTACTAGACGGACTGTTACAGACTACTAGACGGACGGTTACAGACTACTAGACAGACCGTCACAGACTACTAGACTTACCGTCACAGACTACTAGACGGACTGTTACAGACTACTAGAAGGACGGTTACAGACTACTAGATGGACTGTTACAGACTACTAGACGGACCGTTACAGACTACTAGACAGACTGTCACAGACTACTAGACTGACCGTCACAGACTACTAGACGGACTGTTACAGACTACTAGATGGACCGTTACAGACTACTAGACAGACCGTCACAGACTACTAGACTGACCGTCACAGACTACTAGATGGACCGTTACAGACTACTAGACGGACCGTTACAGACTACTAGACTGACCGTCACAGACTACTAGACTGACCGTCACAGACTACTAGACGGACTGTTACAGACTACTAGACGGACCGTTACAGACTACTAGACGGGCAGTTATAGACTACTAGATGGACCGTTACAGACTACTAGATGGACCGTTACAGACTACTAGATGGACCGTTACAGACTACTAGATGGACGGTTACAGACTACTAGATGGACCATTACAGACTACTAGATGGACCGTTACAGACTACTAGACGGACAGTTACAGACTACTAGATGGACCATTACAGACTACTAGACAGACCGTCACAGACTACTAGACAGACCGTTACAGACTACTAGACTGACCGTCACAGACTACTAGACAGACCGTCACAGACTACTAGACGGACCGTTACAGACTACTAGACGGACCGTTACAGACTACTAGACGGACCGTTACAGACTACTAGACGGGCCGTTACAGACTACTAGACGGACCGTTACAGACTACTAGACGGACCGTTACAGACTACTAGACAGACCGTTACAGACTACTAGAGGACCATTACAGACTACTAGACGGACCGTCACAGACTACTAGACGACCGTCACAGACTACTAGACGACCGTCACAGACTACTAGACTGACCGTCACAGACTACTAGACGTTACAGACTACTAGATGGACCATTACAGACTACTAGATGGACCGTTACAGACTACTAGACGGACAGTTACAGACTACTAGATGGACCGTTACAGACTACTAGACAGACCGTCACAGACTACTAGACAGACCGTTACAGACTACTAGACTGACCGTCACAGACTACTAGACAGACCGTCACAGACTACTAGACGGACCGTTACAGACTACTAGACGGACCGTTACAGACTACTAGACGGACCGTTACAGACTACTAGACGGGCCGTTACAGACTACTAGACGGACCGTTACAGACTACTAGACGGACCGTTACAGACTACTAGACAGACCGTTACAGACTACTAGATGGACCATTACAGACTACTAGACGGACCGTCACAGACTACTAGATGGACCGTCACAGACTACTAGACTGACCGTCACAGACTACTAGACGGACCTTATCACAACACAACACAAACACAGACTACTAGATGGACCGTTACAGACTACTAGATGGACCGTTACAGACTACTAGACGGACCGTCACAGACTACTAGACGGACCGTTATAGACTACTAGATGGACCGTTACAGACTACTAGACAGACCGTCACAGACTACTAGATGGACGGTTACAGACTACTAGACTGACCGTTACAGACTACTAGAGGACCGTTACAGACTACTAGACGGACCGTTCAGACTACAGCGGACCGTTACAGACTACTAGACAGACCGTTACAGACTACTAGACTGACCATCACAGACTACTAGACGGACCGTTACAGACTACTAGACGGACCGTTACAGACTACTAGATGGACCGTTACAGACTACTAGACGGACCGTTACAGACTACTAGACGGACCGTTACAGACTACTAGACGGACCGTTACAGACTACTAGACTGACCAGTACAGACTACTATTAGTCTTAGTTAGAAAAGCACTAGTTTTACCTCGGCTGTATCATCGAATCATCCCACTATAGTTTCCTTCGAGTGAAATAATTTGTTCCGTCGATTTTTTCTTTCTTAATGTTCGGGTTTTAAGTCGCAGTTTATGTTAGGCCTATATGGCGACACTGCAGCAAGTATAAGTGAAGCAGTATTTCAGACACAAACGAGCGCCCGGGTAGAACCACCGACCCCACAAGCAAGCTGGATAGCTTCCTCAGTGCTCCGTCGAAGACTATAAATAAATCTTACAAGAGAATTATGACGGCAATTCCGTCGAAGGAGGCGAGCACGAGGAACACGAAGCCCCGCATGAAGTCCACGGTGACGGAATAAATGGCGCTGGTTCCCACGTTACTGAGGAGATTTACAATGATTTCTACAGCTGCAAACGCAGAGAAGATGGCTCCTGCAATAAATGTAACGTGTAATGAAGCATATACAACTGAAATAGTTTATACAAATTTTAGCTCGATTGCGAAACAAGTTATTACAACTTATATTAATCACTCTCGAGACCTCATTCCTGATGGAATCCATCGCCACGTGTGTGCGTGCGCGCGCGCGTGCGTGCGTGCGTGCATGTATAGATACTATATCTATATCCATGTACTATATATATAGTACATGGATATATGTAGTACATGAATATATGTATATAGGTAGTAACTATAACATATTGTCATATATCATTATATATATATAACTACTAAAAAAGTAGTCATTTTAGGAAACACTGAGCACATAAACATTGCGTGAATGACTGGGAATACAAGTACTTTATCAGTTATATGTTGGTGTGATACATTTTCCGTTTGCTTAATCTCACATTCATATCGTTAATGTTATCGTCTAACCATGTTCGAGCTGAGGGTACGCGGGAGAGCGCAAACCTCCGCACGCTGAGGGTACGCGTGAGAGCGCAAACCTCCACACGCTGATGGTACACGAGATAGTGCAAACCTCCGTACAATGATGGTACACGGGATAGTGCAAACCTCCGTACGCTGATGGTACGCGGGAGAGTGCAAACCTCCGTACACTGAGGGTACACGGGATAGTGCAAACCCCCGTACAATGATGGTATACGCGGGAGAGAGCAAACCTCCGCATGTTATGATGCCTTTATACGTATACATTCAAACTCTCAAAGGTGAGAGTAGGATTTCATATAACGGTCAGCTACGCTCCTGAATTGACGTGTGTTTGTTTATACTATACTGAGTCAAAAAAGAAACGATACCAAACTAAAAATGACGTAAAACGGATAAAACCATAGAAAGGTTTAATATATTATTACGTATCAGTACCGGGTATCTTATTGCAACGTCAGCCAACCATAAACACAGGTAAATAAACACCCGATAATCCTGGAACGCCGAATTTCCGATTTGCACGTGCTCCTCAACAAAGACAACTTCCTGCACATGTACAAATCGGAAAACCGGTTTATTGTACTGGTATTGCATTATCATCGAGGAAAAACACCTTACATACCCATTGTTACCTCTAACAAAATGCCTAGGCTAAACCGCAATCAGAGAATGCGTGCCATTGGCATGATTGACGGCGGTTTACGTCAGCGTGACGTCGCAACTCGACTCGGGGTTACGCGGATCACGATAACACGTCTACTTCGACGTTATCGAACACATGGATCGGTGGACGACCGTCCAAGATCTGGTCGACCACGTGTGACGACGCGTGAACAGGACCGTCACATTCGGACGTCACATTTACGTGACCGGTTCCTACCTGCTACGCACACAGCTGCAGTTACTCCTGGGATGACCAACAATCGCATCAGTGCACAAACAGTCAGGAACCGGCTCGGTGAACGTGGCATTCGTGCCTATCGGCCATACGTTGGACCCATCCTGACACGACGTCACCGTGACGTACGGCGGGAATGGACGACGGAACGTGCTCGCTGGACTCGGTTACAGTGGAATTCGGTGATGTTTAGCGATGAATCGCGGTTCTGTTTGCGTCGAGCGAATGGCAGAGAGCGGGTATATCGCAGACGCGGTGAACGTTACGCCGACGCATGTGTACGTCAGGTCAATCTGTTCGGGGGCGGAAGCGTTATGGCGTGGGGCGGTATCACCTGAACTGTTAGTGGTGGACGGGAACCTAAACGCCCAAGCGGTACTGTGATGAGATCCTTGCGCCAGTTGTTGTGCCGTTCTTTAACGCCAACAGAAACGTCACACTGTTCCAACAGGACAACGCCAGGTGTCATACTGCTCGGATTTCCACCACATTATTGGAGCAGAACAATATTGAAACCCTGCCGTGGCCTGCTTTGTCACCAGACTTGTCACCCATAGAACATTTGTGGGATACGTTAGACCGCCGCGTCAGACGACGTCAGCCGGTAACGTTAAACCAACTGAGGGATGTTTTGCGTCAGGAGTGGACAAATATTGACCAGCAAGAGATTCAGACACTCTTCCGTACGATGCGACGGCGGTGCATTGCAGTGAGAGACGCAAATGGTGCCCATACTCGGTATTGACGTCTGTGTGAAAACTCCATTAGACCCCTGTCCGACGAATTACGTCATCACTCAGCAGACAGTTTCGGAGGCTCATTATGCTTTATATGCTCCTCTTTCAAACATGTTGGACTATCATCTTATGAATTTTCAAAGAATTTTCTTAATAAATGTTGAAATTATAGACACATAAACACCACTTATCGTTTCTCTTTTGACTCAGTATATATTAAAACGCGATAACTGAGACCTTTATTTACCAATACTTGATTAACACATAACAATGTAATAGGGAATTGGGATGGACATGGTATACGACTAATATCTAATGAATTTTAATAAGTGCGTGTTACTATCGGTTAGAGATAATGTAATCAGATTAGTCTAAAAATAGATATGTACAGGCACAAAAGGTTAGGTATAACGGTAAATATGCACCATAAATGTTGTTATTCATGACGCACGCGTTATATTACTCATGGATGTTGACCCTATTCACAGTATGGTGTTATGACAACAAGCGTCTTACACGACGTTTGTTTATTTGTTGAAATACTTTGATTCTGTGGCAAATATTTGGAGAACAAAAATACCATAACATAGGAAAGTACACTCTGTAGAAATCTGCTTTTTCACCGATGTAGTGTCGCTTTAAATACAGCATGAACTGTGAAACTGGTAATACAGTCGGAACTGTAGTACAGTGGTAACACGCTGGACTGGTAATCCAGGGATCGCAGGTTCGATCCCTCGTCTGATCCTAATAAAATGAACAGTTTTTCAGATGGGACGTTAAACCGAGGTCTCGTGTCTCGTGTCGGTGCCTTTCACCGTGCACGTAAAAGAACCAGAGAAAATTCTGGAATGGACCTCTGTCTGTATCATTGCACTATCCTCAAAATCTAAAATGACTAATCTCTCCAGGAGGCGTCGCTCATATGGGCAACCGGTATCGACGATAAATAAACGAAAAAGCACACACAAATGGTAATACAGTACCTTGCTGGTGCGGGTCAGTCAAAGAAGACGCGATACTTCGGCTGAGTGTCGACTCTAATGGTCCAAACGCAGATGCTGCTGCCGCTGTTGTAGGCGAGAGAATAATACAAATATGTATGTCACTAGTATTAAGAACAATATTTATTCCCTACAGGCAATCACAGAAACATTATCTGAGTTTTTTTTATTAAGTTTATTTATCGTCACTACCGGATGAACGACGGGCACTTTACCTAATAACACCTTTCCTGGGCAGGCTCCAGCGGTTATCCAGTACTTGATGCACCAGCCTCGGTAAGAAACTGCCAACTTTTTCATATAAAGAGACACGGTCTGAGCTGGGTTCGAACCCGTGACCATCAGTGATGATATGTTACAGTAACGGTAACTTTATTGCACTCAGTTTCTGGGTACATAAACATTTGTCTTTAATACTTTTATTCCTGTATCAATATAAAGTACACAATCTATGAATCAACTTCAAAACATGATAATTAATGCATGTATTACGTCTAATGTAACAATACACGCTGGAACAATAACGTCAAAATGTGATGCATATTGTGTAATGGTATATATGACGTTTTAACAATTGGTTACGGTCATCATTGTCCAGGTATGTACGATATTTTGACGTTGTGGAAGTCGTGATAGCGCCGTGGATGCGCGTTCGCTTCAGGTGCGAAAGGTTCGGAGTTCGAGCTCCGCTTGAGCCGTTACGATTGTGCCCTTAGGCAAGGAATTTAAATTCCACGTTCTCTCTCCCTCGTGGCGATGAATTCCATCAGGAATGAGATCACGAGAGTGATTAATATAAGTTGTAAGAACTTGTTTCGCAATCGAGCAAAAATAAATTTGTATAAACTAAACTTAACATTTTGACGTTACGTCAATTGAATTTAGTATGAGCGTACCTATGTACAGCATTTTGCTATTATTTGCCAGCGCCGTAACAAGGAAAGACGCGGCATATGAGATCACGCCAATCATGCATATACCGACGTCAGGTAGGCACGACTGGTAGATTTTCAGAGATCCGATCCCAAATATCATCATCGCTATGGTCCGTGCTGCACCGTACCATCCAACCTACACAACAAAAGCATAATAACAGCATATATAAAACACAGACGTATGACGTCTCACCGACGCCACTGTACCACTCAACCTACACAACGAGGCATTATAAAGTATCTATATATAGCACAGACGTATGACGTCTCACCGACGCCACTGTACCACTCAACCTACACAACGAAGCATTATAAAGTATCTATATGCAACACATATATAGTGCGTCTCTCCGACGTCACCGTACAACTCAACCTACACAACGAAGCATTATAAAGTATATATATATAGCACAGACGTATGACGTCTCACCGACGCCACTGTACCACTCAACCTACACAACGAAGCATTATAAAGTAGCTATATGCAACACATATATAGTGCGTCTCTCCGACGTCACCGTACAACTCAACCTACACAACGAAACATTATAAAATATCAATATATAGCACAGACGTATGGCGTCTCACCGACGCCACTGTACCATCCAACCTACACAACGAAGCATTATAATATATATATATATATATATATATAGCACAGACGTATGCGTCTCACCGACGCCACCGTACCACCAACCTACACAACGAAGCATTATAAAGTATTATATATATATGTCACATAAATAGTACGTCTCACTGACGTCACCGTACCACTCAACCTACACAACGAAGCATTATAAAGTATATATATGTAACACATATATAGTGCGTCTCTCCGACGTCACCGTACAACTCAAACTACACAACGAAACATTATAAAGTATCTATATATAGCACAGACGTATGGCGTCTCACCGACGCCACTGTACCACTCAACCTACACATCGAAGCATTATAGAGTATTATATATATCACATATATAGTACGTCTCACTGACGTCACCTACACAACGAAGCATTATAAAGTAGCTATGCATAGCACATATGTAGTGTGTCTCACCGACGTCACCGTACCACACAAACTACAGAATGAAGCATCAAGTATCAATATGTAGCACAGGCGTATGGCGTCTCACTGACGTCAGCATACCATCCGATCTACACAACAAAGCAGTATAAAGTATCAATACCATAGCACATAAGTATGGCGTCTTACTGACGTCACCGTACAATCCAACCTCCACAACGAAGCATTGTAAAAGTATTTTACGTGATTCGATATTCTCATGTCGTAAATATATTTCGATTAAATTACCGTATTGATATATGCTTCTGTTTAACGTTGTACAACATTGCACATGTATATTGAATGATGTAGCTGTGTACTTTGGTTGTTATTATTATTTTGCATGTAGATCTATGCTATAATGTTAAACCTGAGGGGGTCATAAGGAAGATTAGTTCAGAATTAATGAGACCAGACACTATACATACGTGTATCTGTTATTGGGCCTATTATCGCGAAGAGTACACGTGTACAACCACACAATGTTGATACACATGCTAAGCATTATAAGTGGAAGTCGTGATAGCGCAGTGGATGCGCGTTCGCTTCAGGTGCGAAAAGTCCGGAGTTCGAGCCCCGCTGCATTACGATTATGCCCTTAGGCAAGGCATTTAAATTCCACATTGCCTCTTCTCTCTCCTTCATGGCGATGGATTCCATCAGGAATGAGGTCTCGAGAGTGATTAATATAAGTTGAAAGAACTTGTTTCGCAATCGAGCTAAAATAAATGTGTATAAACTTAAGCATTATAGATAAAATATCACCCACTGGTTACTGAGAACTGACTCCCGATGGACACACACACTCGCGCTCGAGACCTCATTCCTGGTGGAATCCATCGCCACGAGGGAGAGAGAAGAGACAACGTGCATCATATTATACTAAATATTCAGTAAGCGGTCATTCTTATCGAGCAGTCATGGTGGGCCTAAAAAATAAAGAAGTGCAACAACCTTCTCAGCGCTCCAGCAGTATGGTTCAGCCATTTGGTATATCGTCTCTGTTCCAATCCGACCTAGAAAACTGAAGTCGCAGAACGCATGTGCTAGCAGCAGCAACTGATACTTCCACCGGTTGTTACCGAAGTCTTTGGAGATGAAAAATGAGAAACTATTGGAGATGACCGCCTTGAACGTCTTATCTGTTATCCTTTTCTCTGGGGGAAGTGACTCCGGTAGTAACGTCAACATTACTATAAATGCTATGACAAGAAGAATCGAGGCAAGAGCGAAAGGAATGTAATAATTAAATATTTGTATGAGGTACCCCGCACTCAAACTGGACAGAGTTAAAGAGGTACCCAGCATGAACATAATACAGGCCATACCATACGTGCGTTGTTTGCCAGGCTCGGTAATATCGCCGGTATATGCCAGACACACTTGTAACATGGTTGCATATTGTCCTGTGCATCCTTCCACCAAACAAGCTCCTATGAAATACAGCAGATCCATTTTGAAATAGATAACTATAACTGAAATTATCGTTCTTAGTGCAGTTCCAGATATTCCAACTCCGAGTAGAAATTTCCTTCCCAACGCGTCAGTATAAGATCCTAGGACTAGATTCGACGCAACGGCCGGTATTCCTTGTGCTAGACTATAGTACACCATGTACCGGGCCGCCGCCGATGTAGCTTCTTGTTCTACGGTATACACGGGACTACTTTTGTTTGACTCACAGCGAGATGAAGCAGAACCGTTTACTGATAGCCCAGCTTCTGTTAGCTTCCTGTCCAGCCATGTCTTGTTAGTGTATTCCGTAATCGTATAATATGAAAGCATATACCCAAACATGTACACTGACAGAAGTGGTCCTATTAGATATATCCGCCATGTTTTGGACGCGGTACCGGAAGTTGACACCCTATCATATTCGGGTGTAACAGTGTTCACAAGTGAGTTTGTATCCTTTAATGATTCTGTTCCCATTGTCACTCTAAGTTCCAACTTTATGCATGTTATTGAACCTATAGTGTACTATGTATATATGAACCGCTGTGTAGGTCAATGCACTGATAAATAGTGTCCTTGTGTTATATATAACGTTTTATCATTAATTGTGGAGTACTACTTTTAAGGTGTGCTAGATATTGACCTAAATGGTTAACATTTAAATGAATATTTGAAGAGTGTTCGGGAATATAAAATATCAAAATCGGAGCATGAAAAGAAGACGATATTAATCTAAGGGGAGTAACCAGGGTTGGCAATTTCCGAAGAGTATTTCCCGGGACGGCGGGAAATACCGGGAAATACTGGGAAATAAGAATTTGGATACCGGGAAAAAAGAATTTGGATGATTTTGGTGGTAAATACGGGTATATATACCATACAATTTCTATTACCCGGTGTACTGATTGTAGTATCATGTGTGCAGGATGAAAATGAACTGCTTTTGAAGAATATGACGAAAAATACAGGCATTCATAGTGGCATTTACGCATTGCTTATAATCTTTATATAAATGTTAGAGATCTAACATTATTGAGACTGTCATTATTACTCTAATATACATTGTATACAAACACAGTTTAAGGAGTTTATACATACATTTATTGGAGGTATTTTAAATGTTTAATGTAGTAGGCAAAATGCAAATGTTTTTAGGATTATCGCTGAAATGTGTTCATAATATAGCTGTATTATTAAAATAATCAATTAGTTATTAAAGAAGTCAGAAGCCTCATTCACAACGTCGGACTGTTCAGCGAAGTCAAACATCTCCAGACACAACTACAGCCCATCTCCAGAGCCTTAGATTCCTTCCAGTCAGATACAGCTACAATCGCGGACGCATGTGAGCAGTGGAATGATCTACTTCAGATCTACTTCAGAACCCAGACTTGGAGCCATACCTGAAGAACGTTGACAAGCGATTTAAACAGAGAGGTAGCGAGGAAATCGACTGGTGAAGACAGACTACTGGCTGAAGAAACATTCCAACAAGAAAAACGAAAAAATAAATGAAAAAAAAAACAATAAAATAAAAAAAAACCAAAAAAAACAATAAAACCAAAAAAAAACGGTTGTGGTTGCCAATGATGCCACCTGATGAGTACCCCTGGCAGGGACGAAACAGTTTAAGCACTTATAGAGTGGTAGCAATGCATAAAAATGAGCAAAAAACGTGTTTGGAAGACACATAATCTTATTTCCCGGTATTTCCCACTTCTGGACTTATTTCCCGGGGCGGCCGCCCCCGGTATTTCCCGGCCAACCCTGGGAGTAACTAGTTGCTAGAACGTGTGACTTTCAATTGTCACGTTTTTTATTCACATACACATGCACAGGCATACTAATATGTAAACCGAATTGAGCAATAACATTATTTTAAACTCAATTAATTTATAGAACTATTAGTTGAATAAACCGGTTGTTATAGCAACTGCGCCAGCATTTGGATTGGAACCCGCCATATGAACATTTTAGAAATCATCCATCTTCTCAGAAAGTGTCACTGCCGATAATGTATTCGTGTACAGCAAAGAAAGGTACAGGGTTGATTGAGAGATCCTTAGAATTGTCAACGAGAAGGAGTGTGTTTAAGATGACAGTACAAATTGGGGATAACTTATTGAAGAGAAATACGGAGCTGATCTTAGACATTGGATTGAAAGAAGAAGTGGAAATTGCCTTGTACAGAACCACATCTGCAAAATTATGACAATGTGTTTGCATGGAGTTGCTAGAATTGTCCTCTATTTTCACTTCTCTCTACTTATCCTCCTCTATTCTGCTGTATATAAACTGTGATCTAAATTTATATATCTTTTACTTATGTGCTATCTTCTATATTCTAGTATGTTTCTCATCCTCCTATGTTTACATAAACAGATATATCTGTATAATGTTAGAACTCTGTAACTGTGCTTCAAGAGTATATCAATTGTTAAACTGTAATAAGGAGCAATTGTATTTATGTTTCTGTGTATGTAAATATGAAACAAACAAATAAAAGGGTTGCTCCATGACAACTCAAAAATAAAAAAGAACAACATCTGCATAATGGTACTTTAGGAAATGATGGTGGTTCAATGAACTGCATTTCGTTCTAAGCCGTGTATGTAGCAATGTGGAATATTCTCGTAGTAACACAGTTTTCCAATGTTAGCTTTGTTAGTGTTGAGAAAGGCTTTGAAAGAATCCAGTGTCTGAATATCTCTAACCTCGTCAGGTAAGCTGTTCCATTCACGAAGTACCGATGGAAGGAAGGAATTTGAGTATAGGGTAGTTCTAGCTGGAATATTTAACAGATTATCAGAATTTCTAAGGTTATACTGAGTGGATTGTCCAACTTCTTGTGGAACAAGATATGAATTATGTAAAAGACGAGACAAGATTATGTTTTCATTTTATAAAGGAGGACATGTTTGTGTTTTCGTCTTCTGTCAGAAAGTGGTTCCCAGCCTACTTCATGTTGACGGTCCTGAATAGAAATAAGTTGTGGTAGCGCCTGTGACGCTCATTGCAGCTTCATGTTGACGGTCCTGGACAGAAATAAGTTTTGTAGCGCCCGTGACGATCATTGCAGCTTCATGATGTGTGTTATCTAGTTCCTCTTTTTAATACATTGTACAACTATCCCAAATCTGAATATTTTAGTAACGGTGGAATGAAGGTAATGTAAATAACATCGAGAGCGAATTTTAATTTTCTCAAAACATTGATACATACTCAATGCCCAATTCTTTTGGCTCATTTGATCAATTTGCCAGGATTCAGCACTGGAGGTGTTTATGATCAGAGACCAGCGGAATATGTTCACCTAACATCTGAAGCCGAGGGTGTCGACGTTTTTTCCGTTTCTTAAGATAAGAGATACTGATTTGGAGGCATTAATGGTTACTAACCATTTCTCGATAACCAATTGGAGATGTTATCGATATCAGATTGAAGAGTACGATGAGAAGTGATAGGATTATTGACTATTAAGTTTATACTTGTATCATCAGCAAATATATAGATGTTCGAACATATATCCTCGACAATGTCGTTTATTAATATATGTATAAGAAAATGTAACTGACCTAATATAGAACCTTGAGCAACACCTGCACTTAAAGATGTTAAATCTGAATTTGAACCTGGGACAACCACCCGTTGACGTCGATTACAGAGATGGTCAGTGAAACATAGAAGCAAGTAATTTTTATACAAGACGATTGTAGCTTCAGGAGCAGTCCTTTATGCCAGATTATATCGAATGCTTTACATATGTCAAAGAAGACAGCCCTCACTTCTAATCCACTGTCAAGAGCTTTACCAAATGTGTCGTATAACAATGTTAGTTGGTTGGTAGCCATAAATCCAGACTGAGAACAGGTTGGTAGCCATAAATCCAGACTGAGAACAGGTTGGTAGCCATAAATCCACTGAGAACAGGTTGGTAGCCATAAATCCAGACTGAGAACAGGTTGGTAGCCATAAATCCACTGAGAACAGGTTGGTAGCCATAAATCCAGACTGAGAACAGGTTGGTAGCCATAAATCCAACTGAGAACAGGTTGGTAGCCATAAATCCACTGAGAACAGGTTGGTAGCCATAAATCCAGACTGAGAACAGGTTGGTAGCCATAAATCCAGACTGAGAACAGGTTGGTAGCCATAAATCCACTGAGAACAGGTTGGTAGCCATACATCCAGACTGAGAACAGGTTGGTAGCCATAAATCCACTGAGAACAGGTTGGTAGCCATAAATCCAGACTGAGAACAGGTTGGTAGCCATAAATCCAGACTGAGAACAGGTTGGTAGCCATAAATCCAGACTGAGAACAGGTTGGTAGCCATAAATCCAGACTGAGAACAGGTTGGTAGCCATATAGAAGTTAAAGCATATTCAAAGACGCTTTTCATGTAGCTACGTAAAGCTTCCGTAAATACAAGTAGTTTATTTTCTTCTATTCACTTTATTAAGTGCATGCATACAACGAATCAAGCTGTACGTAGCTATGTACGTAACATTACACACATCGTAAATACTTAATTATAGATGCTGAATTTTCCCCTTTTTTGTTGTTGCCATCGTGTCTGCCACAATCAATGGGCCTGGGATACATACTGCATAACACTGATATTATAAACTATGTCAATAAACGCATCTTTCAGACGTTTTGATATAATGATGTACCGCTTTGAAAATTGTCGTATTTTCATCATCTGTTGTTTCTTTACCAAACAATAGGGTATTTGTGCATAGCGGATAGAACGGACACGTGGATATGAACAATAGGGTCATTAGGGTATGTGTGCATAGCGGATGGAACGGACGCGTGGATATGAACAATAGGGTATGTGTGCATAGCGGATGGAACGGACGCGTGGATATGAATAATTGGGTATGTGTGCATAGCAGATGGAACGGACGCGTGGATATGAATAATTGGTGCCGTTGGTTATTAAAAAGAGGACAACTTTGTCGTTTCTATTCTTTTATTTCATATACGTCAGCATATTATCACTGAATCATATATAGTACATACTACATAAACAAGCATACAAGTAAAATAATTTATCACAATGAGCAGCATGTTCAATGAAGAATGAGTAGATTGTATTTCAACAGCATCGACTTCAGTGCCCTCATCTATTCCTCCAGGATCACTTTTTGTTGAATATATATCGTCGAGTGTTTTAATTTCCGTCTGATAGTTCAAAAACATTAATCAGGGAAAAAAGTAGATGTAGCGCAGCATAAAAAAGAGATATGAATATATGAGGAGGGAATTTCAACACGGGTACCAGTGAAAATATGCGATATATTTCTGTTATAGGAACTATGTAATAATAGAAACTATAAGATCAACTGATGCAATTCAATTGAAAATGTAGGACCACAAACTATTCAGTGGATTAGGGTGCTCAAGCGAAAGGCATCAATCAAACGGGATGACTCGATCTTCACCTGCGATGACTGCAACAGAGACTGCCACTCAAGAATAGGCCTACTCAGTCACCGCAGAAGATGTTCCTCAACAAGAGCGCAATCCATCGTCTCATAAGACGGACGGAGGCTGATGTGTGTAGGGTGCTCAAACTGTATATACACTCAGAACTATATGCTTAGCACATGTGGTACAGAATACACTATGATGCCATGCTCAAAATTTCTGGTATTACATACCAGAATATGTAGCCATGGTTAGCACTTGTGGTACAACATACACTATGAAGCCATGCTTAGCACATGTGGTACAACATACACTATGAAGCCATGCTTAGCACTTGTGGTACAACATACACTATGAAGCCATGCATAGCACATGTGGTACAACATACACTATGAAGCTATGCTTAGCACATGTGGTACAACATACACTATGAAGCCATGCTTAGCACTTGTGGTACAACATACACTATGAAGCCATGCTTAGCACATGTGGTATATCATACACTATGAAGCCATGCTTAGCACTTGTGGTACAACATAAACTATGAAGCCATGGTTAGCACTTGTGGTACAACATACACTATGAAGCCATGCTTAGCACATGTGGTATTAAACATAAGCTTAGACAGTAGCACAGGTGGTACTACACACACTATACAGTATCTATGAAGAAATACCTGAAGTCTATACAATACTGACGAGCTACAATGCATGTAACATTTATATTATCTCAGGTAATTTGGTGTAATTTGTCCAAGAGCTAAGGAGAGCTGAATCAGTATCAATATTTGTATTTCTCAGAAATCCATTTATCATCTTTACTTATGAATCTTTCTAGTATATTTGCCTAGAACTTCTTTCATCAGAATCCAAACCAAACCAAATCTATTTCACTATATGACAGTCAATGGCCAGGATGCAACAGTTAACCCTTTCAACACCACATACCTCTAAATAGGCTTACAAAAAATGAAGATCCAGATGAGCCATCTCATCAGGATCTGTACTTTTTGCCAGTAATATTACTATTTTTAGGCAAAATTACCCATTTTGATAAATGAACTGGTCCAAATGTAATTTTCTTATTAAGCTATTGGTCTAAAAATAGCATGGACCAGTCCATGTCAGTTACTTGGCGTTGAATGGCTTAACATAAACATGTGCTAAGCAACAAATAAAACAATAAATGCAACTATAACATACATATAAGTTTGATCACAGGGAGAGGCAAGGACAAGTGCATGGAACAGACAGAGTTCTTGGTAGAATCTGTCCCTGATTTGTCTCTCGCACTACCACGTTCTTCCAGAACTTCATTGAGACTTCCTGGTAGTCCATAAGATCTCAGTTTTATAAATTAATACATAATTATGTTGCTATCACATTTCCATTTCGTCTTCAATACTTTCTTCCGGGAAATCTCCGACTTCTACGTGCTCTGGTTTCACGAATCCACCGTACATGTCCGGGCACTGGAAGTATTGCCTCCCTTTAACACTGAAATATTAATGTATTTTGTTTGCTGTCTGATACATGTAGATCTACATTAGGAGATAGACAGTAGAATGCACATGTACTTACAGACGGATCTGTAGTCCAATGGTAACACGCTTGACTGGTAATCCAGGGATCGCAGGTTCGATCCCCCCCGTCCGACCATAATAAAATGAACAGTCTTTCAGATGGGACGTTAAACCGAGGTCTCGTGTCGGTGCTGTACACCATGCACGTAAAAGAACCAGAGGAGACTCTGAAATGGGTCTCTTTCTGTATCATTGCACTATCCTCCAAAAATCTAAAATGACTAATCTCTTCAGGAGGCGTCACTCATATGGGCAACCGTTAGTGACGATAAATAAACGTAAAACAAACAGTAGCATGCACATATACAGATTTTGTAGTTAATCTTCTACCGGTATACAGTATAAACTGTATATATTTATTACTACATGTACATGTAGAGATCTTGTAGTTTTCCTAAAACGCTATTGTATTGTATTGTTTTATTTAGTTTAAATAACACGTTTAAGTTTGACATTAGTCTTACAACACGCTGTTTACCTTCCGTTATGTTTACCGACAGGTTCATCATACTGTACACCAACCCAGTACCCAGGCTTGAAATCTGTAGTACCTGCAACATTCAAAATAAACTACACACAGTCAGCCACTTTTAAAATGCTAATTTTAAAAATGAGGTGTCCCAGCACCATAAATTTAGAAAATTGACTCAATTTAATTCTATGATTGTAATGTAGTTAAATTCTGTAGGAGCTTATTTATACGACATTCTGGATTTTACTTCAACACAACATACTCTATATCTCTGTCAGAATAACTACACACTATGTAAGGTAGTATAATATCTACACATTGGCTTCCTATATGCTACACAAACAACTACTATTGTATTCATTAACTACAAGTATTGAATGTGTTTGTTAGTTTATTCGGGTTTACACCTTCATCAGCACCATTTTGGGCTATATTGCCCTAACAACACCTTTGTTAGGAAGGCTCCAGCAGTTAACCAGTACTTGGTGTACCAACCTACGTAAGAAACTGCCAACTTTTTCATATAACGAGACACGGCGTGAGCGGTGTTCGGTCCATCACTGATGATAGGTTACGGTGGAATATAAGTCAGCGACCTTAACCCCTACACCACGGAAGCGGACAGTGATGATTGAGCTTATTTACCCTCGCCTCCGGCGAACCATATGGGCGAGCGTGGCAGACCGTATTGAAAGTGTACACAAATATACTGAAACATTAGATTCTACAAATTTATTATAGCTCGATTGCAAAACAAGTTTTTACAACATTAGATTAATCGGTCTTGAGACCACATTCCTGATGGAATCTATCGCCATGATGGAGAGAGGAGACGACGTGGATTTACATGTCTTGCCTAAGGACACAACCATCGTGGTTCTGACGGGGCACAAACTCTTGGTGACAAGGCGGACACCCATTACACCACGGAGGCTCAACTGAAACATTAAAATAGGACATACCTGCATACTGAACACAACCTCTCTTGCATGGCTGACTCACAACTCGAACTTCACACCTGCAACATGGAAACAAAGGTCAAATAACTTATATTACTCTTGCCACAGTGAATGTAATGGCATTTGATTGTTCACGGGCCCTTCACAAGCTACTGCTATAGTAAGTCGATGTTCAGCTGCATCTCAGTTGGACCCCCCAACACAGTTCATGTACAAAATGTGCAGAAGACCATGCACAATCATTTACGGCACAATCATTTACGGCACAATCATTTTCTAGGTTTACGGCAATATGATGATAAACAGAAACAAGAAATAAAAACACAAGATGTACAAGAAATAGAACGCAACAATCATTGCATGATGTACAAGAAATAGAACACAACAATCATTGCAGGATGTACAAGAAATAGAACACAACAATCATTGCATGATGTACAAGAAATAGAACACAACAATCATTGCATGATGTACAAGAAATAGAACACAACAATCATTGCAGGATGTACAAGAAATAGAACACAACAATCATTGCAGGATGTACAAGAAATAGAACACAACAATCATTGCAGGATGTACAAGAAATAGAACACAACAATCATTGCAGGATGTACAAGAAATAGAACACAACAATCATTGCAGGATGTACAAGAAATAGAACACAACAATCATTGCAGGATGTACAAGAAATAGAACACAACAATCATTGCAGGATGTACAAGAAATAGAACACAACAATCATTGCAGGATGTACAAGAAATAGAACACAACAATCATTGCAGGATGTACAAGAAATAGAACACAACAATCATTGCAGGATGTACAAGAAATAGAACACAACAATCATTGCAGGATGTACAAGAAATAGAACACAACAATCATTGCAGGATGTACAAGAAATAGAACACAACAATCATTGCAGGATGTACAAGAAATAGAACACAACAATCATTGCAGGATGTACAAGAAATAGAACACAACAATCATTGCAGGATGTACAAGAAATAGAACGCAACAATCATTGCAGGATGTACAAGAAATAGAACACAACAATCATTGCAGGATGTACAAGAAATAGAACACAACAATCATTGCAGGATGTACAAGAAATAGAACACAACAATCATTGCAGGATGTACAAGAAATAGAACGCAACAATCATTGCAGGATGTACAAGAAATAGAACACAACAATCATTGCAGGATGTACAAGAAATAGAACACAACAATCATTGCAGGATGTACAAGAAATAGAATGCAACAATCATTGCAGGATGTACAAGAAATAGAACGCAACAATCATTGCAGGATGTACAAGAAATAGAACGCAACAATCATTGCAGGATGTACAAGAAATAGAACACAACAATCATTGCAGGATGTACAAGAAATAGAATGCAACAATCATTGCAGGATGTACAAGAAATAGAACACAACAATCATTGCAGGATGTACAAGAAATAGAACACAACAATCATTGCAGGATGTACAAGAAATAGAACGCAACAATCATTGCAGGATGTACAAGAAATAGAACACAACAATCATTGCAGGATGTACAAGAAATAGAACACAACAATCATTGCAGGATGTACAAGAAATAGAACACAACAATCATTGCAGGATGTACAAGAAATAGAACACAACAATCATTGCAGGATGTACAAGAAATAGAACACAACAATCATTGCAGGATGTACAAGAAATAGAACACAACAATCATTGCAGGATGTACAAGAAATAGAACGCAACAATCATTGCAGGATGTACAAGAAATAGAACACAACAATCATTGCATGATGTACAAGAAATAGAATGCAACAATCATTGCAGGATGTACAAGAAATAGAACGCAACAATCATTGCAGGATGTACAAGAAATAGAACGCAACAATCATTGCAGGATGTACAAGAAATAGAACGCAACAATCATTGCAGGATGTACAAGAAATAGAACGCAACAATCATTGCAGGATGTACAAGAAATAGAACGCAACAATCATTGCAGGATGTACAAGAAATAGAACGCAACAATCATTGCAGATGTACAAGAAATAGAACGCAACAATCATTGCAGGATGTACAAGAAATAGAACGCAACAATCATTGCAGGATGTACAAGAAATAGAACGCAACAATCATTGCAGGATGTACAAGAAATAGAACGCAACAATCATTGCAGGATGTACAAGAAATAGAACACAACAATCATTGCAGGATGTACAAGAAATAGAATGCAACAATCATTGCAGGATGTACAAGAAATAGAACGCAACAATCATTGCAGGATGTACAAGAAATAGAACGCAACAATCAGTGCATGATGTACAAGAAATAGAACGCAACAATCAGTGCATGATGTACAAGAAATAGAACGCAACAATCAGTGCATGATGTACAAGAAATAGAACACAACAATCATTGCAGGATGTACAAGAAATAGAACACAACAATCATTGCAGGATGTACAAGAAATAGAACACAACAATCATTGCAGGATGTACAAGAAATAGAACACAACAATCATTGCAGGATGTACAAGAAATAGAACACAACAATCATTGCAGGATGTACAAGAAATAGAACACAACAATCATTGCAGGATGTACAAGAAATAGAACACAACAATCATTGCAGGATGTACAAGAAATAGAACACAACAATCATTGCATGATGTACAAGAAATAGAACACAACAATCATTGCATGATGTACAAGAAATAGAACACAACAATCATTGCAGGATGTACAAGAAATAGAACACAACAATCATTGCATGATGTACAAGAAATAGAATGCAACAATCATTGCAGGATGTACAAGAAATAGAACACAACAATCATTGCAGGATGTACAAGAAATAGAACGCAACAATCATTGCAGGATGTACAAGAAATAGAACGCAACAATCATTGCAGGATGTACAAGAAATAGAACACAACAATCATTGCAGGATGTACAAGAAATAGAACGCAACAATCATTGCAGGATGTACAAGAAATAGAACGCAACAATCATTGCAGGATGTACAAGAAATAGAACGCAACAATCATTGCAGGATGTACAAGAAATAGAACGCAACAATCATTGCAGGATGTACAAGAAATAGAACACAACAATCATTGCAGGATGTACAAGAAATAGAACACAACAATCATTGCATGATGTACAAGAAATAGAACACAACAATCATTGCAGGATGTACAAGAAATAGAATGCAACAATCATTGCAGGATGTACAAGAAATAGAACGCAACAATCATTGCAGGATGTACAAGAAATAGAACGCAACAATCAGTGCATGATGTACAAGAAATAGAACGCAACAATCAGTGCATGATGTACAAGAAATAGAACGCAAACAATCAGTGCATGATGTACAAGAAATAGAACACAACAATCATTGCAGGATGTACAAGAAATAGAACGCAACAATCATTGCAGGATGTACAAGAAATAGAACACAACAATCATTGCAGGGTGTACAAGAAATAGAACGCAACAATCAGTGCATGATGTACAAGAAATAGAACGCAACAATCAGTGCATGATGTACAAGAAATAGAACGCAACAATCATTGCAGGATGTACAAGAAATAGAACACAACAATCATTGCAGGATGTACAAGAAATAGAATGCAACAATCATTGCAGGATGTACAAGAAATAGAACACAACAATCATTGCAGGATGTACAAGAAATAGAATGCAACAATCATTGCAGGATGTACAAGAAATAGAACACAACAATCATTGCAGGATGTACAAGAAATAGAACGCAACAATCATTGCAGGATGTACAAGAAATAGAACGCAACAATCATTGCATGATGTACAAGAAATAGAACACAACAATCATTGCAGGATGTACAAGAAATAGAACACAACAATCATTGCAGGATGTACAAGAAATAGAACGCAACAATCATTGCAGGATGTACAAGAAATAGAACGCAACAATCAGTGCATGATGTACAAGAAATAGAACGCAACAATCATTGCATGATGTACAAGAAATAGAACACAACAATCATTGCAGGATGTACAAGAAATAGAACACAACAATCATTGCAGGATGTACAAGAAATAGAACACAACAATCATTGCAGGATGTACAAGAAATAGAACACAACAATCATTGCATGATGTACAAGAAATAGAACACAACAATCATTGCATGATGTACAAGAAATAGAACACAACAATCATTGCATGATGTACAAGAAATAGAACACAACAATCATTGCATGATGTACAAGAAATAGAACACAACAATCATTGCAGGATGTACAAGAAATAGAACACAACAATCATTGCAGGATGTACAAGAAATAGAACACAACAATCATTGCAGGATGTACAAGAAATAGAACACAACAATCATTGCAGGATGTACAAGAAATAGAACACAACAATCATTGCAGGATGTACAAGAAATAGAACACAACAATCATTGCAGGATGTACAAGAAATAGAACACAACAATCATTGCAGGATGTACAAGAAATAGAACACAACAATCATTGCAGGATGTACAAGAAATAGAACACAACAATCATTGCATGATGTACAAGAAATAGAACACAACAATCATTGCAGGATGTACAAGAAATAGAACACAACAATCATTGCAGGATGTACAAGAAATAGAACACAACAATCATTGCAGGATGTACAAGAAATAGAACACAACAATCATTGCAGATGTACAAGAAATAGAACACAACAATCATTGCATGATGTACAAGAAATAGAACACAACAATCAGTGCATGATGTACAAGAAATAGAACACAACAATCAGTGCATGCTGTACAAGAAATAGAACACAACAATCATTGCAGGATGTACAAGAAATAGAACGCAACAATCATTGCATGATGTACAAGAAATAGAACACAACAATCATTGCAGGATGTACAAGAAATAGAACACAACAATCAGTGCATGATGTACAAGAAATAGAACACAACAATCAGTGCATGATGTACAAGAAATAGAACACAACAATCATTGCAGGATGTACAAGAAATAGAACACAACAATCATTGCAGGATGTACAAGAAATAGAACGCAACAATCAGTGCATGATGTACACGAAATAGAACACAACAATCATTGCAGGATGTACAAGAAATAGAACACAACAATCATTGCAGGATGTACAAGAAATAGAACACAACAATCATTGCAGGATGTACAAGAAATAGAACACAACAATCATTGCAGGATGTACAAGAAATAGAACATAACAATCATTGCAGGATGTACACGAAATAGAACACAACAATCATTGCAGGATGTACACGAAATAGAACACAACAATCATTGCAGGATGTACAAGAAATAGAACACAACAATCATTGCAGGATGTACAAGAAATAGAACACAACAATCATTGCAGGATGTACAAGAAATAGAATGCAACAATCATTGCAGGATGTACAAGAAATAGAACACAACAATCATTGCAGGATGTACAAGAAATAGAACACAACAATCATTGCATGATGTACAAGAAATAGAACACAACAATCATTGCAGGATGTACAAGAAATAGAACACAACAATCATTGCAGGATGTACAAGAAATAGAATGCAACAATCATTGCAGGATGTACAAGAAATAGAACGCAACAATCAGTGCATGATGTACAAGAAATAGAACGCAACAATCATTGCAGGATGTACAAGAAATAGAACACAACAATCATTGCAGGATGTACAAGAAATAGAACACAACAATCATTGCAGGATGTACAAGAAATAGAACACAACAATCATTGCAGGATGTACAAGAAATAGAACACAACAATCATTGCAGGATGTACAAGAAATAGAACGCAACAATCAGTGCATGATGTACAAGAAATAGAACACAACAATCAGTGCATGATGTACAGGAAATAGAACGCAACAATCATTGCATGATGTACAAGAAATAGAATGCAACGATCATTGCAGGATGTACAAGAAATAGAACGCAACAATCATTGCAGGATGTACAAGAAATAGAACACAACAATCATTGCAGGATGTACAAGAAATAGAACGCAACAATCAGTGCATGATGTACAGGAAATAGAACGCAACAATCATTGCAGGATGTGCAAGAAATAGAATGCAACGATCATTGCAGGATGTACAAGAAATAGAACGCAACAATCATTGCAGGATGTACAAGAAATAGAACACAACAATCATTGCAGGATGTACAAGAAATAGAATGCAACAATCATTGCAGGATGTACAAGAAATAGAATGCAACAATCATTGCAGGATGTACAAGAAATAGAATGCAACAATCATTGCATGATGTACAAGAAATAGAACACAACAATCATTGCAGGATGTACAAGAAATAGAACACAACAATCATTGCAGGATGTACAAGAAATAGAATGCAACAATCATTGCAGGATGTACAAGAAACAGAACACAACAATCATTGCAGGATGTACAAGAAATAGAACACAACAATCATTGCAGGATGTACAAGAAATAGAACACAACAATCATTGCAGGATGTACAAGAAATAGAACGCAACAATCATTGCATGATGTACAAGAAATAGAACACAACAATCATTGCATGATGTACAAGAAATAGAATGCAACAATCATTGCAGGATGTACAAGAAATAGAACATAACAATCATTGCAGGATGTACAAGAAATAGAACACAACAATCATTGCAGGATGTACAAGAAATAGAATGCAACAATCAGTGCAGGATGTACAAGAAATAGAACACAACAATCAGTGTAGGATGTACAAGAAATAGAACATACCAATCATTGCATGATGTACAAGAAATAGAATGCAACAATCAGTGCAGGATGTACAAGAAATAGAACACAACAATCAGTGTAGGATGTACAAGAAATAGAACATAACAATCATTGCATGATGTACAAGAAATAGAACATAACAATCATTGCATGATGTACAAGAAACAGAACACAACAATCATTGCAGGATGTACAAGAAATAGAACATAACAATCATTGCAGGATGTACAAGAAATAGAACATAACACTCATTGCAGGATGTACAAGAAATAGAACACAACAATCATTGCAGGATGTACAAGAAATAGAACATACCAATCATTGCATGATGTACAAGAAATAGAATGCAACAATCAGTGCAGGATGTACAAGAAATAGAACACAACAATCAGTGTAGGATGTACAAGAAATAGAACATAACAATCATTGCATGATGTACAAGAAATAGAACATAACAATCATTGCATGATGTACAAGAAACAGAACACAACAATCATTGCAGGATGTACAAGAAATAGAACATAACAATCATTGCAGGATGTACAAGAAATAGAACATAACACTCATTGCAGGATGTACAAGAAATAGAACACAACAATCATTGCATGATGTACAAGAAATAGAACATAACAATCATTGCAGGATGTACAAGAAACAGAACACAACAATCATTGCAGGATGTACAAGAAATAGAACATAACAATCATTGCAGGATGTACAAGAAATAGAACATAACAATCATTGCAAGATGTACACGAAATAGAACACAACAATCATTGCAGGATGTACAAGAAATAGAATGCAACAATCATTGCAGGATGCACAAGAAATAGAACACAACAATCAGTGCATGATGTACAAGAAATAGAACATAACAATCGTTGCAGGATGTACAAGAAATAGAACATAACAATCATTGCAGTATGTACAAGAAATAGAACATAACAATCATTGCAGGATGTACAAGAAATAGAACACAACAATCATTGCAGGGTGTACAAGAAATAGAACACAACAATCAGTGCATGATGTACAAGAAATAGAACGCAACAATCAGTGCATGATGTACAAGAAATAGAACGCAACAATCATTGCAGGATGTACAAGAAATAGAACACAACAATCATTGCAGGATGTACAAGAAATAGAATGCAACAATCATTGCAGGATGTACAAGAAATAGAACACAACAATCATTGCAGGATGTACAAGAAATAGAATGCAACAATCATTGCAGGATGTACAAGAAATAGAACACAACAATCATTGCAGGATGTACAAGAAATAGAACGCAACAATCAGTGCATGATGTACAAGAAATAGAACGCAACAATCATTGCATGATGTACAAGAAATAGAACACAACAATCATTGCATGATGTACAAGAAATAGAACACAACAATCATTGCAGGATGTACAAGAAATAGAACACAACAATCATTGCAGGATGTACAAGAAATAGAACACAACAATCATTGCATGATGTACAAGAAATAGAACGCAACAATCATTGCATGATGTACAAGAAATAGAACACAACAATCATTGCATGATGTACAAGAAATAGAACACAACAATCATTGCAGGATGTACAAGAAATAGAACACAACAATCATTGCAGGATGTACAAGAAATAGAACACAACAATCATTGCAGGATGTACAAGAAATAGAACACAACAATCATTGCAGGATGTACAAGAAATAGAACACAACAATCATTGCAGGATGTACAAGAAATAGAACACAACAATCATTGCAGGATGTACAAGAAATAGAACACAACAATCATTGCAGGATGTACAAGAAATAGAACACAACAATCATTGCATGATGTACAAGAAATAGAACACAACAATCATTGCATGATGTACAAGAAATAGAACACAACAATCATTGCATGTGTACAAGAAATAGAACACAACAATCATTGCAGGATGTACAAGAAATAGAACGCAACAATCATTGCATGATGTACAAGAAATAGAACACAACAATCATTGCAGGATGTACAAGAAATAGAACACAACAATCATTGCATGATGTACAAGAAATAGAACACACCAATCAGTGCATGATGTACAAGAAATAGAACACAACAATCATTGCAGATGTACAAGAAATAGAACACAACAATCATTGCAGGATGTACAAGAAATAGAACACAACAATCAGTGCATGATGTACGAAATAGAACACAACAATCATTGCAGGATGTACAAGAAATAGAACACAACAATCATGCATGATGTACAAGAAATAGAACACAACAATCATTGCAGGATGTACAAGAAATAGAACACAACAATCATTGCAGGATGTACAAGAAATAGAACACAACAATCATTGCAGGATGTACAAGAAATAGAACACAACAATCATTGCAGGATGTACAAGAAATAGAACACAACAATCATTGCAGGATGTACAAGAAATAGAACACAACAATCATTGCAGGATGTACAAGAAATAGAACACAACAATCATTGCAGGATGTACAAGAAATAGAACACAACAATCATTGCAGGATGTACAAGAAATAGAACACAACAATCATTGCAGGATGTACAAGAAATAGAACACAACAATCATTGCAGGATGTACAAGAAATAGAACACAACAATCATTGCAGGATGTACAAGAAATAGAACACAACAATCATTGCAGGATGTACAAGAAATAGAATGACAATCATTGCAGGATGTACAAGAAATAGAACGCAACAATCATTGCAGGATGTACAAGAAATAGAACGCAACAATCATTGCAGGATGTACAAGAAATAGAACACAACAATCATTGCAGGATGTACAAGAAATAGAACACAACAATCATTGCAGGATGTACAAGAAATAGAACACAACAATCATTGCAGGATGTACAAGAAATAGAACACAACAATCATTGCAGGATGTACAAGAAATAGAACGCAACAATCATTGCATGATGTACAAGAAATAGAACGCAACAATCAGTGCATGATGTACAGGAAATAGAACGCAACAATCATTGCATGATGTACAAGAAATAGAATGCAACGATCATTGCAGGATGTACAAGAAATAGAACGCAACAATCATTGCAGGATGTACAAGAAATAGAACACAACAATCATTGCAGGATGTACAAGAAATAGAACGCAACAATCATTGCAGGATGTACAAGAAATAGAACGCAACAATCATTGCAGGATGTACAAGAAATAGAACGCAACAATCATTGCAGGATGTACAAGAAATAGAACGCAACAATCATTGCAGGATGTACAAGAAATAGAACGCAACAATCATTGCAGGATGTACAAGAAATAGAATGCAACAATCATTGCAGGATGTACAAGAAATAGAACACAACAATCATTGCAGGATGTACAAGAAATAGAATGCAACAATCATTGCATGATGTACAAGAAATAGAACACAACAATCATTGCAGGATGTACAAGAAATAGAACACAACAATCATTGCAGGATGTACAAGAAATAGAACACAACAATCATTGCAGGATGTACAAGAAATAGAACACAACAATCATTGCAGGATGTACAAGAAATAGAACACAACAATCATTGCAGGATGTACAAGAAATAGAACACAACAATCATTGCAGGATGTACAAGAAATAGAACACAACAATCATTGCAGGATGTACAAGAAATAGAACACAACAATCATTGCAGGATGTACAAGAAATAGAACACAACAATCATTGCAGGATGTACAAGAAATAGAACACAACAATCATTGCAGGATGTACAAGAAATAGAACACAACAATCATTGCAGGATGTACAAGAAATAGAATGCAACAATCAGTGCAGGATGTACAAGAAATAGAACACAACAATCAGTGTAGGATGTACAAGAAATAGAACATACCAATCATTGCATGATGTACAAGAAATAGAATGCAACAATCAGTGCAGGATGTACAAGAAATAGAACACAACAATCAGTGTAGGATGTACAAGAAATAGAACATAACAATCATTGCATGATGTACAAGAAATAGAACATAACAATCATTGCATGATGTACAAGAAACAGAACACAACAATCATTGCAGGATGTACAAGAAATAGAACATAACAATCATTGCAGGATGTACAAGAAATAGAACATAACACTCATTGCAGGATGTACAAGAAATAGAACACAACAATCATTGCAGGATGTACAAGAAATAGAACATACCAATCATTGCATGATGTACAAGAAATAGAATGCAACAATCAGTGCAGGATGTACAAGAAATAGAACACAACAATCAGTGTAGGATGTACAAGAAATAGAACATAACAATCATTGCATGATGTACAAGAAATAGAACATAACAATCATTGCATGATGTACAAGAAACAGAACACAACAATCATTGCAGGATGTACAAGAAATAGAACATAACAATCATTGCAGGATGTACAAGAAATAGAACATAACACTCATTGCAGGATGTACAAGAAATAGAACACAACAATCATTGCATGATGTACAAGAAATAGAACATAACAATCATTGCAGGATGTACAAGAAACAGAACACAACAATCATTGCAGGATGTACAAGAAATAGAACATAACAATCATTGCAGGATGTACAAGAAATAGAACATAACAATCATTGCAAGATGTACACGAAATAGAACACAACAATCATTGCAGGATGTACAAGAAATAGAATGCAACAATCATTGCAGGATGCACAAGAAATAGAACACAACAATCAGTGCATGATGTACAAGAAATAGAACATAACAATCGTTGCAGGATGTACAAGAAATAGAACATAACACTCATTGCAGTATGTACAAGAAATAGAACATAACAATCATTGCAGGATGTACAAGAAATAGAACACAACAATCATTGCAGGATGTACACGAAATAGAACATAACAATCATTGCAGGATGTACACGAAATAGAACGCATCGATCATTGCAGGATGTACAAGAAATAGAACACAACACTCATTGCATGATGTACAAGAAATAGAATGCAATGATCATTGCAGGATGTACAAGAAATAGAACACAACAATCATTGCAGAATGTACAAGAAATAGAATGCAACAATCATTGCAGGATGTACAAGAAATAGAATGCAACAATCATTGCAGGATGTACATACAAGAAATAGAATGCAACAATCATCGCAGGATGTACATACAAGAAATAGAATGCAACAATCATTGCAGGATGTACAAGAAATAGAATGCAACAATCATCGCAGGATGTACATACAAGAAATAGAATGCAACAATCATTGCAGGATGTACAAGAAATAGAATGCAACAATCATTGCATGATGTACAAGAAATAGAATGCAACAATCATTGCAGGATGTACAAGAAATAGAATGCAACAATCATTGCAGGATGTACAAGAAATAGAATGCAACAATCATCGCAGGATGTACATACAAGAAATAGAATGCAACAATCATCGCAGGATGTACAAGAAATAGAATGCAACAATCATTACAGGATGTACAAGAAATAGAATGCAACAATCATTGCAGGATGTACAAGAAATAGAATGCAACAATCATTGCAGGATGTACAAGAAATAGAATGCAACAATCATTGCAGGATGTACAAGAAATAGAATGCAACAATCATTGCAGGATGTACAAGAAATAGAATGCAACAATCATTGCAGGATGTACAAGAAATAGAATGCAACAATCATTGCAGGATGTACAAGAAATAGAATGCAACAATCATCGCAGGATGTACATACAAGAAATAGAATGCAACAATCATCGCAGGATGTACAAGAAATAGAATGCAACAATCATTGCATGATGTACAAGAAATAGAATGCAACAATCATTGCAGGATGTACAAGAAATAGAATGCAACACTCATTGCAGGATGTACAAGAAATAGAACGCAACAATCATCGCAGGATGTACAAGAAATAGAATGCAACA
The DNA here is from genome assembly GCA_014843695.1 of Archivesica marissinica. Classification (NCBI taxonomy): domain Eukaryota; kingdom Metazoa; phylum Mollusca; class Bivalvia; order Venerida; family Vesicomyidae; genus Archivesica; species Archivesica marissinica. The sequence continues at coordinate 81,359,451 of CM026390.1, read as the reverse complement.
ATCATCGCAGGATGTACATACAAGAAATAGAACGCAACAATCATCGCAGGGACACTGATACTCTATAATGAATTTGAAATATATTAGCGAACAATATTAGCCTATTATAGGGTCCAGTTCTTGTCATTGTTTTACAGCTGCATATATATGTTAACAAACCTAGTGAGGTTTCGGAGAAAGAGAGAAAAAAAAAAAAACTGTTATCAGCCATTTTTTTAACTGGCCGTCGGTAGCCGTCGCCAATATAATTGACCGTCTTATTAGGTGATAGGCCGTCTTTTCGACGGCTCTCTGCCTAATACTGTGAATAGAATGCAACAATCATCGCAGGATGTACAAGAAATAGAACGCTACAATCATCGCAGGATGTACAAGAAATAGAACGCAACAATCATTGCAGGGACACTGATACTCTATAATGAATTTGAAATATACTCCAAAATACCAGGGCTCATTCTAGGTCATAATTTTTGGGAGAAGTGGAACAGCGCGATTGCATCCTTAAATTGTGTTATTTAATAAAGTTCAACAAAATAGGGTTAAAAGTCACAATTTGACAATTTTGAATAGAAGAGTGCGTTATAATGGGCCAGTGTATCTTTCTGGACATTATTTTGTATGAAAATTGTAAGCCCAACCCATTCGCTGTTTTTCCAGATTAAACCGTGTACAGCAATACTTCTTTTTTTGGGGGGAGAAGTGGGGACCCCAGGTGGCGAAGTCAGGGACCCTAGGGCGTCTAATTTGCCCCAGTAACCCTCTAAAATACTGAATGTCGCCATGAATACTTTATGTTAATCAGATTGAATCGTCATAATTTACAAAACACAGTCACAGATACATATTTTATACATATACAATACAACACGACAAGTGGATTAAAATGAACGCTTTTGGTTTATTGAAATTTTCTCCACCCTATCTGACATATTATTTTAGGCATACAGTAAAACCTGTCTTAAGCAGCCACCCGAGGGAATCATAGAAAGTGGCTGCTTAGCACAGGTGGCTGCTTAATAGAGGTCAAATGTATAATAAAACAGCATATTGGGAATCTGGAAACTGGCTGCTTAATACAGGTTGGCTGCTTAATAGAGATGACCACTAACACAGGTTTGACTGTATTCTACTTGCCTGTCTCCAACTTTCATGCTCTCTGTCTTCTCTTTGTCTTGTTGTTCTTTTGCCATTTTTGCTTCTTCTAACCGTTGTTTTTCTTCTGGCGATACTTCCTTAAACCTGCCCATCTTATTTCTTTCCTTAAATGCTCTCACAGAATCTGGAATGCAAGTTTCGTTATTTTGTTTTCATTTAGTTCAACTTCATTTCTCACATTTTGTACCAAGGTAGTTTGCTTTGTTTATTTTGTTCTCCTGTGTGGAGCTCAAGTGGTGAATTTGGACAAGTGTGTGCATGTTTTACATTTATTTATCGTCGCTACCGGTTGCCCATATGAGCGACGCCTCCTGAAGAGTCATTTTAGATTTTTGGAGGATAGTGCAATGATACAGACAGAGACCCATTCCAGAATCTCCTCTGGTTCTTTTACATGCACGGTGTAAAGCACCGACACGAGACCTCGGTTTAAAGTCCCATCTGAAGGACTGTTAATTTTATTAGGGTCAGACGGGGGATCGAACCTGCGATCTCTGGATTACCAGTCCAGCGTGTTACCACTGGATTACAGATCTGTCTGTAAAGGACAAGTGTGATGAAACTATCAGACTATATTGTGTACACCTAGATACATCCTGAATCTATATAACTATGTTTCTTCGGGTTTTACGTCTTCATCAGCACCATTTTGGGCTATATCACCAGCGGGCAGTTTACCAAACATTACCTTTCTTGGGCAGGCTTCAGCAGTTAACCTGTACTTGGCTCATCAACCTCCGTAACAAACTGCCAACTTTACATATAAAGAGACACAACCTGAGCAGGCTCACTCGTGACAAATTGCATTACAAATGTACTATCAAAAGTCAAACCTGATCTTTTAGCATAATCATCTGCACTGATTTCAAACTTCTCAACTTTTGAAACATCTTCAAACTCTCCGATATTTGCTTGTGGATCAACAACCTAGGATAAAAATGAAATTAGCTCCCAGATTTAAACTATTTTTTAACAACTTATATTAATCACTCTCGTTGGCACGAATGAAAGAGTAACTGTGGTCATTCGAGTGGGAGGAAACCGGAATACCAGGGGAAAACCCACCTGTCCGATCTGGCGACCACGGCACCGTACCATCTCACAAACTTCCCGGTCAGAGGATCAAACCCGGGTTGCATTAGTGAGAAGTGAGCACACTAACCACTGCGCTAATCGGACAGCCAGATTGATACATCACTTTCTTACCAGGAGCTTATGATATTACATTACACAAAATACAAAACAATCCATGTACATTTAAATTTATTAAGAGGAAACTCCATTTTTCTAACATTAGAAACAGCGACCTTGACATTGAATGATCGAACATTGGATGTTGTATATACATGTATCAAGTCGTATTTAAAAGTGATCGACCCCCATTGCTTTCATGTAACGGTGACCACATGTGCAAAGCCATTTCAAAATCACTCTATGTCTGAAGATATAAAATCAGCAACCATGACATTTGAACCGGGGGTTAACAGTTTTATGTGACATTTTGTTATGTTTTTGAACTTTTGGTAATCACTTTCACCATTGTGTCCATGGACAGACAGACAAGCATTTTCACCATTGTGTCCATGGACAGACAGACAAGCAGTTTCACCATTGTGTCCATGGACAGACAGACAAGCAGTTTCACCATTGTGTCCATGGACAGACAGACAACCGGACATTGTCACAAATGGATACCTCATTGTTCTCTCTTTTCATCTGTCATGCACACTACAGTATTTATACATTTTGTAAGAGCTACATGTAACACTAGATCGATAGTCCATTTTAGTCGCCCACATGCCTCGGCGGAGCTGGCTATAAACTGTTAAACAAAACAAACTTTGTTTGATAGTCTATTGTTCCTATTATTTGTTTGTATAGACTGACAGAGAGAGAGATGGACAGACAGACAGACAGAGGGACAGGGCTAAATCTTAATACCTGCTTGCCATAAATCATTGCCATATATACTCTGCCATAAGTCGACCATTTTTGCTTCTCAATCAACCTACATGTAGTCATCTGTTGTTAATATTGTATATTGTTATATTACTTTGATCTTTTATCTCGACCAATCAGAAAGAGTTACATAGACTTCCTTATGACAGTTAGTCGATGTAATTTTATGTTTTCTAACCCCCATAGTACCACCTCGACTTATGAGTGAGTGTATATAAAAACATGTTTTCTAGCTGACCATGAGTATATACAGTATGATATGGCTGGTGCAATGAAACAATACAAAAACAGTCAAACAGGGTGTATTTACGTGTATTCTCATGCCGTCCTCTATCGGATATGATCCAAGTAAAGCCGAATCGTTGTCCAACATACACAGCAGTTTATTCTCCTTGTTAAATAGCTCTAGTTTCATGCTGGATACACTAGCGCCAGTCAACAACACTAATTTGTCCTGAAAAGGTATAACAGCATGACATTCATTTACGAGCTATTCATACATTCCAACTAACTTGGTAAAAATATTAGGTACAAAAAGAGCCATGCCAGTGCACAAGCCAGGCTCAGGGCAGGTGAGAAAAGGAGCAGGTTGGGTGAGAAAAGGAGCAGGGTGGGTGAGAAAAGGAGCAGGGTAGGTCATAAAAGAGACAGGGTGCATTTTGAGACACAAAGGGGGTTGGTGCGTGAGCGAGAATTTTGGGGGTTTACCACAAAGAAACGTTTGCTATGTTACGCTGATTGACAGCTAATTATGCTTCAAGATCAAAGAGGCAGTACATATTGGTGAAACGGGCGGACGAGTTCTAGTTTATATATACAGTCTACATCCGTTATGTCAAATTCTGTCTGACCGAACAAAATACTTTGACATAACATAAGTTTGACTTAACGAAATTCGATATAAACAGAGCCAGTTATATGGACAATGATAGTATCTAAAACGGGACTTTGATCTGACTTCTAGATAACCAGAGAATTCGACATAACCGACTTTGACATAATGGTTGTAGACTGTATAAAAGAAAATTAAAAACATTTTTATTTTTAAAAAAGGGTAGGTCTAAAAAGGGGCAGGACGAGGCACCCTGTCATTCTGCACTAGAAAAAACCTATAGGGATTCTAACATGTCAACATATTCTTACCCTACCATTATAGCTTAAAATTTAGTTTCAAAAATTTCAAAGGGGATCTAGTGAAATAAAATGCACTAGTTATTGCAATGTCCCTCCAAGTTAGTATTCAACACCCAGGGGGGGGGGCAAGACAAACAACACACAAAACAATCTTCAGCTTGATACTGCTGAACAATCAGAAATGAGCATACCAACACCAAGAAGCCCCAGTCACATGCAAAGATATTCAAATGGTAGTTTAGTCCGCAAATTGCGCAGAGCCGAAGAAAAAAATTCCGGATTGTTCCATCTGTTAATGTCAAACACCTTGTAGGGACCTAGACATGTTTTCCTGTAGCCTACCTATGCGGTTAACCAGTGCTAAGCAATGTGTGTGGGGTGCCTTGATCAATGATACTCATACTGCATACGTGGCCTGACCGAGTACTGAAACCGTCAGAATCAATTCGACGATCTACCACTGGACCATACGCCATGCTAGAGTACATTATTTAATAAAATCTTGCTGAACCATTTCTATAATGGAGTCATATAATAGGTATTTTAGTTGATGCTTCAGGACATTGAAATAAAACATTTTATCACCAGCCCACATGAAAAAAGTGTTACCCGAAAATATATATGACCGGCAACCGATCAACTACAGCAACAACTAAAGCACCTTCATATCTGATATGGTCAGATCCTTTTGGAATCGCCTTTCACTTCCAAAACTGTTCAGTGAACTTGAAACGTTTATAGTCACAATGCTTTGTGTAATAACAGAAAATTCTTGGGCCATTTTTCACGCTTTTTTTGTCGCCGGAATGTTTGGAGAGTTATGTCCCTTGTATTAATTTTATGTCGCTTGAGTAGCCTATATAACTAACATTATTTGTATACTTTGTTACAAGTTCAATCCCCCGTCTGACCCTAATAAAATTAACACAGTGGCTGCGTAACCGGCACCGGCTATATAGACAAACATCTAGGTAGCCGGTGCCGGTTATATAGCGTGTAGGCACGTGTACGTGTACAGTGTACTACTAACAACAATCTTTTCTGTAGCAAATATCGAGGAAATCGCTGCACTTCATGTAAATACAGTAACTTCCTTATCCGGACAAACACCTGGAATAACAGGCACGTCGAAATACAGACGGATCTGTAGTCCATTGGTAACCCGCTGGACTGCTAATCCAGGGATCGCAGCTTCGATCCCCCGTCTGACCCTAATAAAATTAACAGTCTTTCAGATGGAAAGTTAAACCGAGGTCTCGTGTCGGTGCTTTACACCGTGCACGTAAAAGAACCAGAGGAGATTCTGGAATGGGTCTCTGTCTGTATCATGCACTATCCTCCAAAATCTAAAATAACTAATCTCTT
>CM026390.1:81196099-81352838 GCA_014843695.1 Archivesica marissinica | reverse complement strand
ATGACCTTCTTTCTTCTCCGGCTTACGACACTACACCCACGACAAACTGGCGTCTACATGTTCGGGGGGAGGAAGCAATACCAATCTGCATGGAGATACAGCCGGCATTTACTACCCCCCTCCCAGCCGACATGGATCCCTGGTATGAACTACTCTCGTGTCAGTTTTGATATTAAAATACAGTCAAACCTGTGTTAGTGGTCACCTCTATTAAGCAGCCAACCTGTATTAAGCAGCCAGTTAGCATATTCCCAATATGCTTATTTATTATATATTTCACCTCTATTAAGCAGCCGCCTGTGCTAAGCAGCCACGTTCTGTGATTCCCTTGGCTGGCTGCTTAAGACAGATTTGACTGTATACGTTTCATCTGACATGCCCAGCAAAATAAGTGTTCGATTATGACTAAGCCAAATGTTCGCTCGTTTTATTTCTAGGTTTGACAAATGAAGGCAATCCTAAAGTTTGCATACATAAATATGTCTAAAAATATTCTATATTCTAGAAGTAGCAATATATGACTCAAGCGAGCATAAACTGTCTAGCAGTCTCATAAACTATATTTATTTCACTCGGAGACAAGCCCTGCCAGTAGTCCTACCTCATTAATACAACTTTAGATTATAGAATATAATTATTTGTATTGCCTGTGGATATTATGCGATGTTGCTAGGAAATAAACCGTTTCACATTGCATACGTAATGCACACCGGGCCAACGACTCTATACGATTATTAGTCATTGTTGGATAGTGCAAGATTACTTCAACATATGGACGTCATTATCACGTTCATTACATTAAAGCGACACTACATTAGTGAAAACGCAAATTTCTACAGAATGTATTTTCCTATTATATGGTATAATTTGTTTCCAAATAGTTGCCTCAAAAACAGAGTATTTCAACTAATAAACAAACATCGTATACGCGGTTTGTTGACATAACACAATAATGTAAATAGGGTCGACATCCATGCGTAATATAACTCGTGTATCCTGAATAACACGATTTATAGTACATATTTACAGCTATATCTCACATGTGTACCTATGCATATTTATTTTTAGACTAATCTTAATTAAATTATCTTTAAACGACATTATCTCGAGCTTAGTAGTCACTCCGATGAACAAACAAACGTCAATTCATGAGTATGAATGACCGTTATATGAAATCCTAATTTCAATTTTGAATGTGTGTAGACCATAAAAACACTGTTTATTGATTCAATGTTAGTGTTCGAATGTATTCAGAAGAATTTGTAGTAGCAGTGCATTCATACGTGAAAAATGCATTAAATTTGATTGTTGCGATGTAATGTCGCTTTGATAATAATAATAATAATTCTTGACCGGGACTTCGATAGAGGTAGCCACGGACGGGCTAGTATATATATAATTATGGTCAGATGGGGGATCGAACCTGCTATCCACGGATTCGCAGTCCAGCGTGCTTATACAAATTTATTATAGCTCGATTGCGAAACAAGTTCTTACAACTTATATTAATCACTCTCGAGACCTCATTCCTGGTGGAATCCATCGCCACGAGGGAGAGAGAAGAGGCAACGTGGAATTTAAATGCCTTGCCTAAGGGCACAATCGTAACGGCTCCAGCGGGGCTCGAACTCCGGACCGTTCGCACCTGTAGCGAACGCGCATACACTGCGCTATCACGACTTCCACTGCGCTATCACGACTTCCAGCGTGTCAACAACTGTACCACTGACACGTCTAGTTGTCTTCCATTTTCCCCCTTGTTTTTATACGTTTATTTATCGTCGCCCTCTTGTCCGCTCGCCCACATGGTTCGCAGTCGGCGAGGGTAATCGGAGCCTCCTAGAAGTGTATTGGTCATTTTATGTTTTGGATGATAGTGCAAGTACAGAAGAATATCAAATTGCAGAAGCATCACTGATGCATAGACCAATACATGATACATCGAGTTCACACTGTACACGTACGGTGTATACATCAATACATGCTATATCGATTTCACACTGTACACGTACGGTGAATAGACCAATACATGATATATCGATTTCACACTGTACACGTACGGTGTATAGACCAATACATGATACATCGATTTCACACTGTACACGTACGGTGTATAGACCAATACATGATACATCGATTGATTCACACTGTACACGTACTGTGCATAGACCAATACATGATATATCGATTTCACACTGTACACGTACGGTGAATAGACCAATACATGATATATCGAGTTCACACTGTACACGTACGGTGTATAGATCAATACATGATACATCGATTTCACACTGTACACGTACGGTGTATAGATCAATACATGATACATCGAGTTCACGCTGTACACGTACGGTGTATAGACCAATACATGATACATCGATATCACACTGTACACGTACGGTGTATAGACCAATACATGATACATCGATTTCACACTGTACACGTACGGTGTATAGATCAATACATGATACATCGAGTTCACACTGTACACGTACGGTGTATAGACCAATACATGATACATCGATATCACACTGTACACGTACGGTGTATAGACCAATACATGATACATCGATTTCACACTGTACACGTACGGTGTATAGATCAATACATGATACATCGAGTTCACACTGTACACGTACGGTGTATAGACCAATACATGATACATCGATATCACACTGTACACGTACGGTGTATAGACCAATACATGATACATCGATTTCACACTGTACACGTACGGTGTATAGATCAATACATGATACATCGAGTTCACACTGTACACGTACGGTGTATAGACCAATACATGATACATCGATATCACACTGTACACGTACGGTGTATAGACCAATACATGATACATCGATTTCACACTGTACACGTACGGTGTATAGACCAATACATAATACATCGATTGATTCACACTGTACACGTACTGTGCATAGACCAATATATGATATATCGATTGATTCACACTGTACACGTACGGTGTATAGACCAATACATGATACATTTCACACTGTACACGTACGGTGAATAGACCAATACATGATATATCGATTTCACACTGTACACGTACGGTGAATAGACCAATAATTGATATATCGATATCACACTGTACACGTACGGTGAATAGACCAATACATGATATATCGATTTCACACTGTACACGTTGGTGTATAGATCAATACATGATACATCGAGTTCACACTGTACACGTACGGTGTATAGACCAATACATGATACATCGAGTTCACACTGTACACGTACGGTGTATAGACCAATACATGATACATCGAGTTCACACTGTACACGTACGGTGTATAGACCGATACATGATACATCGATGTCACACTGTACACGTACGGTGTATAGACCAATACATGATACATCGATGTCACACTGTACACGTACGGTGTATAGACCAATACATGATACATCGATATCACACTGTACACGTACGGTGTAATATTAATATTATTGTTGCTAGACTGGGAATCGAACCTGCGATCACTGGATCATCGCAGTCCAATGTATTAACCACTAGACAACGGACCCGTCTAATTGTATATGTGTTTTTACGGTTATATATCGTCTCTACCGGTTACCCATAAGAGCGGGATCATTATTTGACGGACTGGATTATGGTTGCATGGCCCTAATATGGAAGGTGCAATAGTGACGTTTGCATAAATGAATTCGCGTCTGAGACGTTCTGGTTCCCACATGTTCATGGCGGTGAAGATTACAGCCATCTCCCCAACCCCCATTCCACCTTACAATACGCATCTCTCGCGAGTCATCAACCATTTTTACGAGAGGAGAGCATTGCGGCCCCTATGTCAACTACATTTCGACGTGTGTGTTATACGTTTATTTATCGTCGCTACCGGTTGCCCATATGAGCGACGCCTCCTGAAGAGATTTGTCATTTTAGATTTTGGAGGATAGTATAATGATACAGACAGAGACCCATTCCAGAGTCTCCTCTGGTTCTTTTACGTGCACGGCGTACAGCACCGACACGAGACCTCGGTTTAACGTCCCATCTGAAAGACTGTTAATTTTATTATGGTCAGACGGGGGATCGAACCTGCGATCCCTGGATTACCAGTCCAGCGTGTTACCAATGGACTACAGATCCGTCTGTATTTCGACGTGCCTGTTATTCCAGGTGTGTGTCCGGATAAGGAAGTTACTGTATTTACATGAAGTGCAGCGATTTCCTCGATATTTGCTACAGAAAATATTGTTGTTAGTAGTACTGTGTGTCGTTTCATTTATCGCTGGACAATAATTTGTTTGTTTCACAATCATATTTTAACAACTGTTGTCCGTCTGTCCTCACGCTTCCAACAAATCAACAGCATTCTGAAATAGAGAAGAGACATACGTTAGATGTGTCTATGTTATTAAAACAAACATTTCAATACTAAATAATGTCACATGTATTTCTCGTATATACCACCTGTAGACACATGAATAGCAGCTGCAGACGACCAGACGACCGTCACAGACTACTAGACTGGCCGTTATAGACTACTAGACGGACCGTTACAGACTACTAGATGGACCGTTATAGACTACTAGACGAACCGTTACAGACTACTAGATGGACCGTTACAGAATACTAGACGGTCAGTTACAGACTACTAGACAGACCGTTACAGACTACTAGACGGACCGTTACAGACTACTAGACTGACCGTCACAGACTACTAGACTGACCGTCACAGACTACTAGATGGACGGTTACAGACTACTAGACTGACCGTCACAGACTACTAGACGGACCGTTACAGACTACTAGACTGACCGTCACAGACTACTAGACTGACCGTCACAGACTACTAGACGGACTGTTACAGACTACTAGACGGACCGTTATAGACTACTAGACTGACCGTTATAGACTACTAGACGGACCGTTATAGACTACTAGATGGACCGTTATAGACTACTAGACTGACCGTTATAGACTACTAGATGGACCGTTACAGACTACTAGACGGACCGTTATAGACTACTAGATGGACCGTTACAGACTACTAGACAGACCGTTATAGACTACTAGATGGACCACTACAGACTACTAGACGGACCGTTATAGACTACTAGATGGACCACTACAGACTACTAGATGGACCGTTACAGACTACTAGATGGACCGTTACAGACTACTAGACGGACGGTTACAGACTACTAGACGGACTGTTACAGACTACTAGACGGACTGTTACAGACTACTAGATGGACCGTTACAGACTACTAGACGGACCGTTATAGACTACTAGATGGACCACTACAGACTACTAGACGGACCGTTACAGACTACTAGACGGACCGTTACAGACTACTAGACGGACCGTTATAGACTACTAGACTGACCATTATAGACTACTAGACGGACCGTTATAGACTACTAGACGGACCGTCACAGACTACTAGACGGACCGTTACAGACTACTAGACGGACCGTTATAGACTACTAGACGGACCGTTACAGACTACTAGACGGACCGTTACAGACTACTAGACTGACCGTCACAGACTACTAGACTGACCGTCACAGACTACTAGACGGACCGTTACAGACTACTAGACTGACCGTCACAGACTACTAGACTGACCGTCACAGACTACTAGACTGACCGTCACAGACTACTAGACTGACCATTACAGACTACTAGACGGACTGTTACAGACTACTAGACGGACCGCTACAGACTACTAGACAGACCGCTACAGACTACTAGACAGACCGCTACAGACTACTAGACGGACCGCTACAGACTACTAGACGGACGGTTACAGACTACTAGACGGACCGTTACAGACTACTAGACGGACCGTTACAGACTACTAGATGGACCGTTACAGAATACTAGACGGACCGTTACAGACTACTAGACTGACCGTCACAGACTACTAGACAGACCGTCACAGACTACTAGACGGACGGTTACAGACTACTAGACGGACCGTTACAGACTACTAGACAGACCGTCACAGACTACTAGACGGACCGATACAGACTACTAGACTGACCGTCACAGACTACTAGACGGACTGTTACAGACTACTAGACGGACTGTTACAGACTACTAGACGGACCGCTACAGACTACTAGACGGACTGTTACAGACTACTAGACGGACTGTTACAGACTACTAGACGGACGGTTACAGACTACTAGACAGACCGTCACAGACTACTAGACTTACCGTCACAGACTACTAGACGGACTGTTACAGACTACTAGAAGGACGGTTACAGACTACTAGATGGACTGTTACAGACTACTAGACGGACCGTTACAGACTACTAGACAGACTGTCACAGACTACTAGACTGACCGTCACAGACTACTAGACGGACTGTTACAGACTACTAGATGGACCGTTACAGACTACTAGACAGACCGTCACAGACTACTAGACTGACCGTCACAGACTACTAGATGGACCGTTACAGACTACTAGACGGACCGTTACAGACTACTAGACTGACCGTCACAGACTACTAGACTGACCGTCACAGACTACTAGACGGACTGTTACAGACTACTAGACGGACCGTTACAGACTACTAGACGGGCAGTTATAGACTACTAGATGGACCGTTACAGACTACTAGATGGACCGTTACAGACTACTAGATGGACCGTTACAGACTACTAGATGGACGGTTACAGACTACTAGATGGACCATTACAGACTACTAGATGGACCGTTACAGACTACTAGACGGACAGTTACAGACTACTAGATGGACCATTACAGACTACTAGACAGACCGTCACAGACTACTAGACAGACCGTTACAGACTACTAGACTGACCGTCACAGACTACTAGACAGACCGTCACAGACTACTAGACGGACCGTTACAGACTACTAGACGGACCGTTACAGACTACTAGACGGACCGTTACAGACTACTAGACGGGCCGTTACAGACTACTAGACGGACCGTTACAGACTACTAGACGGACCGTTACAGACTACTAGACAGACCGTTACAGACTACTAGAGGACCATTACAGACTACTAGACGGACCGTCACAGACTACTAGACGACCGTCACAGACTACTAGACGACCGTCACAGACTACTAGACTGACCGTCACAGACTACTAGACGTTACAGACTACTAGATGGACCATTACAGACTACTAGATGGACCGTTACAGACTACTAGACGGACAGTTACAGACTACTAGATGGACCGTTACAGACTACTAGACAGACCGTCACAGACTACTAGACAGACCGTTACAGACTACTAGACTGACCGTCACAGACTACTAGACAGACCGTCACAGACTACTAGACGGACCGTTACAGACTACTAGACGGACCGTTACAGACTACTAGACGGACCGTTACAGACTACTAGACGGGCCGTTACAGACTACTAGACGGACCGTTACAGACTACTAGACGGACCGTTACAGACTACTAGACAGACCGTTACAGACTACTAGATGGACCATTACAGACTACTAGACGGACCGTCACAGACTACTAGATGGACCGTCACAGACTACTAGACTGACCGTCACAGACTACTAGACGGACCTTATCACAACACAACACAAACACAGACTACTAGATGGACCGTTACAGACTACTAGATGGACCGTTACAGACTACTAGACGGACCGTCACAGACTACTAGACGGACCGTTATAGACTACTAGATGGACCGTTACAGACTACTAGACAGACCGTCACAGACTACTAGATGGACGGTTACAGACTACTAGACTGACCGTTACAGACTACTAGAGGACCGTTACAGACTACTAGACGGACCGTTCAGACTACAGCGGACCGTTACAGACTACTAGACAGACCGTTACAGACTACTAGACTGACCATCACAGACTACTAGACGGACCGTTACAGACTACTAGACGGACCGTTACAGACTACTAGATGGACCGTTACAGACTACTAGACGGACCGTTACAGACTACTAGACGGACCGTTACAGACTACTAGACGGACCGTTACAGACTACTAGACTGACCAGTACAGACTACTATTAGTCTTAGTTAGAAAAGCACTAGTTTTACCTCGGCTGTATCATCGAATCATCCCACTATAGTTTCCTTCGAGTGAAATAATTTGTTCCGTCGATTTTTTCTTTCTTAATGTTCGGGTTTTAAGTCGCAGTTTATGTTAGGCCTATATGGCGACACTGCAGCAAGTATAAGTGAAGCAGTATTTCAGACACAAACGAGCGCCCGGGTAGAACCACCGACCCCACAAGCAAGCTGGATAGCTTCCTCAGTGCTCCGTCGAAGACTATAAATAAATCTTACAAGAGAATTATGACGGCAATTCCGTCGAAGGAGGCGAGCACGAGGAACACGAAGCCCCGCATGAAGTCCACGGTGACGGAATAAATGGCGCTGGTTCCCACGTTACTGAGGAGATTTACAATGATTTCTACAGCTGCAAACGCAGAGAAGATGGCTCCTGCAATAAATGTAACGTGTAATGAAGCATATACAACTGAAATAGTTTATACAAATTTTAGCTCGATTGCGAAACAAGTTATTACAACTTATATTAATCACTCTCGAGACCTCATTCCTGATGGAATCCATCGCCACGTGTGTGCGTGCGCGCGCGCGTGCGTGCGTGCGTGCATGTATAGATACTATATCTATATCCATGTACTATATATATAGTACATGGATATATGTAGTACATGAATATATGTATATAGGTAGTAACTATAACATATTGTCATATATCATTATATATATATAACTACTAAAAAAGTAGTCATTTTAGGAAACACTGAGCACATAAACATTGCGTGAATGACTGGGAATACAAGTACTTTATCAGTTATATGTTGGTGTGATACATTTTCCGTTTGCTTAATCTCACATTCATATCGTTAATGTTATCGTCTAACCATGTTCGAGCTGAGGGTACGCGGGAGAGCGCAAACCTCCGCACGCTGAGGGTACGCGTGAGAGCGCAAACCTCCACACGCTGATGGTACACGAGATAGTGCAAACCTCCGTACAATGATGGTACACGGGATAGTGCAAACCTCCGTACGCTGATGGTACGCGGGAGAGTGCAAACCTCCGTACACTGAGGGTACACGGGATAGTGCAAACCCCCGTACAATGATGGTATACGCGGGAGAGAGCAAACCTCCGCATGTTATGATGCCTTTATACGTATACATTCAAACTCTCAAAGGTGAGAGTAGGATTTCATATAACGGTCAGCTACGCTCCTGAATTGACGTGTGTTTGTTTATACTATACTGAGTCAAAAAAGAAACGATACCAAACTAAAAATGACGTAAAACGGATAAAACCATAGAAAGGTTTAATATATTATTACGTATCAGTACCGGGTATCTTATTGCAACGTCAGCCAACCATAAACACAGGTAAATAAACACCCGATAATCCTGGAACGCCGAATTTCCGATTTGCACGTGCTCCTCAACAAAGACAACTTCCTGCACATGTACAAATCGGAAAACCGGTTTATTGTACTGGTATTGCATTATCATCGAGGAAAAACACCTTACATACCCATTGTTACCTCTAACAAAATGCCTAGGCTAAACCGCAATCAGAGAATGCGTGCCATTGGCATGATTGACGGCGGTTTACGTCAGCGTGACGTCGCAACTCGACTCGGGGTTACGCGGATCACGATAACACGTCTACTTCGACGTTATCGAACACATGGATCGGTGGACGACCGTCCAAGATCTGGTCGACCACGTGTGACGACGCGTGAACAGGACCGTCACATTCGGACGTCACATTTACGTGACCGGTTCCTACCTGCTACGCACACAGCTGCAGTTACTCCTGGGATGACCAACAATCGCATCAGTGCACAAACAGTCAGGAACCGGCTCGGTGAACGTGGCATTCGTGCCTATCGGCCATACGTTGGACCCATCCTGACACGACGTCACCGTGACGTACGGCGGGAATGGACGACGGAACGTGCTCGCTGGACTCGGTTACAGTGGAATTCGGTGATGTTTAGCGATGAATCGCGGTTCTGTTTGCGTCGAGCGAATGGCAGAGAGCGGGTATATCGCAGACGCGGTGAACGTTACGCCGACGCATGTGTACGTCAGGTCAATCTGTTCGGGGGCGGAAGCGTTATGGCGTGGGGCGGTATCACCTGAACTGTTAGTGGTGGACGGGAACCTAAACGCCCAAGCGGTACTGTGATGAGATCCTTGCGCCAGTTGTTGTGCCGTTCTTTAACGCCAACAGAAACGTCACACTGTTCCAACAGGACAACGCCAGGTGTCATACTGCTCGGATTTCCACCACATTATTGGAGCAGAACAATATTGAAACCCTGCCGTGGCCTGCTTTGTCACCAGACTTGTCACCCATAGAACATTTGTGGGATACGTTAGACCGCCGCGTCAGACGACGTCAGCCGGTAACGTTAAACCAACTGAGGGATGTTTTGCGTCAGGAGTGGACAAATATTGACCAGCAAGAGATTCAGACACTCTTCCGTACGATGCGACGGCGGTGCATTGCAGTGAGAGACGCAAATGGTGCCCATACTCGGTATTGACGTCTGTGTGAAAACTCCATTAGACCCCTGTCCGACGAATTACGTCATCACTCAGCAGACAGTTTCGGAGGCTCATTATGCTTTATATGCTCCTCTTTCAAACATGTTGGACTATCATCTTATGAATTTTCAAAGAATTTTCTTAATAAATGTTGAAATTATAGACACATAAACACCACTTATCGTTTCTCTTTTGACTCAGTATATATTAAAACGCGATAACTGAGACCTTTATTTACCAATACTTGATTAACACATAACAATGTAATAGGGAATTGGGATGGACATGGTATACGACTAATATCTAATGAATTTTAATAAGTGCGTGTTACTATCGGTTAGAGATAATGTAATCAGATTAGTCTAAAAATAGATATGTACAGGCACAAAAGGTTAGGTATAACGGTAAATATGCACCATAAATGTTGTTATTCATGACGCACGCGTTATATTACTCATGGATGTTGACCCTATTCACAGTATGGTGTTATGACAACAAGCGTCTTACACGACGTTTGTTTATTTGTTGAAATACTTTGATTCTGTGGCAAATATTTGGAGAACAAAAATACCATAACATAGGAAAGTACACTCTGTAGAAATCTGCTTTTTCACCGATGTAGTGTCGCTTTAAATACAGCATGAACTGTGAAACTGGTAATACAGTCGGAACTGTAGTACAGTGGTAACACGCTGGACTGGTAATCCAGGGATCGCAGGTTCGATCCCTCGTCTGATCCTAATAAAATGAACAGTTTTTCAGATGGGACGTTAAACCGAGGTCTCGTGTCTCGTGTCGGTGCCTTTCACCGTGCACGTAAAAGAACCAGAGAAAATTCTGGAATGGACCTCTGTCTGTATCATTGCACTATCCTCAAAATCTAAAATGACTAATCTCTCCAGGAGGCGTCGCTCATATGGGCAACCGGTATCGACGATAAATAAACGAAAAAGCACACACAAATGGTAATACAGTACCTTGCTGGTGCGGGTCAGTCAAAGAAGACGCGATACTTCGGCTGAGTGTCGACTCTAATGGTCCAAACGCAGATGCTGCTGCCGCTGTTGTAGGCGAGAGAATAATACAAATATGTATGTCACTAGTATTAAGAACAATATTTATTCCCTACAGGCAATCACAGAAACATTATCTGAGTTTTTTTTATTAAGTTTATTTATCGTCACTACCGGATGAACGACGGGCACTTTACCTAATAACACCTTTCCTGGGCAGGCTCCAGCGGTTATCCAGTACTTGATGCACCAGCCTCGGTAAGAAACTGCCAACTTTTTCATATAAAGAGACACGGTCTGAGCTGGGTTCGAACCCGTGACCATCAGTGATGATATGTTACAGTAACGGTAACTTTATTGCACTCAGTTTCTGGGTACATAAACATTTGTCTTTAATACTTTTATTCCTGTATCAATATAAAGTACACAATCTATGAATCAACTTCAAAACATGATAATTAATGCATGTATTACGTCTAATGTAACAATACACGCTGGAACAATAACGTCAAAATGTGATGCATATTGTGTAATGGTATATATGACGTTTTAACAATTGGTTACGGTCATCATTGTCCAGGTATGTACGATATTTTGACGTTGTGGAAGTCGTGATAGCGCCGTGGATGCGCGTTCGCTTCAGGTGCGAAAGGTTCGGAGTTCGAGCTCCGCTTGAGCCGTTACGATTGTGCCCTTAGGCAAGGAATTTAAATTCCACGTTCTCTCTCCCTCGTGGCGATGAATTCCATCAGGAATGAGATCACGAGAGTGATTAATATAAGTTGTAAGAACTTGTTTCGCAATCGAGCAAAAATAAATTTGTATAAACTAAACTTAACATTTTGACGTTACGTCAATTGAATTTAGTATGAGCGTACCTATGTACAGCATTTTGCTATTATTTGCCAGCGCCGTAACAAGGAAAGACGCGGCATATGAGATCACGCCAATCATGCATATACCGACGTCAGGTAGGCACGACTGGTAGATTTTCAGAGATCCGATCCCAAATATCATCATCGCTATGGTCCGTGCTGCACCGTACCATCCAACCTACACAACAAAAGCATAATAACAGCATATATAAAACACAGACGTATGACGTCTCACCGACGCCACTGTACCACTCAACCTACACAACGAGGCATTATAAAGTATCTATATATAGCACAGACGTATGACGTCTCACCGACGCCACTGTACCACTCAACCTACACAACGAAGCATTATAAAGTATCTATATGCAACACATATATAGTGCGTCTCTCCGACGTCACCGTACAACTCAACCTACACAACGAAGCATTATAAAGTATATATATATAGCACAGACGTATGACGTCTCACCGACGCCACTGTACCACTCAACCTACACAACGAAGCATTATAAAGTAGCTATATGCAACACATATATAGTGCGTCTCTCCGACGTCACCGTACAACTCAACCTACACAACGAAACATTATAAAATATCAATATATAGCACAGACGTATGGCGTCTCACCGACGCCACTGTACCATCCAACCTACACAACGAAGCATTATAATATATATATATATATATATATATAGCACAGACGTATGCGTCTCACCGACGCCACCGTACCACCAACCTACACAACGAAGCATTATAAAGTATTATATATATATGTCACATAAATAGTACGTCTCACTGACGTCACCGTACCACTCAACCTACACAACGAAGCATTATAAAGTATATATATGTAACACATATATAGTGCGTCTCTCCGACGTCACCGTACAACTCAAACTACACAACGAAACATTATAAAGTATCTATATATAGCACAGACGTATGGCGTCTCACCGACGCCACTGTACCACTCAACCTACACATCGAAGCATTATAGAGTATTATATATATCACATATATAGTACGTCTCACTGACGTCACCTACACAACGAAGCATTATAAAGTAGCTATGCATAGCACATATGTAGTGTGTCTCACCGACGTCACCGTACCACACAAACTACAGAATGAAGCATCAAGTATCAATATGTAGCACAGGCGTATGGCGTCTCACTGACGTCAGCATACCATCCGATCTACACAACAAAGCAGTATAAAGTATCAATACCATAGCACATAAGTATGGCGTCTTACTGACGTCACCGTACAATCCAACCTCCACAACGAAGCATTGTAAAAGTATTTTACGTGATTCGATATTCTCATGTCGTAAATATATTTCGATTAAATTACCGTATTGATATATGCTTCTGTTTAACGTTGTACAACATTGCACATGTATATTGAATGATGTAGCTGTGTACTTTGGTTGTTATTATTATTTTGCATGTAGATCTATGCTATAATGTTAAACCTGAGGGGGTCATAAGGAAGATTAGTTCAGAATTAATGAGACCAGACACTATACATACGTGTATCTGTTATTGGGCCTATTATCGCGAAGAGTACACGTGTACAACCACACAATGTTGATACACATGCTAAGCATTATAAGTGGAAGTCGTGATAGCGCAGTGGATGCGCGTTCGCTTCAGGTGCGAAAAGTCCGGAGTTCGAGCCCCGCTGCATTACGATTATGCCCTTAGGCAAGGCATTTAAATTCCACATTGCCTCTTCTCTCTCCTTCATGGCGATGGATTCCATCAGGAATGAGGTCTCGAGAGTGATTAATATAAGTTGAAAGAACTTGTTTCGCAATCGAGCTAAAATAAATGTGTATAAACTTAAGCATTATAGATAAAATATCACCCACTGGTTACTGAGAACTGACTCCCGATGGACACACACACTCGCGCTCGAGACCTCATTCCTGGTGGAATCCATCGCCACGAGGGAGAGAGAAGAGACAACGTGCATCATATTATACTAAATATTCAGTAAGCGGTCATTCTTATCGAGCAGTCATGGTGGGCCTAAAAAATAAAGAAGTGCAACAACCTTCTCAGCGCTCCAGCAGTATGGTTCAGCCATTTGGTATATCGTCTCTGTTCCAATCCGACCTAGAAAACTGAAGTCGCAGAACGCATGTGCTAGCAGCAGCAACTGATACTTCCACCGGTTGTTACCGAAGTCTTTGGAGATGAAAAATGAGAAACTATTGGAGATGACCGCCTTGAACGTCTTATCTGTTATCCTTTTCTCTGGGGGAAGTGACTCCGGTAGTAACGTCAACATTACTATAAATGCTATGACAAGAAGAATCGAGGCAAGAGCGAAAGGAATGTAATAATTAAATATTTGTATGAGGTACCCCGCACTCAAACTGGACAGAGTTAAAGAGGTACCCAGCATGAACATAATACAGGCCATACCATACGTGCGTTGTTTGCCAGGCTCGGTAATATCGCCGGTATATGCCAGACACACTTGTAACATGGTTGCATATTGTCCTGTGCATCCTTCCACCAAACAAGCTCCTATGAAATACAGCAGATCCATTTTGAAATAGATAACTATAACTGAAATTATCGTTCTTAGTGCAGTTCCAGATATTCCAACTCCGAGTAGAAATTTCCTTCCCAACGCGTCAGTATAAGATCCTAGGACTAGATTCGACGCAACGGCCGGTATTCCTTGTGCTAGACTATAGTACACCATGTACCGGGCCGCCGCCGATGTAGCTTCTTGTTCTACGGTATACACGGGACTACTTTTGTTTGACTCACAGCGAGATGAAGCAGAACCGTTTACTGATAGCCCAGCTTCTGTTAGCTTCCTGTCCAGCCATGTCTTGTTAGTGTATTCCGTAATCGTATAATATGAAAGCATATACCCAAACATGTACACTGACAGAAGTGGTCCTATTAGATATATCCGCCATGTTTTGGACGCGGTACCGGAAGTTGACACCCTATCATATTCGGGTGTAACAGTGTTCACAAGTGAGTTTGTATCCTTTAATGATTCTGTTCCCATTGTCACTCTAAGTTCCAACTTTATGCATGTTATTGAACCTATAGTGTACTATGTATATATGAACCGCTGTGTAGGTCAATGCACTGATAAATAGTGTCCTTGTGTTATATATAACGTTTTATCATTAATTGTGGAGTACTACTTTTAAGGTGTGCTAGATATTGACCTAAATGGTTAACATTTAAATGAATATTTGAAGAGTGTTCGGGAATATAAAATATCAAAATCGGAGCATGAAAAGAAGACGATATTAATCTAAGGGGAGTAACCAGGGTTGGCAATTTCCGAAGAGTATTTCCCGGGACGGCGGGAAATACCGGGAAATACTGGGAAATAAGAATTTGGATACCGGGAAAAAAGAATTTGGATGATTTTGGTGGTAAATACGGGTATATATACCATACAATTTCTATTACCCGGTGTACTGATTGTAGTATCATGTGTGCAGGATGAAAATGAACTGCTTTTGAAGAATATGACGAAAAATACAGGCATTCATAGTGGCATTTACGCATTGCTTATAATCTTTATATAAATGTTAGAGATCTAACATTATTGAGACTGTCATTATTACTCTAATATACATTGTATACAAACACAGTTTAAGGAGTTTATACATACATTTATTGGAGGTATTTTAAATGTTTAATGTAGTAGGCAAAATGCAAATGTTTTTAGGATTATCGCTGAAATGTGTTCATAATATAGCTGTATTATTAAAATAATCAATTAGTTATTAAAGAAGTCAGAAGCCTCATTCACAACGTCGGACTGTTCAGCGAAGTCAAACATCTCCAGACACAACTACAGCCCATCTCCAGAGCCTTAGATTCCTTCCAGTCAGATACAGCTACAATCGCGGACGCATGTGAGCAGTGGAATGATCTACTTCAGATCTACTTCAGAACCCAGACTTGGAGCCATACCTGAAGAACGTTGACAAGCGATTTAAACAGAGAGGTAGCGAGGAAATCGACTGGTGAAGACAGACTACTGGCTGAAGAAACATTCCAACAAGAAAAACGAAAAAATAAATGAAAAAAAAAACAATAAAATAAAAAAAAACCAAAAAAAACAATAAAACCAAAAAAAAACGGTTGTGGTTGCCAATGATGCCACCTGATGAGTACCCCTGGCAGGGACGAAACAGTTTAAGCACTTATAGAGTGGTAGCAATGCATAAAAATGAGCAAAAAACGTGTTTGGAAGACACATAATCTTATTTCCCGGTATTTCCCACTTCTGGACTTATTTCCCGGGGCGGCCGCCCCCGGTATTTCCCGGCCAACCCTGGGAGTAACTAGTTGCTAGAACGTGTGACTTTCAATTGTCACGTTTTTTATTCACATACACATGCACAGGCATACTAATATGTAAACCGAATTGAGCAATAACATTATTTTAAACTCAATTAATTTATAGAACTATTAGTTGAATAAACCGGTTGTTATAGCAACTGCGCCAGCATTTGGATTGGAACCCGCCATATGAACATTTTAGAAATCATCCATCTTCTCAGAAAGTGTCACTGCCGATAATGTATTCGTGTACAGCAAAGAAAGGTACAGGGTTGATTGAGAGATCCTTAGAATTGTCAACGAGAAGGAGTGTGTTTAAGATGACAGTACAAATTGGGGATAACTTATTGAAGAGAAATACGGAGCTGATCTTAGACATTGGATTGAAAGAAGAAGTGGAAATTGCCTTGTACAGAACCACATCTGCAAAATTATGACAATGTGTTTGCATGGAGTTGCTAGAATTGTCCTCTATTTTCACTTCTCTCTACTTATCCTCCTCTATTCTGCTGTATATAAACTGTGATCTAAATTTATATATCTTTTACTTATGTGCTATCTTCTATATTCTAGTATGTTTCTCATCCTCCTATGTTTACATAAACAGATATATCTGTATAATGTTAGAACTCTGTAACTGTGCTTCAAGAGTATATCAATTGTTAAACTGTAATAAGGAGCAATTGTATTTATGTTTCTGTGTATGTAAATATGAAACAAACAAATAAAAGGGTTGCTCCATGACAACTCAAAAATAAAAAAGAACAACATCTGCATAATGGTACTTTAGGAAATGATGGTGGTTCAATGAACTGCATTTCGTTCTAAGCCGTGTATGTAGCAATGTGGAATATTCTCGTAGTAACACAGTTTTCCAATGTTAGCTTTGTTAGTGTTGAGAAAGGCTTTGAAAGAATCCAGTGTCTGAATATCTCTAACCTCGTCAGGTAAGCTGTTCCATTCACGAAGTACCGATGGAAGGAAGGAATTTGAGTATAGGGTAGTTCTAGCTGGAATATTTAACAGATTATCAGAATTTCTAAGGTTATACTGAGTGGATTGTCCAACTTCTTGTGGAACAAGATATGAATTATGTAAAAGACGAGACAAGATTATGTTTTCATTTTATAAAGGAGGACATGTTTGTGTTTTCGTCTTCTGTCAGAAAGTGGTTCCCAGCCTACTTCATGTTGACGGTCCTGAATAGAAATAAGTTGTGGTAGCGCCTGTGACGCTCATTGCAGCTTCATGTTGACGGTCCTGGACAGAAATAAGTTTTGTAGCGCCCGTGACGATCATTGCAGCTTCATGATGTGTGTTATCTAGTTCCTCTTTTTAATACATTGTACAACTATCCCAAATCTGAATATTTTAGTAACGGTGGAATGAAGGTAATGTAAATAACATCGAGAGCGAATTTTAATTTTCTCAAAACATTGATACATACTCAATGCCCAATTCTTTTGGCTCATTTGATCAATTTGCCAGGATTCAGCACTGGAGGTGTTTATGATCAGAGACCAGCGGAATATGTTCACCTAACATCTGAAGCCGAGGGTGTCGACGTTTTTTCCGTTTCTTAAGATAAGAGATACTGATTTGGAGGCATTAATGGTTACTAACCATTTCTCGATAACCAATTGGAGATGTTATCGATATCAGATTGAAGAGTACGATGAGAAGTGATAGGATTATTGACTATTAAGTTTATACTTGTATCATCAGCAAATATATAGATGTTCGAACATATATCCTCGACAATGTCGTTTATTAATATATGTATAAGAAAATGTAACTGACCTAATATAGAACCTTGAGCAACACCTGCACTTAAAGATGTTAAATCTGAATTTGAACCTGGGACAACCACCCGTTGACGTCGATTACAGAGATGGTCAGTGAAACATAGAAGCAAGTAATTTTTATACAAGACGATTGTAGCTTCAGGAGCAGTCCTTTATGCCAGATTATATCGAATGCTTTACATATGTCAAAGAAGACAGCCCTCACTTCTAATCCACTGTCAAGAGCTTTACCAAATGTGTCGTATAACAATGTTAGTTGGTTGGTAGCCATAAATCCAGACTGAGAACAGGTTGGTAGCCATAAATCCAGACTGAGAACAGGTTGGTAGCCATAAATCCACTGAGAACAGGTTGGTAGCCATAAATCCAGACTGAGAACAGGTTGGTAGCCATAAATCCACTGAGAACAGGTTGGTAGCCATAAATCCAGACTGAGAACAGGTTGGTAGCCATAAATCCAACTGAGAACAGGTTGGTAGCCATAAATCCACTGAGAACAGGTTGGTAGCCATAAATCCAGACTGAGAACAGGTTGGTAGCCATAAATCCAGACTGAGAACAGGTTGGTAGCCATAAATCCACTGAGAACAGGTTGGTAGCCATACATCCAGACTGAGAACAGGTTGGTAGCCATAAATCCACTGAGAACAGGTTGGTAGCCATAAATCCAGACTGAGAACAGGTTGGTAGCCATAAATCCAGACTGAGAACAGGTTGGTAGCCATAAATCCAGACTGAGAACAGGTTGGTAGCCATAAATCCAGACTGAGAACAGGTTGGTAGCCATATAGAAGTTAAAGCATATTCAAAGACGCTTTTCATGTAGCTACGTAAAGCTTCCGTAAATACAAGTAGTTTATTTTCTTCTATTCACTTTATTAAGTGCATGCATACAACGAATCAAGCTGTACGTAGCTATGTACGTAACATTACACACATCGTAAATACTTAATTATAGATGCTGAATTTTCCCCTTTTTTGTTGTTGCCATCGTGTCTGCCACAATCAATGGGCCTGGGATACATACTGCATAACACTGATATTATAAACTATGTCAATAAACGCATCTTTCAGACGTTTTGATATAATGATGTACCGCTTTGAAAATTGTCGTATTTTCATCATCTGTTGTTTCTTTACCAAACAATAGGGTATTTGTGCATAGCGGATAGAACGGACACGTGGATATGAACAATAGGGTCATTAGGGTATGTGTGCATAGCGGATGGAACGGACGCGTGGATATGAACAATAGGGTATGTGTGCATAGCGGATGGAACGGACGCGTGGATATGAATAATTGGGTATGTGTGCATAGCAGATGGAACGGACGCGTGGATATGAATAATTGGTGCCGTTGGTTATTAAAAAGAGGACAACTTTGTCGTTTCTATTCTTTTATTTCATATACGTCAGCATATTATCACTGAATCATATATAGTACATACTACATAAACAAGCATACAAGTAAAATAATTTATCACAATGAGCAGCATGTTCAATGAAGAATGAGTAGATTGTATTTCAACAGCATCGACTTCAGTGCCCTCATCTATTCCTCCAGGATCACTTTTTGTTGAATATATATCGTCGAGTGTTTTAATTTCCGTCTGATAGTTCAAAAACATTAATCAGGGAAAAAAGTAGATGTAGCGCAGCATAAAAAAGAGATATGAATATATGAGGAGGGAATTTCAACACGGGTACCAGTGAAAATATGCGATATATTTCTGTTATAGGAACTATGTAATAATAGAAACTATAAGATCAACTGATGCAATTCAATTGAAAATGTAGGACCACAAACTATTCAGTGGATTAGGGTGCTCAAGCGAAAGGCATCAATCAAACGGGATGACTCGATCTTCACCTGCGATGACTGCAACAGAGACTGCCACTCAAGAATAGGCCTACTCAGTCACCGCAGAAGATGTTCCTCAACAAGAGCGCAATCCATCGTCTCATAAGACGGACGGAGGCTGATGTGTGTAGGGTGCTCAAACTGTATATACACTCAGAACTATATGCTTAGCACATGTGGTACAGAATACACTATGATGCCATGCTCAAAATTTCTGGTATTACATACCAGAATATGTAGCCATGGTTAGCACTTGTGGTACAACATACACTATGAAGCCATGCTTAGCACATGTGGTACAACATACACTATGAAGCCATGCTTAGCACTTGTGGTACAACATACACTATGAAGCCATGCATAGCACATGTGGTACAACATACACTATGAAGCTATGCTTAGCACATGTGGTACAACATACACTATGAAGCCATGCTTAGCACTTGTGGTACAACATACACTATGAAGCCATGCTTAGCACATGTGGTATATCATACACTATGAAGCCATGCTTAGCACTTGTGGTACAACATAAACTATGAAGCCATGGTTAGCACTTGTGGTACAACATACACTATGAAGCCATGCTTAGCACATGTGGTATTAAACATAAGCTTAGACAGTAGCACAGGTGGTACTACACACACTATACAGTATCTATGAAGAAATACCTGAAGTCTATACAATACTGACGAGCTACAATGCATGTAACATTTATATTATCTCAGGTAATTTGGTGTAATTTGTCCAAGAGCTAAGGAGAGCTGAATCAGTATCAATATTTGTATTTCTCAGAAATCCATTTATCATCTTTACTTATGAATCTTTCTAGTATATTTGCCTAGAACTTCTTTCATCAGAATCCAAACCAAACCAAATCTATTTCACTATATGACAGTCAATGGCCAGGATGCAACAGTTAACCCTTTCAACACCACATACCTCTAAATAGGCTTACAAAAAATGAAGATCCAGATGAGCCATCTCATCAGGATCTGTACTTTTTGCCAGTAATATTACTATTTTTAGGCAAAATTACCCATTTTGATAAATGAACTGGTCCAAATGTAATTTTCTTATTAAGCTATTGGTCTAAAAATAGCATGGACCAGTCCATGTCAGTTACTTGGCGTTGAATGGCTTAACATAAACATGTGCTAAGCAACAAATAAAACAATAAATGCAACTATAACATACATATAAGTTTGATCACAGGGAGAGGCAAGGACAAGTGCATGGAACAGACAGAGTTCTTGGTAGAATCTGTCCCTGATTTGTCTCTCGCACTACCACGTTCTTCCAGAACTTCATTGAGACTTCCTGGTAGTCCATAAGATCTCAGTTTTATAAATTAATACATAATTATGTTGCTATCACATTTCCATTTCGTCTTCAATACTTTCTTCCGGGAAATCTCCGACTTCTACGTGCTCTGGTTTCACGAATCCACCGTACATGTCCGGGCACTGGAAGTATTGCCTCCCTTTAACACTGAAATATTAATGTATTTTGTTTGCTGTCTGATACATGTAGATCTACATTAGGAGATAGACAGTAGAATGCACATGTACTTACAGACGGATCTGTAGTCCAATGGTAACACGCTTGACTGGTAATCCAGGGATCGCAGGTTCGATCCCCCCCGTCCGACCATAATAAAATGAACAGTCTTTCAGATGGGACGTTAAACCGAGGTCTCGTGTCGGTGCTGTACACCATGCACGTAAAAGAACCAGAGGAGACTCTGAAATGGGTCTCTTTCTGTATCATTGCACTATCCTCCAAAAATCTAAAATGACTAATCTCTTCAGGAGGCGTCACTCATATGGGCAACCGTTAGTGACGATAAATAAACGTAAAACAAACAGTAGCATGCACATATACAGATTTTGTAGTTAATCTTCTACCGGTATACAGTATAAACTGTATATATTTATTACTACATGTACATGTAGAGATCTTGTAGTTTTCCTAAAACGCTATTGTATTGTATTGTTTTATTTAGTTTAAATAACACGTTTAAGTTTGACATTAGTCTTACAACACGCTGTTTACCTTCCGTTATGTTTACCGACAGGTTCATCATACTGTACACCAACCCAGTACCCAGGCTTGAAATCTGTAGTACCTGCAACATTCAAAATAAACTACACACAGTCAGCCACTTTTAAAATGCTAATTTTAAAAATGAGGTGTCCCAGCACCATAAATTTAGAAAATTGACTCAATTTAATTCTATGATTGTAATGTAGTTAAATTCTGTAGGAGCTTATTTATACGACATTCTGGATTTTACTTCAACACAACATACTCTATATCTCTGTCAGAATAACTACACACTATGTAAGGTAGTATAATATCTACACATTGGCTTCCTATATGCTACACAAACAACTACTATTGTATTCATTAACTACAAGTATTGAATGTGTTTGTTAGTTTATTCGGGTTTACACCTTCATCAGCACCATTTTGGGCTATATTGCCCTAACAACACCTTTGTTAGGAAGGCTCCAGCAGTTAACCAGTACTTGGTGTACCAACCTACGTAAGAAACTGCCAACTTTTTCATATAACGAGACACGGCGTGAGCGGTGTTCGGTCCATCACTGATGATAGGTTACGGTGGAATATAAGTCAGCGACCTTAACCCCTACACCACGGAAGCGGACAGTGATGATTGAGCTTATTTACCCTCGCCTCCGGCGAACCATATGGGCGAGCGTGGCAGACCGTATTGAAAGTGTACACAAATATACTGAAACATTAGATTCTACAAATTTATTATAGCTCGATTGCAAAACAAGTTTTTACAACATTAGATTAATCGGTCTTGAGACCACATTCCTGATGGAATCTATCGCCATGATGGAGAGAGGAGACGACGTGGATTTACATGTCTTGCCTAAGGACACAACCATCGTGGTTCTGACGGGGCACAAACTCTTGGTGACAAGGCGGACACCCATTACACCACGGAGGCTCAACTGAAACATTAAAATAGGACATACCTGCATACTGAACACAACCTCTCTTGCATGGCTGACTCACAACTCGAACTTCACACCTGCAACATGGAAACAAAGGTCAAATAACTTATATTACTCTTGCCACAGTGAATGTAATGGCATTTGATTGTTCACGGGCCCTTCACAAGCTACTGCTATAGTAAGTCGATGTTCAGCTGCATCTCAGTTGGACCCCCCAACACAGTTCATGTACAAAATGTGCAGAAGACCATGCACAATCATTTACGGCACAATCATTTACGGCACAATCATTTTCTAGGTTTACGGCAATATGATGATAAACAGAAACAAGAAATAAAAACACAAGATGTACAAGAAATAGAACGCAACAATCATTGCATGATGTACAAGAAATAGAACACAACAATCATTGCAGGATGTACAAGAAATAGAACACAACAATCATTGCATGATGTACAAGAAATAGAACACAACAATCATTGCATGATGTACAAGAAATAGAACACAACAATCATTGCAGGATGTACAAGAAATAGAACACAACAATCATTGCAGGATGTACAAGAAATAGAACACAACAATCATTGCAGGATGTACAAGAAATAGAACACAACAATCATTGCAGGATGTACAAGAAATAGAACACAACAATCATTGCAGGATGTACAAGAAATAGAACACAACAATCATTGCAGGATGTACAAGAAATAGAACACAACAATCATTGCAGGATGTACAAGAAATAGAACACAACAATCATTGCAGGATGTACAAGAAATAGAACACAACAATCATTGCAGGATGTACAAGAAATAGAACAAACAATCATTGCAGGATGTACAAGAAATAGAACAACAATCATTGCAGGATGTACAGAAATAGAACACAACAATCATTGCAGGATGTACAAGAAATAGAACACAACAATCATTGCAGGATGTACAAGAAATAGAACACAACAATCATTGCAGGATGTACAAGAAATAGAACACAACAATCATTGCAGGATGTACAAGAAATAGAACACAACAATCATTGCAGGATGTACAAGAAATAGAACACAACAATCATTGCAGGATGTACAAGAAATAGAACACAACAATCATTGCAGGATGTACAAGAAATAGAACACAACAATCATTGCAGGATGTACAAGAAATAGAACCAACAATCATTGCAGGATGTACAAGAAATAGAACACAACAATCATTGCAGGATGTACAAGAAATAGAACACAACAATCATTGCAATGTACAAGAAATAGAACACAACAATCATTGCAGGATGTACAAGAAATAGAACACCAATCATTGCAGGATGTACAAGAAATAGAAGCAACAATCATTGCAGGATGTACAAGAAATAGACCAACAATCATTGCAGGATGTACAAGAAATAGAACACAACAATCATTGCATGATGTACAAGAAATAGAACACAACAATCATTGCAGGATGTACAAGAAATAGAACACAACAATCATTGCAGGATGTACAAGAAATAGAACACAACAATCATTGCATGATGTACAAGAAATAGAACACAACAATCATTGCAGGATGTACAAGAAATAGAACACAACAATCATTGCAGGATGTACAAGAAATAGAACACAACAATCATTGCATGATGTACAAGAAATAGAACACAACAATCATTGCAGGATGTACAAGAAATAGAACGCAACAATCATTGCAGGATGTACAAGAAATAGAACACAACAATCATTGCAGGATGTACAAGAAATAGAACACAACAATCATTGCAGGATGTACAAGAAATAGAACACAACAATCATTGCAGGATGTACAAGAAATAGAACGCAACAATCATTGCAGGATGTACAAGAAATAGAACGCAACAATCATTGCAGGATGTACAAGAAATAGAACGCAACAATCATTGCATGATGTACAAGAAATAGAACGCAACAATCATTGCAGGATGTACAAGAAATAGAACACAACAATCATTGCAGGATGTACAAGAAATAGAACGCAACAATCATTGCAGGATGTACAAGAAATAGAACACAACAATCATTGCAGGATGTACAAGAAATAGAACACAACAATCATTGCATGATGTACAAGAAATAGAACACAACAATCATTGCAGGATGTACAAGAAATAGAACACAACAATCATTGCAGGATGTACAAGAAATAGAACACAACAATCATTGCAGGATGTACAAGAAATAGAACACAACAATCATTGCAGGATGTACAAGAAATAGAACACAACAATCATTGCATGATGTACAAGAAATAGAACACAACAATCATTGCATGATGTACAAGAAATAGAACACAACAATCATTGCATGATGTACAAGAAATAGAACACAACAATCATTGCAGGATGTACAAGAAATAGAACACAACAATCATTGCAGGATGTACAAGAAATAGAACACAACAATCATTGCAGGATGTACAAGAAATAGAACACAACAATCATTGCAGGATGTACAAGAAATAGAACACAACAATCATTGCAGGATGTACAAGAAATAGAACACAACAATCATTGCATGATGTACAAGAAATAGAACACAACAATCATTGCATGATGTACAAGAAATAGAACACAACAATCATTGCATGATGTACAAGAAATAGAACACAACAATCATTGCAGGATGTACAAGAAATAACACAACAATCATTGCAGGATGTACAAGAAATAGAACACAACAATCATTGCAGGATGTACAAGAAATAGAACACAACAATCATTGCAGGATGTACAAGAAATAGAACACAACAATCATTGCAGGATGTACAATAAATAGAACACAACAATCATTGCAGGATGTACAAGAAATAGAACATAACAATCATTGCAGGATGTACAAGAAATAGAACACAACAATCATTGCAGGATGTACAAGAAATAGAATGCAACAATCATTGCAGGATGTACAAGAAATAGAACACAACAATCATTGCAGGATGTACAAGAAATAGAACACAACAATCATTGCAGGATGTACAAGAAATAGAACACAACAATCATTGCAGGATGTACAAGAAATAGAACACAACAATCATTGCAGGATGTACAAGAAATAGAACACAACAATCATTGCAGGATGTACAAGAAATAGAACGCAACAATCATTGCATGATGTACAAGAAATAGAACGCAACAATCATTGCAGGATGTACAAGAAATAGAACACAACAATCATTGCAGGATGTACAAGAAATAGAACACAACAATCATTGCAGGATGTACAAGAAATAGAACGCAACAATCATTGCAGGATGTACAAGAAATAGAACACAACAATCAGTGCAGGATGTACAAGAAATAGAACGCAACAATCATTGCATGATGTACAAGAAATAGAACACAACAATCATTGCAGGATGTACAAGAAATAGAATGCAACAATCATTGCAGGATGTACAAGAAATAGAACACAACAATCATTGCAGGATGTACAAGAAATAGAACACAACAATCATTGCAGGATGTACAAGAAATAGAACACAACAATCATTGCAGGATGTACAAGAAATAGAACACAACAATCATTGCAGGATGTACAAGAAATAGAACACAACAATCATTGCAGGATGTACAAGAAATAGAACACAACAATCATTGCAGGATGTACAAGAAATAGAACACAACAATCATTGCAGGATGTACAAGAAATAGAACACAACAATCATTGCAGGATGTACAAGAAATAGAACGCAACAATCATTGCAGGATGTACAAGAAATAGAACGCAACAATCATTGCAGGATGTACAAGAAATAGAACGCAACAATCATTGCAGGATGTACAAGAAATAGAATGCAACAATCATTGCAGGATGTACAAGAAATAGAACACAACAATCATTGCAGGATGTACAAGAAATAGAATGCAACAATCATTGCAGGATGTACAAGAAATAGAACGCAACAATCAGTGCATGATGTACAAGAAATAGAATGCAACGATCATTGCAGGATGTACACGAAATAGAACGCAACAATCAGTGCATGATGTACAAGAAATAGAATGCAACGATCATTGCAGGATGTACAAGAAATAGAACGCAACAATCATTGCAGGTGTACAAGAAATAGAACACAACAATCATTGCATGATGTACAAGAAATAGAATGCAACAATCATTGCAGGATGTACAAGAAATAGAACATAACAATCATTGCAGGATGTACAAGAAATAGAACACAACAATCATTGCAGGATGTACAAGAAATAGAATGCAACAATCAGTGCAGGATGTACAAGAAATAGAACACAACAATCAGTGTAGGATGTACAAGAAATAGAACATAACAATCATTGCATGATGTACAAGAAATAGAACATAACAATCATTGCAGGATGTACAAGAAACAGAACACAACAATCAGTGCAGGATGTACAAGAAATAGAACATAACAATCATTGCATGATGTACAAGAAATAGAACATAACAATCATTGCAGGATGTACAAGAAATAGAACACAACAATCATTGCATGATGTACAAGAAATAGAACATAACAATCATTGCAGGATGTACAAGAAACAGAACACAACACTCATTGCAGGATGTACAAGAAATAGAACATAACAATCATTGCAGGATGTACAAGAAATAGAACATAACCATCATTGCAAGATGTACATGAAATAGAACACAACAATCATTGCAGGATGTACAAGAAATAGAATGCAACAATCATTGCAGGATGCACAAGAAATAGAACACAACAATCAGTGCATGATGTACAAGAAATAGAACATAACAGTCGTTGCAGGATGTACAAGAAATAGAACATAACACTCATTGCAGTATGTACAAGAAATAGAACATAACAATCATTGCAGGATGTACAAGAAATAGAACACAACAATCATTGCAGGATGTACACGAAATAGAACATAACAATCATTGCAGGATGTACACGAAATAGAACGCATCGATCATTGCAGGATGTACAAGAAATAGAACACAACACTCATTGCATGATGTACAAGAAATAGAATGCAATGATCATTGCAGGATGTACAAGAAATAGAACACAACAATCATTGCAGAATGTACAAGAAATAGAATGCAACAATCATTGCAGGATGTACAAGAAATAGAATGCAACAATCATTGCAGGATGTACATACAAGAAATAGAATGCAACAATCATCGCAGGATGTACATACAAGAAATAGAATGCAACAATCATTGCAGGATGTACAAGAAATAGAATGCAACAATCATCGCAGGATGTACATACAAGAAATAGAATGCAACAATCATTGCAGGATGTACAAGAAATAGAATGCAACAATCATTGCATGATGTACAAGAAATAGAATGCAACAATCATTGCAGGATGTACAAGAAATAGAATGCAACAATCATTGCAGGATGTACAAGAAATAGAATGCAACAATCATCGCAGGATGTACATACAAGAAATAGAATGCAACAATCATCGCAGGATGTACAAGAAATAGAATGCAACAATCATTACAGGATGTACAAGAAATAGAATGCAACAATCATTGCAGGATGTACAAGAAATAGAATGCAACAATCATTGCAGGATGTACAAGAAATAGAATGCAACAATCATTGCAGGATGTACAAGAAATAGAATGCAACAATCATTGCAGGATGTACAAGAAATAGAATGCAACAATCATTGCAGGATGTACAAGAAATAGAATGCAACAATCATTGCAGGATGTACAAGAAATAGAATGCAACAATCATTGCAGGATGTACAAGAAATAGAACAACAATCATGCAGGATGTACAAGAAATAGAATGCAACAATCATTGCAGGATGTACAAGAAATAGAATGCAACAATCATTGCATGATGTACAAGAAATAGAATGCAACACTCATTGCAGGATGTACAAGAAATAGAACGCAACAATCATCGCAGGATGTACAAGAAATAGAATGCAACAATCATCGCAGGATGTACATACAAGAAATAGAACGCAACAATCATCGCAGGGACACTGATACTCTATAATGAATTTGAAATATATTAGCGAACAATATTAGCCTATTATAGGGTCCAGTTCTTGTCATTGTTTTACAGCTGCATATATATGTTAACAAACCTAGTGAGGTTTCGGAGAAAGAGAGAAAAAAAAAAAAACTGTTATCAGCCATTTTTTTAACTGGCCGTCGGTAGCCGTCGCCAATATAATTGACCGTCTTATTAGGTGATAGGCCGTCTTTTCGACGGCTCTCTGCCTAATACTGTGAATAGAATGCAACAATCATCGCAGGATGTACAAGAAATAGAACGCTACAATCATCGCAGGATGTACAAGAAATAGAACGCAACAATCATTGCAGGGACACTGATACTCTATAATGAATTTGAAATATACTCCAAAATACCAGGGCTCATTCTAGGTCATAATTTTTGGGAGAAGTGGAACAGCGCGATTGCATCCTTAAATTGTGTTATTTAATAAAGTTCAACAAAATAGGGTTAAAAGTCACAATTTGACAATTTTGAATAGAAGAGTGCGTTATAATGGGCCAGTGTATCTTTCTGGACATTATTTTGTATGAAAATTGTAAGCCCAACCCATTCGCTGTTTTTCCAGATTAAACCGTGTACAGCAATACTTCTTTTTTTGGGGGGAGAAGTGGGGACCCCAGGTGGCGAAGTCAGGGACCCTAGGGCGTCTAATTTGCCCCAGTAACCCTCTAAAATACTGAATGTCGCCATGAATACTTTATGTTAATCAGATTGAATCGTCATAATTTACAAAACACAGTCACAGATACATATTTTATACATATACAATACAACACGACAAGTGGATTAAAATGAACGCTTTTGGTTTATTGAAATTTTCTCCACCCTATCTGACATATTATTTTAGGCATACAGTAAAACCTGTCTTAAGCAGCCACCCGAGGGAATCATAGAAAGTGGCTGCTTAGCACAGGTGGCTGCTTAATAGAGGTCAAATGTATAATAAAACAGCATATTGGGAATCTGGAAACTGGCTGCTTAATACAGGTTGGCTGCTTAATAGAGATGACCACTAACACAGGTTTGACTGTATTCTACTTGCCTGTCTCCAACTTTCATGCTCTCTGTCTTCTCTTTGTCTTGTTGTTCTTTTGCCATTTTTGCTTCTTCTAACCGTTGTTTTTCTTCTGGCGATACTTCCTTAAACCTGCCCATCTTATTTCTTTCCTTAAATGCTCTCACAGAATCTGGAATGCAAGTTTCGTTATTTTGTTTTCATTTAGTTCAACTTCATTTCTCACATTTTGTACCAAGGTAGTTTGCTTTGTTTATTTTGTTCTCCTGTGTGGAGCTCAAGTGGTGAATTTGGACAAGTGTGTGCATGTTTTACATTTATTTATCGTCGCTACCGGTTGCCCATATGAGCGACGCCTCCTGAAGAGTCATTTTAGATTTTTGGAGGATAGTGCAATGATACAGACAGAGACCCATTCCAGAATCTCCTCTGGTTCTTTTACATGCACGGTGTAAAGCACCGACACGAGACCTCGGTTTAAAGTCCCATCTGAAGGACTGTTAATTTTATTAGGGTCAGACGGGGGATCGAACCTGCGATCTCTGGATTACCAGTCCAGCGTGTTACCACTGGATTACAGATCTGTCTGTAAAGGACAAGTGTGATGAAACTATCAGACTATATTGTGTACACCTAGATACATCCTGAATCTATATAACTATGTTTCTTCGGGTTTTACGTCTTCATCAGCACCATTTTGGGCTATATCACCAGCGGGCAGTTTACCAAACATTACCTTTCTTGGGCAGGCTTCAGCAGTTAACCTGTACTTGGCTCATCAACCTCCGTAACAAACTGCCAACTTTACATATAAAGAGACACAACCTGAGCAGGCTCACTCGTGACAAATTGCATTACAAATGTACTATCAAAAGTCAAACCTGATCTTTTAGCATAATCATCTGCACTGATTTCAAACTTCTCAACTTTTGAAACATCTTCAAACTCTCCGATATTTGCTTGTGGATCAACAACCTAGGATAAAAATGAAATTAGCTCCCAGATTTAAACTATTTTTTAACAACTTATATTAATCACTCTCGTTGGCACGAATGAAAGAGTAACTGTGGTCATTCGAGTGGGAGGAAACCGGAATACCAGGGGAAAACCCACCTGTCCGATCTGGCGACCACGGCACCGTACCATCTCACAAACTTCCCGGTCAGAGGATCAAACCCGGGTTGCATTAGTGAGAAGTGAGCACACTAACCACTGCGCTAATCGGACAGCCAGATTGATACATCACTTTCTTACCAGGAGCTTATGATATTACATTACACAAAATACAAAACAATCCATGTACATTTAAATTTATTAAGAGGAAACTCCATTTTTCTAACATTAGAAACAGCGACCTTGACATTGAATGATCGAACATTGGATGTTGTATATACATGTATCAAGTCGTATTTAAAAGTGATCGACCCCCATTGCTTTCATGTAACGGTGACCACATGTGCAAAGCCATTTCAAAATCACTCTATGTCTGAAGATATAAAATCAGCAACCATGACATTTGAACCGGGGGTTAACAGTTTTATGTGACATTTTGTTATGTTTTTGAACTTTTGGTAATCACTTTCACCATTGTGTCCATGGACAGACAGACAAGCATTTTCACCATTGTGTCCATGGACAGACAGACAAGCAGTTTCACCATTGTGTCCATGGACAGACAGACAAGCAGTTTCACCATTGTGTCCATGGACAGACAGACAACCGGACATTGTCACAAATGGATACCTCATTGTTCTCTCTTTTCATCTGTCATGCACACTACAGTATTTATACATTTTGTAAGAGCTACATGTAACACTAGATCGATAGTCCATTTTAGTCGCCCACATGCCTCGGCGGAGCTGGCTATAAACTGTTAAACAAAACAAACTTTGTTTGATAGTCTATTGTTCCTATTATTTGTTTGTATAGACTGACAGAGAGAGAGATGGACAGACAGACAGACAGAGGGACAGGGCTAAATCTTAATACCTGCTTGCCATAAATCATTGCCATATATACTCTGCCATAAGTCGACCATTTTTGCTTCTCAATCAACCTACATGTAGTCATCTGTTGTTAATATTGTATATTGTTATATTACTTTGATCTTTTATCTCGACCAATCAGAAAGAGTTACATAGACTTCCTTATGACAGTTAGTCGATGTAATTTTATGTTTTCTAACCCCCATAGTACCACCTCGACTTATGAGTGAGTGTATATAAAAACATGTTTTCTAGCTGACCATGAGTATATACAGTATGATATGGCTGGTGCAATGAAACAATACAAAAACAGTCAAACAGGGTGTATTTACGTGTATTCTCATGCCGTCCTCTATCGGATATGATCCAAGTAAAGCCGAATCGTTGTCCAACATACACAGCAGTTTATTCTCCTTGTTAAATAGCTCTAGTTTCATGCTGGATACACTAGCGCCAGTCAACAACACTAATTTGTCCTGAAAAGGTATAACAGCATGACATTCATTTACGAGCTATTCATACATTCCAACTAACTTGGTAAAAATATTAGGTACAAAAAGAGCCATGCCAGTGCACAAGCCAGGCTCAGGGCAGGTGAGAAAAGGAGCAGGTTGGGTGAGAAAAGGAGCAGGGTGGGTGAGAAAAGGAGCAGGGTAGGTCATAAAAGAGACAGGGTGCATTTTGAGACACAAAGGGGGTTGGT
The DNA here is from genome assembly GCA_014843695.1 of Archivesica marissinica. Classification (NCBI taxonomy): domain Eukaryota; kingdom Metazoa; phylum Mollusca; class Bivalvia; order Venerida; family Vesicomyidae; genus Archivesica; species Archivesica marissinica. The sequence goes on along the minus strand of CM026390.1, from coordinate 81,319,639 downwards.
GCGTGAGCGAGAATTTTGGGGGTTTACCACAAAGAAACGTTTGCTATGTTACGCTGATTGACAGCTAATTATGCTTCAAGATCAAAGAGGCAGTACATATTGGTGAAACGGGCGGACGAGTTCTAGTTTATATATACAGTCTACATCCGTTATGTCAAATTCTGTCTGACCGAACAAAATACTTTGACATAACATAAGTTTGACTTAACGAAATTCGATATAAACAGAGCCAGTTATATGGACAATGATAGTATCTAAAACGGGACTTTGATCTGACTTCTAGATAACCAGAGAATTCGACATAACCGACTTTGACATAATGGTTGTAGACTGTATAAAAGAAAATTAAAAACATTTTTATTTTTAAAAAAGGGTAGGTCTAAAAAGGGGCAGGACGAGGCACCCTGTCATTCTGCACTAGAAAAAACCTATAGGGATTCTAACATGTCAACATATTCTTACCCTACCATTATAGCTTAAAATTTAGTTTCAAAAATTTCAAAGGGGATCTAGTGAAATAAAATGCACTAGTTATTGCAATGTCCCTCCAAGTTAGTATTCAACACCCAGGGGGGGGGGCAAGACAAACAACACACAAAACAATCTTCAACTTCAGCTTGATACTGCTGAACAATCAGAAATGAGCATACCAACACCAAGAAGCCCCAGTCACATGCAAAGATATTCAAATGGTAGTTTAGTCCGCAAATTGCGCAGAGCCGAAGAAAAAAATTCCGGATTGTTCCATCTGTTAATGTCAAACACCTTGTAGGGACCTAGACATGTTTTCCTGTAGCCTACCTATGCGGTTAACCAGTGCTAAGCAATGTGTGTGGGGTGCCTTGATCAATGATACTCATACTGCATACGTGGCCTGACCGAGTACTGAAACCGTCAGAATCAATTCGACGATCTACCACTGGACCATACGCCATGCTAGAGTACATTATTTAATAAAATCTTGCTGAACCATTTCTATAATGGAGTCATATAATAGGTATTTTAGTTGATGCTTCAGGACATTGAAATAAAACATTTTATCACCAGCCCACATGAAAAAAGTGTTACCCGAAAATATATATGACCGGCAACCGATCAACTACAGCAACAACTAAAGCACCTTCATATCTGATATGGTCAGATCCTTTTGGAATCGCCTTTCACTTCCAAAACTGTTCAGTGAACTTGAAACGTTTATAGTCACAATGCTTTGTGTAATAACAGAAAATTCTTGGGCCATTTTTCACGCTTTTTTTGTCGCCGGAATGTTTGGAGAGTTATGTCCCTTGTATTAATTTTATGTCGCTTGAGTAGCCTATATAACTAACATTATTTGTATACTTTGTTACAAGTTCAATCCCCCGTCTGACCCTAATAAAATTAACACAGTGGCTGCGTAACCGGCACCGGCTATATAGACAAACATCTAGGTAGCCGGTGCCGGTTATATAGCGTGTAGGCACGTGTACGTGTACAGTGTACTACTAACAACAATCTTTTCTGTAGCAAATATCGAGGAAATCGCTGCACTTCATGTAAATACAGTAACTTCCTTATCCGGACAAACACCTGGAATAACAGGCACGTCGAAATACAGACGGATCTGTAGTCCATTGGTAACCCGCTGGACTGCTAATCCAGGGATCGCAGCTTCGATCCCCCGTCTGACCCTAATAAAATTAACAGTCTTTCAGATGGAAAGTTAAACCGAGGTCTCGTGTCGGTGCTTTACACCGTGCACGTAAAAGAACCAGAGGAGATTCTGGAATGGGTCTCTGTCTGTATCATGCACTATCCTCCAAAATCTAAAATAACTAATCTCTTCAGGAGGCGTCGCTCATATGGGCAACCGGTAGCGACGATAAATAAACGGGGGGGAAAAAAGAAGAAAAAACACACGCCGGCATAATTGTGGTGAGAAGTTCTTGGGCAGGTATAACAAATATGAGTGATAATAAGATTGTAATTTGCAGGATAACCCCTTCACCACCCTCACCCCGGTAATTAATGACCAGCCCCAAATGGTTAAGTGTTAATGATAACTGATTTGGTGGGTACCCCATTATCATGAACCTCTGTTATGCTTCAGGTAGTATTTTATGGGGTCTTGATCAACCCCAAGTCCTCATGCCCCTATCATCCATCATGTATGGGAGTACCCTCTGGCAGTAGCGTATTTAGGGGGGCCATTGGGCCATGGCCTCCCCCCTCAGGGTCAGGCAAGACCAATACTACATAATACAACTACTTCTTACGGCGTCTAAAATAGCCGCAGATTGCATCTCAGGCAATTGAAACTTTCACAAATTTCCCAAATTTTCTGACCCCTCCCCTCGCTAGTACCGCTATTTGATCGATCTACTGCCTTGAACCAGCTGCACATTCTTTGAACTTGATGACAGTATCTCTATGCAGTAATTAACCCCAGTAGTAGATTAGATCTGAAGTAGATTTATTTGACCAGTGAAAGGACCCGCGCTAGAAGCTTTCTCAAGCTTCTAAGGTGAACCAGATTCTGCTTGTTTTCGTTTCTCCCACGTGATGTTATATGGCTATGTAGTGAAATAACTTGTAAATTTAAGGAAATCAGTTCCTGTATACATTTGAAAGAAGTTGCATAGATTTAACATTTACTGTTACTGGACAAAAGCAGATTACTCCTAAATGTGGAAATATTGCTTGAATATGTAGACAGCATTCGTGAAATAAAGGAAACGCTACGAGGTGAGTTGATCACCAAAACTGGCTTATCGTACTTTTAATAATGTTTTAAAAACAAACCCAGGTTCTCAACATGCAAGGTTAGTATGTCTGTCTGTTGATGCCAAGTCAAGATATTCTAGCAAATCTAAAATTGTCACATGATCTGTGTCATTTTTTTGTCAGAAGCCAAACAAATGTTTAAAGGGGTATTTTGGCTGCAGGGTTATTTTTTTATCATTCCAGAAAGAGGAAGTCAATATGAAGAGAAGCATCGTGGATTACTTCACACGCCGTGAGCCTGCAGCTAAACGGAAGACTTCTCCAGAACCGCCTCAGGAACTTCCAGTCGCCAAACTGCAAGCCCAGTCACATACACTAAATGAGGAAGCATCATCTACGCAGACTTCAAAACCTTCCACATATTACAGTATCAACTCAAGTAATATGGATGCCATAGGAGTTATCAACTGGACGGACCTCACAGGCGCAGAGAAATTGCGCGTACTCACTACACCTTGGTCGGCGCCATCAGGTTTTCAGTGGCCTTACAGTGAACGTCAAGATGGCGGCAAAACAAGACGTAAATACCTCGGAGCACAACACCTAATCGGCCAGTACAGCGTCTTTTCATATTCTGTATCGAGAGGTGGATTATTCTGTCGCCCTTGCATGTTTTTCGCTCCTGATGTAATCCGAGGAAACCAGTTGAATCGCCTGGTCAGAACACCGCTACAGAAGTACGCTCACCTAACCGGCAAAGATGGCTATCTGTCAACTCATCTAGCGAACAAATTCCATGAAGACAGTACAGCGCACGCAGAAGCGTTCAAAACTACTATGAAGACTGGAGACATAGCGCAGCAGCTGAACACCACAGCGGCCAAGCAGCGTGACAAGAACCGAGCTGCTCTATAGCGGATAGTTCTCTCAATAGAGTTTCTGGGTAGACTGGGTCTACCTCTTCGTGGACATCGTGACTCTGGTACTCTGCTGCTCCCTTCTGTAGAAACTTCGGATATAGATTACGGACAGGGAAACCTTAGAGCCACTCTCCAGTTAATGTCGGCTTGCAACGACGTAGTCTTACGTGAACATTTGACCACCGCAAGTAGGAATGCCACGTACATTTCGCCCCAAGCCCAGAATGATCTGATATCGGCCATATCAACAGTGATCCATAAATCGATCGTTGAGGAAATAAAAGAGGCTCACTTTTTTTCTCTTCTGGCAGACGAGACTACAGATGTCTCGAGAAAGGAACAGTTGACTGTATGTGTACGGTACCTCCGAGGCGGCCACATATGTGAGCGGTTTCTCTGCTTTGCGGAGGCCCCTGATTTGACTGGTGCCGGGTTGGCCAAACAACTCTTACAGATTTTAGAAGACTCTGGAATTGACATTTGCAATATGGTTGGACAGGGATATGATGGAGCCGCAGCAATGTCGGGACATAAAAATGGTGTTCAGAAGCACGTGCGGGGGCAATGCCCGTCTGCTAGTTACACACATTGCGTATCGCATTCGCTAAATCTATGTCTAATGAAGGCAGGGAAGGTACCAGAAATTCGTAAGGCAGTGAAGCTTATGCATGAAATTGCTGTGTTTTTCTGTGACTCTAATAAGAGATTATTGAATCTTGAAGCAGCTATCCAGGAGGAGTGTAGTGAGACCGCCCATTCACGTCTGAAGCTCCACTGTACCACGAGATGGGTGGAGCGCCAGGAAGCCGTGCGGATCTTCAAAGAGCTGTTACCGGCTATCAAAGTGTCCCTACAGAACATAAGCCTATGGCCCCGTGCTGATTGCGTCGGTAAGGCGCTAATATTCTCTTCAGCAATAGACAATGGCACCTTCTTGGTTGCCCTAGAGGTACTCCTCTCGGTGCTGGATATTACGAAGCCACTATCGGTGAAGCTTCAGACCGAGGCTCAAGACATTCACCATGCAGTGGACAGTGTCCAGGACTGTGCCAAAGTCCTGCAACAGATGAGATCGGACGACCAAGTCTTCGGGGGACATTTTCGGACGTGCACAAGGATTGTTTGATGAAGAGATAACCGTGCCCAGAATGGCCGGCAGGCAGACGCAGAGGTCCAATCATCCGGCCGACACGCCAGAAGTTTATTACAGACGTTCGATTTTCATCCCGTATATCGACGTCTGCATAAGCCAGCTCGATGAGCGATTCAGATTGCACGGTGCCAAAGCCTATGTGCTCAGTTTGCTACTTCCAGCATACTGCAATGATTACGCCGCAGGCGACCTCCTCGAAGCCGCCCAGTTATACCACCCATTCCTTCCAGGAGCAATAGAGTGTCTGAACGCGGAAGTAATGCGTTGGAAGGCGTACTGGGTCCGACAGGTGACCACCCGTGATTCCATCGAGATTCCGAAAAGAGTCGTGGATGCCGTGGCGGTTGCGGCGACTCTCGGGACTTATCCTCTGCTGCGAATTTTCGCAACTCTACCGGTGACCACCGCAACAGGTGAACGCTCATTCAGTGCTCTGAAATTGATCAAATCATATCTGCGGTCCACCATGCACGAAGAGAGACTGAATGGCCTAGCCCATCTTTATATCAACAAGGACATTTCACTAATTCATAGTGACGTTATTGATTAATTCGGCCGAACCAACCGTCGATTAGTTTTCAAGTGATTTTTAACGCGGTTAAAACATTGTGATCTTTCTCAGGTGAATCACTTATACGAATTGTGAAATTAACCACGCATACTCATGATAATCTCAATTCAGGTACTATGCATTTGGACTGTAGTCATAGTAAAATAATTATGCATTTTTTCACGAAAATTTAAAGTTGATCAGGAATATAAAGAGCGACTTAGTATAAGTATATATATATAGGACTTGTTCTCAATTGCTCATGAACGTTCAACGATAAGGGGATATTGCTATTTGTGAGCTTGTATTGTGTCCTGATTATTTGATTTTCCATTTTTGTTGTGAAATGTCATGACATTTTTCGAGTATGATTCTGATTCGGAAACACCTCCAGATCGCTTCTCCGGTAATCTAGTTTCCAAATTTTCAGTGGGGAGAACCCACCCTAACCCCCCTCTATACCTCGCGCGGCTACGCCGCACTCGGTCGTCCAGCTACGACGGGCATTCGGTCAGTATGCCCCCCCCACAAAAAAAAAAAAAAAAAAAATCCTGGCTACGCCACTGCCCTCTGGGGAGAGGCCAAATGAGATTATTTCTGTGATGTAGTAAGGTTAGGTGTTAATCTTAATTAGATACAAATTTTCACATCTTAGCCACTTCAAATAAAATTATCTCTATGATGTTGTAAGTAGATACAAATGTTCACACCTTAGCCGCTTCAAATAAAATTACCTCTGTGATGTAGTAAGGTATTAACCTTGTGTAACCATTTTTCTACTAAAAGGCAAGTCACTTCCCACAGTTTATTACAGACGGATCTGTAGCCCAGTGGTAACACGCTGGACTGGTAATCCAGGGATCGCAGGTTCGATCCCCCGTCTGACCCTAATAAAATTAACAGTCTTTCAGATGGGATGTTAAAAGAACCAGATGAGATTCTGGAATGGGTCTCTGTCTGTATCATGCACTATCCACCAAAATCTAAAATAACTAATCTCTTAAGGAGGCGTCGCTCATATTGGTAACCGGTAGCGACGATAAATAAACGTAAAAAAAACAAACAAACAGTTTATTACACCGTGCACGTAAAAGAACCATAGGAGATTCTGGAATTGGTCTCTGTCTGTATCATGCATTATCCTCCAAAATCTAAAATAACTTATCTCTTCAGGAGGCGTCGCTCATATGGGCAACCGGTAGCGACGATAAATCAACAGACGGATCTGTAGTCCAGTGGTAACACACTGGACTTGTAATCCAGGGATCGCAGGTTCGATCCCCCGTCTGACACTAATAAAATTAACAGACTTTCAGATGGGACGTTAAACCGAGGTATCGTGTCGGTGCTTTACACCGTACACGTACAAGAACCAGAGGCGACTCTGGAATGGGTCTCTGTCTGTATCATTGCACTACCCTCCAAAATCTAAAATGACTAATCTCTTCAGGAGGCGTTAATTAAACGTAAAACACACACACATGTTATCAAATCCAATTGTGACCTTTCAAGAGTATGTACATGTAGAGTATGTCCAAGAATAATTGACAGTATGGAAGTTAATTGAAACATGTTAAATACAGTTAAACTGATTTGTAAATACTACTGCTTAGAAATTTTAAACAGAAAACAAGAAAGATATATTACTGTGTAATTGTATTTGTCTTTATATTATTATTATTATTATTATTATTATATTGAATTAGTCTTAGTAAATAGTCCGAAATGGGGTTGGGGGGGGGTATTTTCAATCACTCTACTGTATTGGGGGAGGAGTTGGTTGGTTGTTCTCTGACAAAAGCAATCTCACATAATTAAATTTATCTGTAAATTTATATATGTTTGTGCTATATTTTAGAACTTTGCCGCAATTAATTAACGGGGTGGGGTGGTGAGGGGGTTACACTGGATCCTGAAATCTTATTATCACCCGGTCTCATATTTTCTATTCCTGCCCAAGAACTTCTCATCACAACTCTGCCGGTTATATAGCTTGTAGGCTGCGTAACCGGCACCGGCTACCTGGATTTTTGTCTATATAGCCGGTGCCGGTTACGCAGCCACTTTGTAAAATTAATAGTCTATCAGGTTAGACTTTAAACCGAGGTCTCTTGTCGGTGCTTGACACTGTGCACGTAAAAGATCCAGGGGAGACTCTGGAATGGGTATCTGTCTGTATCATTGCACTATCCTCCAAAAATCTAAAATGACTAATATCTTCAGGAGGCGTCGCTCATATGGACAATCGGTACGGTAGCGACGATAAATAACGATAAAACACGTGGTTAGATGGTTTCCAGTCGCCCAAATGCATTTATGAGGTGGCGACTTTAAATAAACTTATTAGTCAGTCAGACATGGCTACATCTATGTCACACACCTTGCGGGGACCTAGAGATGTTTTCGCCTCCCAGTCATGCTCAGTATTGAGTGAGCCAATGGTTAACCATTACTAAGCAATGTGTTTGAGGTGCAAAACCACAACATACCTTATCCCCTACAACATGACTTCTGAAAGCGTCGATCCAAATCAACTTCTATAATTCACAGAAAACACCACACCAAACCTGGAAAGCGGGCAGCATATTGGCGCCTTGTATGAACTGAGACATTATCGAACGCATTGGCTGTTTTCAATGCGTTCGATAATGCCTCACATAGTATTCTCCTCCGCAAGCTGACCATTAGCATCAAAGGAAAGACCAATAGCTAGATTCAAGATTTCCTCAGTAGTCCTGGAAGGGGAGACTTCAGACCGAGTCAAAGTAGAGTCCGGTGTCCCTCAAGGCTCAGTCCTTGGGTCCATCTTGTTCTTATACTACATTAACGACATCCCACAAATAAGTGAATGTAATTTGGATAATAGTTGTTTCGGATATTTGTTTGGCAATGTTTTATGCATAGCCTTGTGATATTACAGAACTACTTATATCCTATATAGTTCAAGGGGCTTGTATGACATTTATATAAATATAAACATGTTTTATTTGTTTTTGCTTATGGGGTTTTGTTTTGCATAATTTCAGAATTATCATGCGATGATGGCAATGAACCGAATGTCTTAGTAATTGACTGGCATGGTGGTCGACAGTCTGTTCACCGCGGAAGTGGTAGAAAAATGTTCGCATGGACGCGAGAGACCCAATGGCCGCCGTGCTGGTGTAGCCCAGAGTACAAATGAACCGCTGGGAATTCGACAACGACTGGTGAAACCAAGTGATAGTTGGGAAGCATAATGTATACAAACTATCAATACATGTGCAGGTCTGGAACATATTTGTTTAAAGTTGTTATGGGGAGCCTCCATAGCCGAGTGGTTAGGGTTGTTAATTTCAAATCACTTGCCCCTCACCACTGGAGGTATCGAATGTGAGGAAGATATCCAGCTGGCTTGCGGAAGGTCGGTGATTCTACCTGGGTACCCACATATGCATCAAATACTGCTATGTGGGACACATGGGGGCTTGCCTCACCAGTAACAGCGAGAGACTCGCCATATGACATAAGTTGTTGGTGCGACATTAAACCCCCAAAACAAACAAACGTGAACATGTTCGCAAAATCACCGACACAAGAAAACAATTTCATGTGTATACGACTTTTTTGAAAAAAAAAAAAATTAAAATTAAATGTGGAAGTGAAGTTTAAATAAAATATCTTCATTATATTAACCTGTATTTATTTATCTGGCTATTGTCCAAATATGAAGTAATTATCTTTCAAAACCCAAAAGGTATACTGTACACATTCTAGTAATTACACTAGATGTTCAGAAATTCCTGGAAATATATATGCATTGAGAAATTCAATATATATAAATATTGGCTGTATTGCCTATAATGCAAGAGAGTGATTCCTATATGTAGACCGGTGTCATTAAACTATTCTTATTTCATCCTTTGTGAAGATATTTTCAAACTGTCCGGGCACAACGCCACTCGATTTAGAAGAATCCTTTCAAATTACTTTTATGGATTTTATAGCTTTTAGAATCGCCCCTGGTTCATATATAAAATAAATCAAAACGTCTACAAGAAAGGCACACTCGTTTTCATCATTCTATCTAAATGTCAACACTCCCGCACAGGGTTGTAGTCATAATCCTCCTATTATGTCAAGTTCAGTAATTGATATTGGCTTTCCCCGTTGATAGGTAGTGCCTATTTCATATTAATAAAAATGCTTTAGACATTCCATGAGATATTTCCAAATAGAATACTGAAAGTAATATTACTTAATTTAGGCCTTTGAAGATGTAATGCAATTAAGAATTGTGAGGTCATCGATAATTTTACAGGCAAGATGGCTTCCCTCACAGGGAAGCACCAGTGGTATGTCGGAGAAGACGGCTGTATTTCCGTCGGAGAGCCAGCAAGCAATGTCACATACCATTCAGCCCTAAATTCAATAGTTGTGACAACAGATGAACCAGCAGTAAAAATATACGATGTGACCTCTGGATCAGTTTTACAAAAATCTGACCTTTCTGGTGAGAACTAAATTTCTGCTAAATGCACATTTTATGTCTTCTCATTGTGAAATAATCACTTTTAAATGTTTCTTAATTTGGAATTTATCATAAAAACTCAACCCAACTGCTTACATTGCGGGAATTTAGGGTTGTGGTATTTAAAAAAAAGAAGCACCTTGCACTTGCAGACCGATCCGGCCTGGTGATGATTAGCTCATATGTAGGGGATTATGTTCCATTAATGTCAAACCCCTTGCGAGGACCTAGACATGTTTTCATTCGCAGGCTTAGCCGACCCAAGTGGTTAACTAGTACTAAGCAATGTGTATGAGGTGCCTTCCTGAATGACACTACATACGTGGCCTGACCGAGTATCGAACCAGGGACCTGTTTTGTTTCCAAATGAGTTCATACATGTCCTATTTTATTGTCCTGAAGCATCGCCACTGGTTAACAATGTATTCAGACAAAATGCATCGATTCATTCTTGACATAATGCACCCACAAGTAGAGCACATGTGGCCGAGTGGTCTGACTGTCGTTAGAACTCTACTTTAAGTTTCACCACTATTGTCAGAACTGTGATTACGTTAGAGTGGTGGAACCTATGCTCGGCGTATTTATAGGCCATGATATGTAGGATTTACGCAGAGCCTAGGTTCCACCACTCTATATGTGGAGGACGAGTAATAATGAGACTATGTGAGAAAGTTATTCATTGCTTACGGAGGTTGGAAAGTTGAGTACTGGTTCTTACCCAGGAAATGCGTGTCTTCTACACTCCGCCACAATAAATTGACCTCCCTATGGGTAGTATTCCAGTAATAGATAGAAGTATGTTCAACATTTACTCTGCATTTGGACATAATATATGATATTATATCAGGTGTGAGAAATACCAGTAAGATTGGTCAAATGCCCTGCTGTTTTACCATCATCGCATTTTAAAAACAAATTTTTTAGTTTAGGTGCCTACGGGCGGGCAGACATATATATAATTTAGATCTTGTCCGCCCATTTCACTAATATGTGCTGCCTCTTTGATCAATCACCGGTCTGAGCGAGGCTCGAACCCGTGACCATCAGTGATGATAGGTTACAGTGGTATACAAGTCAGTGACCTTAACCACTCGACCACGGAGGCAGACCGTGTCTCATTTATATGAAAAAGTTGGCAGTTTCTTACGGAAGTTGGTGCACCCAAGTACTGGTTAACCGCTGGAGCCTGCCCAGGAAAGGTGTTGTTAGGTAAACTTCCCGCCGGCGATATAGCCCAAAATGGTGCTGATGCAGGCGTAAAACCCGAAATATAACAAAATTGATCAATCACCAAACTTTAGCAAAGTTTTCTAGCGGCTAACCCCAAAATACCCCATCCCACATTTTATCGTGGTTCAAAATGCACCCTTTTCTAACCCACCCTGCCTCTTTTCTGACCCACCCTGCCCTGTTTTCCAGTCTAGAATATACCCTAGTACTGTTAAAAGTGCGATCAGACATCGCATGATAAATAGTCAGAACCCTACTTGGGCTTAATGATTGGAATTCATTAAATATGTGAGAAAGTTTTGTAAGTCGCTTGCGGAGGTTATTGCACATTGCATTCTCGGACCAATTTTACACCTGATAATTTAACCATTAACTCCAGGAATTATATTCCAGAATAGGTTGGACATCTTATAAAATGTCCTAAAATGCATATAGCCCAATGGCCTTCACCATACATGTAATCATCATTATCAAGCCAGTCGTGTAAGATACATTTTATTTTGAGTCAGCAAGATAGCAACAGTACAACACAAGCTCTGAGTGAGCTTTTGAACCGACTATATGCTCACTACATCAAGCTCTAATGGCCACACCACAGGTAGGTTCACTGCTAGATAAGATAAATTTTATTTTGAGTCGGCAAGATAGCAACAGTACAACACAAGCTCTGAATGAGCTTTTGAACCGACTATATAACATAAAATAACGGTAACAGCTATAAAATTAGAATCGCTGATAACAGTATGCATATTTATTTATTTATTTATTTATTACAATGTATAGAAATTGTATATTTATGTTATGATGTATGTTTCTCATTACAGCAAAGAAAGGCGAGAAAGTAAGAAGCATGTATTTACCAGAGAAGAACAGGATGGTATTTAGTAACAGCACAGCAGTGGGAGTGCGCAAGGACTTGCAAGGTGTCCTGCTCATGGACACTGCTCTACAGACTCCTGTGCTCTCCTCTGAGGATACAATCAGATTGGAATTGCCCCTGGCAGAGGTATTTACCGTTACTACATTGTAATTTCAATCAATTTGTTAACATACTATTACCTGTGTTAATTTCATACCATAGTATAGTACAGTGCGTTCCCCTTTTTTGCTTACCCAATGTGAGACATCGGTCAGTTACTGCCCCTGAATACTCCCTAAAAGTAGATAGGTCCTATTAGGTGTTTTCCTCTGTTTTTATCGTTGTTTCCTTTGCACAACATGCTAGCAATGTTATCCCACTATCGTTTCTTATGATTATTAAATTACTATATATCAACAGATCTCCTACAGTATGTGCAATGGGTATATATATACTTTATTTATTTTACAACGATTGCGAAGCAAGTTTTAACAACTTATATTAATCACTCTTGTTGGCTCAAATAAAAGCGTATATGTGGTCATTCGTGTGGGAGGAAACCGGAGTACCCGGAGAAAACCCACCTGTCTGATCTGGCGACCATCGTACCATCTCACATACTTCCCTGTCCGAGGATCGAACCCGGGTCGCATTGGTGAGAAGCGAGCGCGCTAACCACTGCGCTAATCGGACAGCCGATGCAATGGGTACTTATTGTAAAACAATGTTATCACTTAATTAACACGTTTTTGATAAAATCACAATTATCATACTACAACATCTGGTGACGGCACAACAGTAAAAACAAAGCATTCTAGCTAAAAGGACCATTTCACATTTTGGAATAAATCAGACTTTTATCAGCCAAGTGAGGTAATAGAAAATTACAGATGTCTCTCATTAGTCGGATTAAAATATGCAATTAAGATTAATATGTAATAAACAGAACATGCTAATTTCTCAACATATTTCATTATGTTTCACAGTTTGGTGCACTACTGCAAATTTAAAACTCTTTCTTGTGACAGGCGAGCCAGTTATTGAAGTCGATGACGAGTGCGGAGTTACAGTGTACAGACGCCGTTGATACAGTCGTTAAAGAACTGCAACAGAAAATCGAGGTTGTCCAAGAGGCCACAAAGGGAAATCATAAAACTGCAAAAGTAAGATCCGTTATAAGCTGTCCCATCTATCCATAGGCCTTCTGTAGTCTGGTCTTTCCCTAGAGTTTATTCTAGAGTGGAATAGCAGTATCTAATGTTGCTAGAGCTTGTGGCCTGACCAGTTTGCTTTTCTTGAAATTGTAAAATGAATCGAGCAATAACATTATTAACATATGATTAAGCTCAAATTCTAGAGTAGAAATATTGCAGGGTGGGTCATAAAAGGGGCAGGGTGCATTTTGGGCCGCAGTGAGGTGCGGGAGAGGGTATTTTGGGGTTAGTCCCTAGAAAATTTGGCTAAATTATGGTGATTGACCAAAGAGGCAGTAAGACATATTGGTGAAATGGGCAGACAATTTGTAAGTTATATAGGTCTGCCTGCCCGAAGGCACCTGTTGAAACTTATGTAATAAAAACCCCTCGCCTCCCGAGTTGTCTGCTCTACAACATCCCCCTCCCGAGTTGTCTGCTCCCCCTCTCAAGTTGTCTCTACAACCCCACCCTAGATTTGTCTGGTGGCAGCTGTTGTTGATTAAAGGTGCATCCTAATTCCTATTACTTTAAAGTGATACAGTCCACATCAATGAAACAATGTGTTTGCACAACCCCCAGGGCTCCCCACCTTAATAGTCGGTGTCTCTCTTCATGGTGAATTGTCAAATGCTCCTACCGGTATTTTGTCTTGGCAATATCTCTGTAGTTCAATAAGACATCATGTTACGCACAGCTCCTAGGTCCCTAGTTTCAAAGTCAAAATAGTCAAGTTTGTGTTGTAGTTTTGCTCTATCTCGACAGTCATTGAATGTTGTAAGTACAATCAAACCTGTCTTAAGCAGCCAGCCAAGGGAATCACAGAAAATGACTGCTTAGCACATGTGGCTGCTTAATAGAGATATTTTGTATAATAAAACAACATATTTTGAATCTGGAAATTGGCTGCTTAATACAGGTTGGCTGCTTAATGGAGGTGACCACTAACACAGGTTTAACTGTTATACACATTTATCAATAATAAAAAGTCACAAGACACACCACCTTGTTATGTAAATTTCTCTGTGACTTATATTGTCAAACCCATTTCTGTGTTAGTTTATACAAATTTATTTTATCTCGATTACGAAACATGTTCTTACAGCTTATATTAATCACTCTCGAGACCTCATTCCTGATGGAATCCATCGCCACGAGGGAGAGAGAAGAGGCAACATGGAAATTAAATGCATTGCTTAAGGGCACAATCGTAACAGCTCCAGCTGGGCTCAAACTCCGGACCTTTTGCACCTGAAGCGAGCGCGCAACCACTGCGCTATCATGACTTCCATTTCAGTGTTGACATGGTTCTTGTTTATTTTGTTTGGCAGTGGGCCACCGTGTGTTTAGAGGTGCCATACAGCACTATGAGGACAGCTACCAGTACACTAGTCACGGAAATGAAGAGGCTGAACATCCACAGATCGGGTCTGTCCATTGCTTCAGCTGTCACTGATCGTCTTGGCTATCTGTTGCCTAGCAACTGTGCTGACCTACACAGTGGAACGATAGAGAGATCACAGATGTATAGCGAGGCAGCAAGAAGGGACACATTCACAAAATGGCCGCATATGAATTACAAGTAAGTTCATCGAATATTGAAAAGTTAAATTATTGTGATGGTTTCGTTGCAACCTTGGTCCGTCCATCTTCAACTTTAATCTTGTCCTTTGCTCCTTCAGAATGAGCTAATAATCATGGGTGTGGGACATAATCCCATCCAGGCATAATCCCACCCATGTTTATTTACACATATGGTGGATATAATCCCCCTCCCTCCATTTATTAACCCAGGTATAACAAAATCCCCCTTTCAGATTGAAACCAGAAACATAACCCTAGATAGCGGGATTTTGTCCTCTTGTATTAAAACCATTGGGGGAGTTTATGTCCGTATTCCAATATTCATACATATTACTCAGACTAGGTGGCCTCCATGGCCTAGTGGTTACAGTCGTTTACTTCAAATAACTTGAGCCTGATTGCTGTAGGTTCAAATCCCACTGAGGTGTTGAATCACTCGTGTGAGAAAGCTATCCAGCTGGCTTGCAGTTGGTCTGTGGTTCTACCCTGGTGCCCGTCTGTGCCTACAATACTGCTCAAGAGAGGCACCCCAGGTGTTGCTCCACTAATAATATGAACAGTTGGTGTGACTTGAATCACCAAAAACAAAACACACAAAAACACAGACTAACTGGTGCTCCACGTTGGTTTCAAGGTCAGTAGCTTGTCAGCCGAGCATTGGCACTCATTGGTTGTTACAGAAATTCCATGTACCATAAACATATAAGTAGATACGTAATTAAACTTGTGTATGGCACACATCATTTTCTGCAGGGTTAATGTTTGACCTTCAAAATAGGGGTAGTTTCTGGTAGTATCTGGTGACAATTTTAGTGCCTCGGACCAATACTAACTACACGAGAAATCTGTGTGTGTTTTACGTTTATTTATCGTCTCTACCGGTTGCCCATATGAGCGACGCCTCCTGAAGAGATTAGTCATTTTAGATTTTTGGAGGATAGTGCAATGATACAGACAGAGACCCATTCCAGAGTCTCCTCTGGTTCTTTTACATGCACGGTGTACAGCACCTACACAAGACCTCAGTTTAAAGTCCCATCTGAAAGACTATTAATTTTATTAGGGTCAGACGGAGGATCAAACCTGCGGTCTCTGGATTACTAGTCCAGTATGTTACCACCAGACTACAGATCCGTCTGTAATGAGAAATCTTTCCTGCAAGCTGAATTATAAAGACATGAGGCATCTCCTCCTACCTCTCTAGCATAAAGCCTGTCAAATTCTAATAATAATATTATGTATACAAGTATTGCTGTATGTTTACAGATGGGCATTACCGGACCCCATGGCACAGGCAGGATTCTATCACCAGCCTAATATCTCCGGTGATGATCGCGCCCTCTGTTTCACGTGCAATGTGTGTCTGGTCTGCTGGGAGCCTACAGATGAACCCTGGTATGTTGCAGATTGTTTGATAATGGGTTTTTGTACATGCAGTACTCGACAATGGAAAATCTCTATATACTTTATTAAGTTTAAACTTTATTTATTTTACAACGATTGCAAAGCAAGTTTTAACAACTTATATTAATCACTCTTGTTGGGGCGGATGAAAGCGTAAATGTGGTCATTCGTGTGGGAGATACCCGGAGAAAACCCACCTGTCCGATCTGGCGACCACCATACCACCTCACATACTTTCCAGTTCGAGTATCGAACCCGGGTTGCATTGGTGAGAAGCGAGCGCGCTAACCACTGCGCTAATCGGACAGCCTGTTGGACCTATATATTAAACTGTCCTCTGACATCTGTAACTTATTTTGTTTTTACTCCAGAACACTGAAATTATATGTTATATGTATATTATATAAATTATGACTTCAGGTCGGAACACGAGAGACACTCTCCATCTTGCCCGTTTGTAAAAGGCGAGCACACGCAGAATGTTCCCCTGTCCGTGACGTATGCCACCCAGCCTGCCCTGCCCCACAGTGCCTCGGGGGAGAAGATAGCGTGTGTGAGCGCCACCTCCAGTGAGGATTATATCGCAACTTCAACAAAGCACGGCCATGTGGTCGTCTGGAGCCTGAAGCATAAAATGAAGGTATGGGAGTGTTCTTATCTACATCAAACTTTCCCGAAAAACTATAGTCTATTTAGTTTAAACTTTGTTTACTTAGTTTTGTGACATCGTGTACGCTTTCAAAAAACTAATACAAAGTATTTTTGAACTTTTTAGATATTTTAGTCATGTTTTAATCAAAATAATATTTGTATTTGCGTTATTTTTATCCGAATATACATGTGGTTTGTCGTTGAGAGCGCCAGAATTAACCACTGCATGATTTATTCCTACACATCGGAACTCTCAAAAACCAAGTTTTTGCAACATAAATTGGAATTTTATGTACTTTTTAATCATTTGTCTGACTGGTGTTGCACACACTCTGGCAAAGTTTTGTGAAGGCTGCAATGAACAAATGTTCATCCTAATGAGATGACCCCTTCCCACCACTACTGTTAACCTTCAACCCCTAGTCTCCTTGACAACTGACAGATAAGCATCGGAACCATGTATGGTGAGGTGCACACTGACTGTTCATGCTAATGAGATGACCCCATCCCACCACTACTGTTAACCTTTAACCCCTAGTCTCCTTGACAACTGACAGATAAGCATCGGAACCATGTATGGTGAGGTGCACACTGGCTGTTCATGCTAATGAGATGACCCCTTCCCACCACTACTGTTAACCTTTAACCCCTAGTCTCCTTGACAACTGACAGATAAGCATCGGAACCATGTATGGTGAGGTGCACACTGACCGTTCATGCTAATGAGATGACCCCATCCCACCACTACTGTTAACCTTTAACCCATAGTCTCCTTGACAACTGACAGATAAGCATCGGAACCATGTATGGTGAGGTGCACACTGACTGTTCATGCTAATGAGATGACCCCATCCCACCACTACTGTTAACCTTTAACCCCTAGTCTCCTTGACAACTGACGGATAAGCATCGGAACCATGTATGGTGAGGTGCACACTGGCTGGTCATGCTAATGAGATGACCCCTTCCCACCACTACTGTTAACCTTTAACCCCTAGTCTCCTTGACAACTGACAGATAAGCATCGGAACCATGTATGGTGAGGTGCACACTGACTGTTCATGCTAATGAGATGACCCCATCACACCACTACTGTTAACCTTTAACCCCATGTCTCCTTGACAACTGACAGATAAGCATCGGAACCATGTATGGTGAGGTGCACATTGAATGATACATAACAAAATATCATCTCACAAACCAAGATCTGTTAGTTTATACAAATTTATTTTAGCTTGATTGCGAAACAAGTTCTTACAACTTATATTAATCACTCTCGAGACCTCATTCCTGATGGAATCCATCGCCACGAGGGAGAGAGAAGAGGCAACGTGGAAATTAAATGACTTGCATAAGGATACAATCGTAACGGCTCCAGCAGGGATCGAACTCCGGGCCTTTCGCACCTGAAGCGAATGCGCTACCTCTGCGCTATCACGACTTCCGCTGCGCTATCACGACTTCCACATACCAAGATCTGTTGCATCTAATCAGTCAATTCATGATTGTTTTCAGAAACACAGTCAGTTTGTAATAAATCCTTCGGAGACTCCAATAGCTCTGAAGACTGGTTTACAAGTGGACAGGCAGAGAAAGCAAACCAGTCTCACATGTGCGCAAGATGCACAAATGGAGGACAGCCTGGAAATACCATCCACCAAAGGAGCTGAAGGGTATGTCAGTCTGCTAGAAAATGAAATTCATGTCAGTCAAGCAGTTGTTCGTGGAGTGTGCTAGTCTTGTTTATTTTAATATTTATCCATTTATATGAAAAAGTTGGCAGTTTCTTACGGAGGTTGGTGCACCCAAGTACTGGTTAACCGCTGGAGCCTGCCCAGGAAAGGTGTTGTTAAGTAAACTGCCCACCGGCGATATAGCCCGAAATGGTGCTGATGCAGGCGTAAAACCCGAAATATAACATAATTTAATATTTATCCCCGCCATTTCAAGGAAGAATATTGTTTGTGTGTCCGTCCGTAGCCAGTTCTCAATATATGAAATGGGTGGAATTTTCTGAAACTTAAAATAAATATGTATCACCATAGTGTTGTGGTGCATGTACACTTTATGTGGGAATCGACCTGTAAAACGTGAGTTATTGCCCTTTAATTGACTAAAAATCTGCACATTTTAACGTCCAGAGCCAGTTCGGTGGGTTAATCAATTCATCGAATGTTCTTGTTTCTTTTTGCATTGTTAGGTGGCTATATATGTGTACACGGTCCTATCCCATTGATACACATTGCTCCAGTGTAATTGTTATAGTGACGATATATATATATATATACGAGACCTCGGTTTAAAGTCCCAACAGGTATACAATGTACTTAACCCGGCGCGATATAGCCTGAACTGTGCTGATGCGCCGTTGAACCAAATAAAATAGAAATAAAGTCCCAACAGACGGATCTGTAGCCCAGTGGTAAACCGCTGGACTGGTAATCCAGGGATCGCAGGTTCGATCCCCCGTCTGACCCTAATAAAATCCTATAACGTCTTTCAGATGGGACGTTAAACCGAGGTCTCGTGTCGGTGCTTTACACCGTGCACGTAAAAGAACCATAGGAGACTCTGTAATGGGTCTCTGTCTGTATCATTGCACTATCCTCCAAAATCTAAAATTACTAATCTCTTCAGGAGGCGTCGCTCATATGGGCAACCGGTAGCGACGATAAATAAACGTAAAACACACACTTAAAGTCCCATCTAAAAGAAACAATTATATTTTAGATAAAGATCAAATTTTATTTATTTATGGATTGAACCTGCGATCCATGGATTACCAATCCAACGTGTTAACCACTGGACTTCAGGTCCGTCTGTTGTAGAGCCGGGAGGAATATACTATATAGGGATTGAACCGTCCGTCTGTCACAGGTATCATATAATACAAGAACGTTATGTTTAATCAGGTCCCAGGATGATGTGGATGCCAAGAAGACGATACTGATGGACATTCGGTTTACATTAGGAGAGAGTGAAGCAAAGGAAGAACTTATGGAGATCCCACTACATGAAACATCTTCTCTGTCCGACGGTATGATACAGCATCCCTTTCATGTACCATGCTTTAGTTTAGTTTATACAATTTTATTTTAGCTCGATTGCGAAACAAGTTCTTATAACTTATACTAATCACTCTTGAGACCTCATTCCTGATGGAATCCATCGCCACAAGGGGGAGAGAAGAGGCATGTGGAATTTAAATGCCTTGCCTAAGGACACAATCATAACGGCTCCAGCGGGGCTCAAACTCCGGGCCTTTCGCACGTGAAGCGAACGCGCTACCACTGAGCTATCACGACTTCCACAACCATGCGTTGAAGTCCCGCTTCCAAGAAAATGAATCATATGTTTAAACTTGATTTATTTTATAAGGATTGCAAAGCAATATAATTAATCACTCTCGTTGGCTCGGATGAAAAGTGTAAATGTAGTCATTCATGTGGGAGGAAACCGAAGTACCCGGAGAAAAACCAACCTGCCCGATCTGGCGACCACCGTACCATCTCACATGCTTCCCGGTCGGAGGATCGAACACGGGTTGCATTGGTGAGAAGCGAGCACGCTAACCACCATCTCACATACTTCCTGGTTATATATAGACTATTGCTATACCAAGAGGTTTTATGTAGCATGTTTATCCATCATTGTTTGGCATTGGTAGATTTTTAACTACATCTTTAAAACAGGGAGAATCATAAAGTTATATTCCGGTTCAAAATTACCTGTCGCAATTTCTTAGAATAATTTTTTTTATGTAGTTAGCATGTAATTGTATTTGTTTTAATAACCAGTATTACCCAATGTTGCAATAAAGAAACATTTTTAGGGTTTTTTCTAGAACCCTGCCCTTTCTAGCTTTTTTAAATTTTGTATTTTTTTTATCTTTTATATATATGCTTTCAATAGAAGTGCTAGGTACCCTGCCTCTTTTCTGACCCATCCTGCCCCTTGTTGACCCACACTGCCCTTTTTTCCACTCTAGAATAAACCTTGATTTTTAATTCAGACAAACCTGTGTTAGTGGTCTATTTAGCAGTCAACCTGTATTAAGATACCAGTTTCCAGATTCCCAATGTTGTTTTATTATACATTTGACCTCTATTAAGCATGCACCTGTGCTAAGCAGCCACTTTCTGTGATTCCCTTAGCTGGCTGATTTAGACAGATTATATATTATATTCAATATTTCTGCCCTCAACAGAAATATATAATTTCACAGCATACGATATATTCTATATGAAACACCTGAAATCCAAATGGAGTAACATATGGTGCAGTTCAGTGAGATTATTTCATACAAATCGTCATTTTCTTGACATTATATTGCAGAAATGTTTAAAATGATTTTTTTATTGCAGTTTCAGGCCCCTTTGGGGGTAACCTGATTTATTTTCTCTGTCAATAACTAGTAGGGGTCGGAGAGCCAATCCCCTAGTAGCTGTACAGTTTTTTCAATTTATAAATATTTAATATAATATATACATAAAATCAATGCATGATATGTACAATTTTCAATATCTACTGTATGAAATTTAGTATAGATATGCGTACATTGTATTTAGTACTTTGGCTGAGTTATTATATTCCTGGATTTGAACAGAATACAAAAATTGGTTTGGTATCTGGTTTTTAATTATTTAAAGTATTTATATTTTTCTCATAATCTGAAAAATGCTGTCATTGATCTGCAATTCCATATAATGGTTTATATAATTATATATAAGTTTATATAAGTTGTTCAGTTTTCAAATACAGTGATAAAGAAGACGCCCCACATTGCCTGTTATGTATTTCTCAATTCCGTAGCCTAGTTATCAGGGCTTCGAAAATTTTCAAAACCAAATCGGTCCGGGCCGAAATCGAGTCAGTACCCCCCCCCATCATGTCCTGCCAATATGTTTGCACCCCCCACCCCCCCATAAAATCGTAAGTAAGTAAACCCAATTTGCTTTTTTTGCTTTATTTCCATGCTGTCACCAGTCAATTATATTTAAAAATCGCATGTATGTTCAGGACAAACTGTACTTTACCCGTTACTATAGGTCTGGTAAATTTTCCTTTTGTCTAATAATAGTTTTAAGTGTACGGCATTTAAAAATAAATGAATGGTAGGACATTTTGGTAGAGGTAAATTTTATCTAGTCACCTGTATCACCGGTGGAAGCGGGTGAACTCGGCCCAAATCGAACTCGGTCCCGTCAAACTATATTATATCAACTGCCTCTGAAAATGTGGCATCTGATCAGGGTCTGCACTGTTTGTCGGTTACGTCGGCAAACCATATATGACGCTGATGAGTTGTAAATGACAGACGGATCTAGACTCACTAAAAGCCAGGTTGCCAGTCTGGACGTTGTCATTCGGATTACCAGTCCGAATTTTGTTTTGATCCAGGTTGCCAAGCCGGTCATTTGACTCTTTAAACATCACAGATATACTGCGTTGTGCCATTTCAATATTGAATTGAAGGGCGCTGTACAATAAAAATACTAAACATTATATACCCGTCGTATATTTTGAGTACATTCCGAGTCATAACGGATTTTCGGATTTCTATTTAAAATATTAATTATTATTTAATTGCAAATTAATCCTAGCACACTTCTTTAATTTAATGCAAACATTTTAAAAACAAATTCTTTATAAAATTCTAAAATAATCGACTGTCAATCATTCAGTCCACTTCAAAGAAACTAACAAATGTCGGTAGTTTTGCTGTAAACATCAAACGATTACCGCACTAATTTCATGTAATTGACATGACATGCATTGATCGCCTGATCACCATGGAGACATGGGACCTCAGGTGGCAATTATCCAGTTCGATCGTAAATTGGAAACGTGTGAAATGTGTCAACGGATTATACTTACCAAATTAGGTTCGTTATAGACCGATTTCTTGACTTTTTCAACAATATTTTGGACCGATTTTTAAAGGTATTTTGACTGTTAGAATCGGTCTGAAATAATAAAAATCGGTCGAAAACCGACAAACTGGTAATTTTCGAAGCCCTGCTAGTTATCTAGAACCGGTGTGTTGTTTATTTTCAGATAATAAATCTTTCCTTCGACCAAATGAAGACATCCAAGTTACATCCCTTTGTGTTGTTGAAAAACCAGAAGCTGAAGGCAGTGAGAACACTGTAACAAAATTTGCTTCTAAGAAAGATCAACGAGTGAAAGTAAAGAAAAGGCCGATTCAGCCGAGTGTTATATGTGGAGTGTCGTTACGACGTCCCAAAAACCAGTCCAATTGTGATGACGATGATACTGTGAATGCCAATGTACAAACGGACGTACAGTTAATGAATAAAGTTAACGAGAGTGTTAGTGGGGAAACTTCCCCGCAGATAATTACTGACGCCGACTGTGATACGCTTTCTCAGACAGTGCCCACGGATGACGATATTTTGAATTCCTCCACAAACTTTATACCGTACCTTCTTGTGGTGTCGGTGAATGAGGATTTAAAACGGATTTCAAAACAGCCTAGTACAGATTCGCTGAAGCCGTCGACGAGTTCGGGAAATATGGTGCCTACATTGGGTAGTATGTCCATGAATCACCCTGACTGGAGTCTGCTAGATATGTACGACTCTGACCCAGATGTTCAGATAATTAAGGTGACGCCAGGTCCCACTTCCCTATCCACGAGCAGTCCGACCGAGAGTAGTAAACAAGAGGAAATGGCGGAAAGTAGCGGTAGCGGGAAAGTCTCCATGCCGGAATGCGCAATAAAGCGACTTTCAAGTCAGAGGTCGGGAAATGTCTTGCAGTGTTTAGAACTTCCGTGCGATCTTCAGTGTGAACATTTGGAAGTGAAATCTATATGTCCGACTTTGGATAAGCAGCATATAGTTGTAGTCGTGTCCCCAACATCGGTGTGTTCATCACAATCTAGTTTTACGTTATCCGAATGTACGGATTCAAAGAATGAATCCACTGATCCATCGATAGTAGTGATAAGTTCAAACAGTGACTCGCTAGCAGATTCTTCTAAGAAATCATGTGGATTCTCGGAAATGAGTGGAACTAGTTTGTCTTATGATAATACGAATACGAATACCACCGCTGATGTAGCGTCGGATGCAGTGTCACCTAATCACGGGTGTATTCTCATTTACAAATTCAGTTACGATTGTGATAGTATGTATGCGTCGATAGAGGAGAAGCCTGTGATTACTCGGCAAGTGGAAGCGTGCGAGGGCGGGGTGACAAGTGTGTTCGTGTTGCCGGGAGAAATCTGCGACCAGACGAATGAAGATGACCTGGTCCAGTGTGATGACGAAATATTTGTCACGGCCCCGTCCCAGGACTCGATGCATAACAGCAATCCGTCTGGACTGTACGGGCAATTGGCTGTGATATATACTAGTGGAAAAATGAGTATTTTGAACGTTTGTGATTTAGCTCTACTTGCCACGATATATCCACCGATAAGCGATAGGTTCATAGATGTTACCTTCTGTTCTGGTAAGTTACATTATTCAATCCCACTCTAAGCTGGAATTCCCTCCAAACCGGACAAATTTCTTGGTCCCAAATTTCCCCGGCTTCATTCCTGGTCAGAATTTTTGGGAGAAGTGCGAGATCGCGTCCTTAAATGGTGTTGTTTAATAAATGTCAACAAACTATGGTTAAAATGCACAGTATGACCATTAAATACAACATTTGAATAGAACGAGTGCTTTATAATGGGCCAGTGTATCTTACTGGACAAAAGTTTGTATGAAAAGTGTAAAAAAAATACATATGTAAATAAAAAATGGGAGAAGTGGGGCCCCCAGAGAGTGAAGTCACTGTCAGGGTCCCTAGGGACGACTATTTCGCCCACATCGCCCAATAGAATAATCCCTGTTGTTCATTGTAAAAAGACTATCTGCCAAGGGAGGTAATAGAACGTTAGATGTCTGACTCTCTCATCGTTATGTTATATTCATGGAGAAAAGTTTAGCGCATCTTAATTTTTTTCCCCATCTATCATTATTTCATATAGACCGTATACTGTAAAATAACTTCCTATATTCTCAGATATATGCTCTGTGAAAGTGATTCGTGTATGCCGTTCTTATTTTTTCAAAGCGATTTTATCGCCATTTTATAATTCATCCGGTATTATCTATTTTCAGGAATTGATAGACTGTGTCTGTGTTCGAGTCAAGGGAACTTGTATTTCTACCAGCTAAGTGAAGATTTACCAGACCAGTCTGATAGCATGATAGAAGGGGAATTAACTCCCACGACAGAGCTTATAGATTCAGTATTTTCCAGAGATAGCAGCACTCGCTTAGAAGACGGTGTGGAGCAATCACCTAAAAGTAGTACAAGTAAGTTAGCATGTCCATACGTCTTTCTGTGTGTTATACTTTGTCTTGTAGGTTTCTTGTTTTACAGTGTGCATGCTTACATGTATATACATGTACATTACGGATATTTTTATCTGAATATACAAACAGTGTTTTACACATGCCTGGTAAAGGACCAGATAGCCAAATCGATAATAGTAGGGTATTGCACCCAGTATTTTGTCCAGCTGTCAGTTATGCAGACAAACTGCTGAACACAAAATTCCTTCCATTTGGGGGGACTTACAGTTTGAAAGGTCCGTCTCCGTGGTCGAGTGGTTAAGGTCGCTGACTTGTATATCGCTGTAACCTATCATCACTGATGGTCACGGGTTCGAGCCCCGCTCAGACCGTGTCTCATTTATATGAAAAAGTTGCCAGTTTCTTATGGAGGTTGGTGCACCCAAGTACTGGTTAACCGTTGGAGCCTGCCCAGGAAAGGTGTTGTTAGGTAATCTGCCTGTCGGCGATATAGCCCAAAATGGTGCTGATGCAGGCGTAAAACCCGAAATATAACATTATATAACAGTTTGAAAGGTGTCATTTTTCAAAAAGTCATGAACAGTAAATTATCAAGGCAGAGTTTGTACGACTTACTGTTTACAACAAAATATGTTGCATTGCAGGCTCCGATCTTCTGGCCAAGAGGCAGTTAACATTCGAGTCATTAAGTCTCGTGTATAGCCTGATCCAGTTTGAGAATCTGATGCCGAGGTTTACCGCGACTGTGCCGCCATGTTGGATGGAGATGCAACAAGAACAGCAACAGCGCCGCCACCCTCAGCATCTACAACATCAAGGGGAGGCCACTCAGCACACCAGAACGTGGAGGCTTCAACCAGACAGGTATTAAGGCGAAATTAAGAAAATAACACATGTACATGTATCTGATTTTATGACAGTATACTTTTCATTTTTGCAAAACAAATATTTAAAAAAAAATCTTTACGATAAAAGTTCCTTTACGATTATTCGAATACTGAAGTAGTAACCGGGCGTCAAATATATCTTTGATATATCGCAGACTGAAATATTCACATACAGTTGTACTTTAATTGTTCAGAACTAATTAGGTCACCCTCTATAAATAAAGCAATCTATCTAAGCCTTCAAAACAGGTATTTATTGTAATATTTCAGGGCTCATTCTAGAGGGAGACATGGGCGAAATAGTCATCCTAGGGACCATGACTTCGTCCCCATGGGTGCTCCCACTTCTTCCTAATAAATATATTACAATTCTTTACAATTTTCATACAAATTTTGTCCAGTAAGATACACTGGCCCATTAGAAAGCACTCGTATTTAAAAGTTGTATTTAATGGTAATACTGTGTATTTTAACCATATTTTGTCGAAATTTATTAAATAACACCATTTAAGGACGCAATCACGCGCTTTCTCACTTTTCCCTAGAATGAACCCAAACAAACAAAAATCAATTACTAGTTTATGATGTTGGGAATTAGGTGTTCAAATATCTAGTTTAGTGATGTTGGGAATTAGGTGTTCAATTATCTAGTTTATGTGATGTTGGGAATTAGGTGTTCAAATATCTAGTTTATGTGATGTTGGGAATTAGGTGTTCAATTATCTAGTTTATGTGATGTTGGGAATTAGGTGTTCAATTATCTAGTTTATGTGATGTTGGGAATTAGGTGTTCAATTATCTAGTTTATGTGATGTTGGGAATTAGGTGTTCAAATATCTAGTTTATGTGATGTTGGGAATTAGGTGTTCAAATATCTAGTTTATGTGATGTTGGGAATTAGGTGTTCAATTATCTAGTTTATGTGATGTTGGGAATTAGGTGTTCAAATATCTAGTTTATGTGATGTTGGGAATTAGGTGTTCAATTATCTAGTTTATGTGATGTTGGGAATTAGGTGTTCAATTATCTAGTTTATGTGATGTTGGGAATTAGGTGTTCAAATATCTAGTTTATGTGATGTTGGGAATTAGGTGTTCAAATATCTAGTTTTATGTGATGTTGGGAATTAGGTGTTCAAATATCTAGTTTTATGTGATGTTTGGAATTAGGTGTTCAAATATCTAGTTTACGTGATGTTTGGAATTAGGTGTTCAAATATCTAGTTTATGTGATGTTGGGAATTAGGTGTTCAAATATCTAGTTTACGTGATGTTTGGAATTAGGTGTTCAAATATCTAGTTTATGTGATGTTGGGAATTAGGTGTTCAAATATCTAGTTTACGTGATGTTTGGAATTAGGTGTTCAAATATCTAGTTTACGTGATGTTTGGAATTAGGTGTTCAAATATCTAGTTTATGTGATGTTGGGAATTAGGTGTTCAAATATCTAGTTTACGTGATGTTATGATGGTATTCTAATATTTCAGTAATACATGGGACGAACACCTGCTGGAGATCGTACTGCCTCGTGTATGCTGTGTGGGACATGTCGACATTAAGTTCGCCATCAACCTGCTCTGCCCCCTTACTCCAAATATACAGATCACTCTGCTGAAGCAGAACATAAATGCTATTGGTCGCCAGCCAAAGTTGGGACCAGAAGCAACGTCGACGCCTGTGGACAGTAAAATTAACTTTAACATAAATCAAACGTATAATTCTGACGAGTCCGATTCATCCTCCTCATCCGGTACATCACCTGTGATAAACAATGTACTTGATCCTCACTTCCTCGAGAGTCACAATGCAGAGATTCTCTGTGGTCCCGTCAGTATATCCGACTGTCTAGATCTCTCGGGTAACAGCGGGCTCTTGTCCCTTGCCAGCCCGCAGCTTCTCTTGTCCAAACCTAGATCTTTCCTACTTCATATCAAAGGGTTTCCTAGCAAACGGATACAACAGCAAACAGAAAAATCCAAGGTAGGAACCATGTTGCAATTTATTTTAGTTTAAATAATGATTACAGTGGCCATCATTTGCTAGATGTCCGTCTGTCGTGCCATCCAGTGTCTAGACATCTTAGTTTTGTGTTTAGTCTATTACTCTGTTAAGGGGCCTCTGTGGCCAAGTGATTATACACTGTTGACTTCAAATCACATGCCCCTCACCACTGTATAAACACCGCCTCCGTGGTCGAGTGGTTAAGGTCGCTGACTTGTATACCACTGTAACCTATCATCACTGATGGTCACGGGTTCGAGCCCCGCTCAAACCGTGTCTCATTTATATGAAAAAGTTGGCAGTTTCTTACGGAGGTTGGTGCACCCAAGTACTGGTTAACCGCTGGAGCCTGCCCAGGAAAGGTGTTGTTAGGTAATCTGCCCTCCGGCGATATAGCCCAAAATGGTGCTGATGCAGGCGTAAAACCCGAAATATAACATAACATAACTCGCCACTGTATGTTCGAATATAAATTGATTTTGGCCAACTTTTCAGATACTGTGTACGATAGATTGACAATTTAGATTACAGTCAAACCTGTGTTAGTGGTCACCTCTATTAAGCCGCCAACCTGTATTAAGCAGCCAGTTAACATATTCCCAATGTGTTGTTTATTATATATTTGACCTCTATTAAGCAGCCACCTGTGCTACGCAGCCACTTTCTGTGATTCCCTTGGATGGCTGCTTAAGACAGGTTTGACTGTACATAATATTTAATGTGGTACTGCTTGTTATTGACTTTAATTGCTGATAGAAAAAACACCTGGGTAAAACTTTTGGCCATAAGTATACATTTGGACACAAGTCTATGCAACGGCTTGGACTGCAGTGTTCTCACCATGTCGATGAAACGCCCAGTTTGAAATTGCTATAACCCTGTTTAGTTTATACAAATATTATTTTAGCTCGATTGCGAAACTAGTTCTTACAACTTATATTAATCACTCTCGAGACATCATTCCTGATGGAATCCATCGCCACGAGGGAGAGAGAAGAGGAAACGTGGAATTTAAATGCCTTGCCTAAGGGCACAATCGTAACGGCTCAAGCAGGGCTCGATCTCCGGACCTTTTGAACCTGAAGCGAACCCTGTTTGAATCAAGTTACCCTGTTTGAAAATATCTTTGCTGAGAACATGAATTATGATACAGTGATTATAATGTACTATTTTATGCTAGAATATTCTCCGATTGCTCCTACAATGCATCTAATATTTAGTCAATGTACTGAGGGCATGCCCACACACCCACTAGCACCCGTTATGGACCTCGCTGCATGTTTTTTGGTGAACTGTGTTTTCTTTTCTTTTTTCTTTACCCCGTTTTGAATTTTCTTTTCTTTACCCCGCCTCCGTGGTCGAGTGGTTAAGATCGCTGACTTGTATATCACTGTAACCTATCATCACTGATGGTCACGAGTTCGAGCCCCGCTCAGGCCGTGTCTCATTTATATGAAAAAGTTGGCAGTTTTCTTACGGAGATTGGTGCACCCAAGTACTGGTTAACCGCTGGAGCCTGCCCAGGAAAGGTGTTGTTAAGTAAACTACCCGCCGGCGATATAGCCCGAAATGGTGCTGATGCAGGCGTAACACCCGAAATATCTTTCCTTTACCCTGTTTTGAATTTTCTTTCCTTTACCCTGTTTTGAATTTTCTTTTCTTTAACCTGTTTTGAATTTTCTTTCCTTTACCCCGTTTTGAATTTTCTTTCCTTTACTCTGTTTTGAATTTTCTTTCCTTTACCACGTTTTGAATTTTCTTTCCTTTACCCCGTTTTGAATTTTCTTTCCTTTACCCTGTTTTGAATTTTCTTTCCTTTACTCTGTTTTGAATTTTCTTTCCTTTACCACGTTTTGAATTTTCTTTCCTTTACCACGTTTTGAATTTTCTTTCCTTTACCACGTTTTGAATTTTCTTCTGGGGTAGAAGCCTGTACTGAATACATGTACTTTACAACTGTGTGTACGTTGTATGACAGGAGATTAAGAAGAAGCGCACAGCAGCTCAGGCTTCAGACAAGAACAGAACAAAGACGATCAAGGCTTTATTCGAGAACTATTCCACAACAGCGGCGGGAAAGACCCGGGTAGATAGCTTTAAGGGCTGCGACTGGCTTACAGAACTATCCATCACCATTAGAAAGACCAAGAAAACAAATATAGCTAGAGAACGGTACATACTGTATATTAACTGTTAAAACATACTGCATATATTAACTGTTAAACATACTGTATATATTAACTGTTAAACATACTGCATATATTAACTGTTAAACATACTGAATATTAACTGTTAAGCATACTGCATGTATTAACTGTTAAACATACTGCATATATATATATATATATATATTAACTGTTAAACATACTACATATATTAACTGTTAATCATACTACATATATTAACTGTTAAACATACTGCATATATTAACTGTTAAACATACTGTATATATATTTAAACATACTACATATATTAACTGTTAAACATACTACATATATTAACTGTTAAACATACTGCATATATTAACTGTTAAACATACTGTATATATATATTAACTATTAAGCATACTGTATATATATACAGGGGCCACGCTGTCAGTCGCCACAAGAGCCAAATGGCGATTTTGCGATAGAAATGGCTCCTAAAATTTCAATTTGGCGATTCTCAGAAAATTGCACAAAAAAATCGGCATAAATAACGTTTATGCCATATTTTAACCTTTCATACTCGACTGGTTTTATTTACAATTGACTACGGCGCTTTCCAGTTAAAGAAAATTCGATACACAGTCTGTGTTCATTGTATCTTTGACTGGTTACAATTTTTTTGCTCTGATATACGCTATCGTTTGGCGAAACAATCGATTCACAGTCAAAACAGCTGTGTACATGTGCTGGAGGCATGAAATATTCCCATCATAAATGGCAATCAAAACAAACTTGTAAATTAGCGGTATATGATCACACATTTACAGTGTTGTATAATGGGAATTGATTTGATAATTGAGGTCCTTTATGAAAACGGCAGTACTTGATTGGTGAAATGATGACATTGTTTGAAGATTATGTAAACATGATCGGATGACCGAATGACTGTAACTTGTGTACATAATTAGGTAATAATGATTTTCGTGTCCTCAACTATAAAAAGTGAATGAAACTTGTCCAAATCGCCGATAAATAAACGTTAAAAAAAAAAATCCAAATCGTCACTTGTCAAAATGGCTACTTTCGGTTTTAAACGTCCGAAATGGACTTAGTGAATGAAACCTAGACAGCCTGATGAACATTTCCATTGACGGCCCAGACAAGTTCAACTTCAAATCGGCATTTGAAATGTGGTCCAAGAAGAACAGACGCATTTTGAACTGAATGTTGTGCAATTTGTTAGACATAGGCCTAGTGGATACATTGTATGTAATTCTGATGTATTTTTAAATTATTATGACCAAGAAAATAATTAAAGTTGTAAAAGTTCATTGGATTGTCTTCAAAAATGAGCATGTCTTTTTTTGAGCTTAAAGTTCATTTGAAATGTAATCCTGTGTTGGCTTCCATTATTAATCACTGTCACAGGGCTACATTGTAAAATAAACTTTTAGCTTTTACAGGTACCAGTATGCATTCTTTCATTCTAATTTCTATATTAATACTTCTTCCAGAAAAAAACTGGCTAGATTCTCACCATTTACAAATAAAAATACCAAAAAAAATCAAACCAGGGAGGGGTCTACACCCCTCCGGAGGGGACGACACCCTCCCGTAGGGGACGACACCGCTCCCGCCCCATCTTTCAAACAGATAAGTGGCCCCAACTTTTTTCGGCCCAGTGTGGGCCCTGTATATATATATATTAACTGTTAAACATACTGTATACATATATATATTAACTGTTAAACATACCATATATATTAACTGTTAAACATACTGCATATATTAACTGTTAAACATACCATATATATTAACTGTTAAACATATTGCATGTATTAACTGTTAAACATACTGCATATATTAACTGTTAAGCATACTGCATGTATTAACTGTTAAACATACTGCATATATTAACTGTTAAACATACTGCATGTATTAACTGTTAAACATACTGCATATATTAACTGTTAAACATACTACATATATTAACTGTTAAGCATGTTCTTTACCTTGAATACTTATCATTCTGTGCATATAGAGGATCGTACACAGGGAAAAATCATATCATGCATTCATAATGAACAATGGGTATCACCTTCATTTAATGGTCTAAATACATATTTGTGAATATTATACAGAGATGTGAATACTGACTAATATTCCAGTAGCAATGTTATAATATAAAAATGAACTGAACAAATAATTGACTTGATTTCGAATACCTGGGGAGTGTCCAATTCTTTCAAATGAGGGTGCTCACCAGCTGACTTACAGTAGGTCAGTGGTTCTACCAGTGTACCCGCCCGTGCCTGAAATCCTGCTGGAAGGGGCACCCCGTGTCTTCCTACACCAATAATAGCTGGAGTCGCCGTATGATTTTGACCTAAGCTGCTGATGCGACGTTAACCCCAAAATACAAACAAACAAATTCGACTTAATTTCAGGGTACAGAGAAATGCTGTTATCGATTTGATTAGTTTTCATGAGAAGCTGCTGTCGACGGTGGCTTTCGATGAAGGTTATCTGTTAACAGGCATCAGTCCAGACCATGTACAGAACATGTGCCTCGATGTTCTCACGTGGATCACCAATATACAGATGAATGATCCTGATAAAAGGTATAACCATGTGGTTGACACCAGGTGGTCTGTTCCTCCTAGAGTAAGGATGGTCAAACTCGTGTTAGTCATAATCTATTATTAAGTAGCAAACAGTCCGCCTCCGTGGTCGAGTGGTTACGGTTGCTGCCTTGCATACCACTGTAACCTATCATTACTGATGGTCACTTGTTCGAACCCCGCTCAGACCGTGTCTATTTATATGAAAAAGATGGCAGTTTCTTACGTAGGTTGGTGCAACAAGTACTTGTTAACCGCTGGAACGTGCCCAGGAAAGCTGTGGTTAGGTAAACTGCCCGCTGTCGAAATATCCCAAAATGGTGTTGATGAAGGCATACAACCAGAACAAACATGTAGCCAACCTGTATTAAGCAGTCGGCTTCAAAATTTAGAAACTGGCATTTTTATTACATTTTCGGACTCTATTAAAGCAGCATTACATCGTAAAAAAGGATGTTTTGTGTAAAATATAAATACTAATGTGTGTGTGTTAACAAAAATCGAAATAGTCGCTCAGAAACGATAAAATTTCAATAAATTTAAACAGTCGTATACGCGAATTTGTTTATCAACACACGAAATGTAAACACGCACAGCGCGCATGCGTGAAACAATAGAGGATGTAGAAAACAACGTATATATTTTGAACATGAAATACTATCTATCTTCCTCTAATGTCGAACCACTCGCGGTGATGTAGAAATGTCCCTAAAAGACTTAGCTAACAGAGGTATGAATCAACATATCAAGTAATTTAATTAAAAAAGACAACATGGGACAAATGGGGACGATGCATTCCAAATGTAAACAAGTGCGGACGATGCGTTCCGGTTGTAAACAAGTACGTGACTGATCGACTCGGAAAGTCCTACTTTCGGTTTCGAGTTTGTTTTATCGCAAAAAAAACTGTTTACCGAATGAACATAAGAATACAAAGCATAATGTTAGAATGTGTAGCAGCATTGCTACCCATACGTAAAAATTGAATTTTTCAAATATCTTTTATTTCATACGATGTAATGCTGCTTTAACCCTTTCAACCCCACAGGCCTCTAAATAGGCTTATGAAAAGTGTAGATCCAGATGAGCCGGCTCGTAATGAGCCGTCTCATCAGGATCTGCACTTTTTTGCCAGTAATAATTATTACTATTTTTAGATAAAATTACCCATTTTGATAAATGAACTGATCCAAATGTAATTTTGTTATTAATTTATTGGTCTAAAAATATCATGGACCAGTCCATGTCAGTTACTTGGGGTTGAAAGGGTTAATATTGAAAAATGAAAATATAAGATAATAATCACAATATCTACCGTAATCGTTTGTGTATAAGACGCACTTTCCCCCTCCAAAATAGTAGGGTTAAGCAAGTATCTGTGCTAAGCAGCCACTTTGTGTACTTTCCTTGGCTAGTGCTTAATGCAGGTTTGATTGTATAACAGCATATTTGGAGTGACAGTATTTGAGCCAAAATTGGGAGTAAACTCCTGAACAATATTTGAAAATATAAATCCATTATTCCAGCAATTGGTGACATACAGTCAAACCTGTGTTAGTGGTCACCTCCATTAAGCAGCCAACCTGTACTAAGCAGCCAGTTTCCAGATTCCCAATATGTTGTTTTATTATACATTTGACCTCTATTAAGCAGCCACCTGTGCTAAGCAGCCACTTTCTGTGATTCCCGTGGCTGGCTGCTTAAGACAGGTTTGACGGTATTGTATGATACAATGATGACTGTGTGTACACATATTTTAGTTGTACAGTTTATGCAGCATTATTTTGGCTGTCCGATTAGCGCGCTCTTACCAATGCGACCCGGGTTCGATCCTCGGACCGAGAAGTATGTGAGTTGGTTCGATGGTCGCCAGATCGGACAGGTGGGTTTTCTCCGGGTACTCCGGTTTCCTCCCACATGAATGACCACATAAACGCTTTCATCCGAGCCAACGAGAGCATTATTTTGGACAGATGTAAACTACTACTACTTGTTTACATTATAGAAGCCCAGGCAGGTGCATTTTATCAACTATACAACCGAAGTTAAAACAGATAATGCAGGCTTGTTTTATACAAGGGACGAGAACGACGTCGCATAAATGCTCCCGGCTTCTCTCTCAGTGCATGCAGTAAGTATTACACATTTAGCTGGTACATAAAGACGTACGTTAACCATTTCCTTCATGGAGATTTATGTTAATATGCTATTATATCTCCATACAAACGACATACATATCTATCCCACCTATATAGATATTACTGGGACTACGTGAGATTCTGGCCTTTATTATGAGCATTGGTTTGGGTACTACATTGTCAGTGTATGCCGTATTGGTATCAAAAGGTGTTTCTGTGGGGGAAGGGTTAATTGGCCATATACTGAAAATATACTTGTTGCTTTCAAGGATAGTGAAAACTCGATGGCATATCCTTCAGTATCGCAGTTATCAATTAATATTGCGGTGCAAATATCTACCTGTTACAGGGCTCATATTCTTGGTGAGAAAGCGAGTGATTGCATCTTTAAATGGTATTATTTAATAAATGTCAACAAAATCGGGTTAAAATACACAGTTCTTCGGCATCCGTCAGTCTTGTTGGACTATGGAGTTGAGTCTACAGATGAGCACCGTCTGCTGTGGCTGTACAGTCCGATGCGTGACCTGCAATAGCAGTTGCAGTCACTGGAAGGTGATGCAGTTGGTGGCGGCTCACACTGTTTGACTTTCCTCTAAAATACACAGTATGATCATTAAATACAAAATTTGAATAGAAGGAGTGCTATCTAATGGGCCAGTGTATCTTACTGAACAAAATTGTGAATGAAATTTTTTTTTCAAAATTGAGGAAAAGTTGTGCCCCCCAGGAGGCGAAGTCGGAGTCTCTAGGGCGACTATTTCTCCCTCTAGAATGAGCCCTGGATTAAGTATAATTTGGAACTAAGCTTTGGTGAATAAATTGTGACAACCTAGTTATAGCAAACGATAAATAAAGAAAGTACATGGAAAGGCATCGATGCATTTTCAGAAGAGCATAGATTGTTGTTGTTTCTTTAAAGATGCTATTAATTTCGTGCTAAATTTGCATAGGTATGCCAGCAAAGGAGTTATTTGCTTTTCAGGTACAGTAAACGCTCAACAGACCCAGATTTTGCTCCAGCATTCAATCTAGGTCTTCTAGAAGCTCTGTTGGATTGTCTCCCCTTGCTGCCTTGTGCCTATTCTGCGGGAGGTGTAAAGTGGTTTTTCACATTGCTCAACCGGGTGAAGTGCATGGATGTGGTCAGCACCTCTGCCAAGTGCGCTCAGCTGCTTAGTGCCATGTCTAAGCACTTCCACGAACGTGCTTCTCCTCTTCATGCAATTTTGAAAGCAAGGTAAGTCTGTGTGCACATTGCTTTGGTTTTAATGGATTAATAAGCTTGGATAAGTGACTGATGTAATCTGCTAACAGCTAAATTACCCGTGGAATCTGCTAACAGCTAAATTACCCATGCATTCTGCTAATGGATAAATTACCCGTGCAGTCTGCTAACAGATGAATTACCCATGCATTCTGCTAATGGATAAATTACCCGTGCAGTCTGCTAACAGATGAATTACCCATGCATTCTGCTAATAGATAAATTACCTATACTAACATATAAATTACATGTGCAGTCTGCTTCTCCATAGCTTCGGCATTGATAAATTCAACAGTATACCTGCGTAACTAATACTTACCTTCGTCTTGTGTCTCTGATTAGTTAGGGACCTTTGACTGTGTGGTTGTGTCTTGTAGATGAAACATTGTACTGCTCTGATTAGTTAGGGACCTTTGGGTGTGTGGTTGTCTCTCATAGATGAAACATTGTACTGTCTATGATTAGTTAGGGACCTTTGGGTGTGTGGTTGTCTCTGGTAGATGAAACATTGTACTGTCTATGATTAGTTAGGGACCTTTGAGTGTGTGGTTGTCTCTGGTAGATGAAACATTGTACTGTCTCTGATTAGTTAGGGACCTTTGGGTGTGTGGTTGTGCGATGAAACATTGTACTGTCTCTGATTAGTTAGGGACCTTTGGGTGTGTGGTTGTGCGATGAAACATTGTACTGTCTCTGATTAGTTAGGGACCTTTGGGTGTGTGGTTGTCTCTGGCAGATGAAACATTGTACTGTCTCTGATTAGTTAGGGACTTTGGGTGTGTGGTGCGATGAAACATTGTACTGCTCTGATTAGTTAGGGACCTTTGGGTGTGTGGTTGTCTCTTGTAGATGAAACATTGTACTGTCTATGATTAGTTAGGGACCTTTGGGTGTGTGGTTGTCTCTGGTAGATGAAACATTGTACTGTCTATGATTAGTTAGGGACCTTTGGGTGTGTGGTTGTCTCTGGTAGATGAAACATTGTACTGTCTATGATTAGTTAGGGACCTTTGGGTGTGTGGTTGTCTCTTGTAGATGAAACATTGTACTGTCTATGATTAGTTAGGGACCTTTGGGTGTGTGGTTGTCTCTGGTAGATGAAACATTGTACTGCTCTGATTAGTTAGGGACCTTTGGGTGTGTGGTTGTCTCTGGTAGATGAAACATTGTACTGCTCTGATTAGTTAGGGACCTTTGGGTGTGTGGTTGTCTCTGGTAGATGAAACATTGTACTGTCTATGATTAGTTAGGGACCTTTGAGTGTGTGGTTGTCTCTGGCAGATGAAACATTGTACTGTCTATGATTAGTTAGGGACCTTTGGGTGTGTGGTTGTCTCTTGTAGATGAAACATTGTACTGTCTATGATTAGTTAGGGACCTTTGGGTGTGTGGTTGTGCGATGAAACATTGTACTGTCTATGATTAGTTAGGGACCTTTGGGTGTGTGGTTGTCTCTCGTAGATGAAACATTGTACTGTCTATGATTAGTTAGGGACCTTTGGGTGTGTGGTTGTCTCTCATAGATGAAACATTGTACTGTCTATGATTAGTTAGGGACCTTTGGGTGTGTGGTTGTCTCTGGTAGATGAAACATTGTACTGTCTATGATTAGTTAGGGACCTTTGAGTGTGTGGTTGTCTCTGGTAGATGAAACATTGTACTGTCTCTGATTAGTTAGGGACCTTTGGGTGTGTGGTTGTGCGATGAAACATTGTACTGTCTCTGACTAGTTAGGGACCTTTGGGTGTGTGGTTGTCTCTTGTAGATGAAACATTGTACTGTCTATGATTAGTTAGGGACCTTTGAGTGTGTGGTTGTCTCTGGTAGATGAAACATTGTACTGTCTATGATTAGTTAGGAACCTTTGAGTGTGTGGTTGTGCGATGAAACATTGTACTGTCTCTGATTAGTTAGGGACCTTTGGGTGTGTGGTTGTGCGATGAAACATTGTACTGTCTCTGATTAGTTAGGGACCTTTGGGTGTGTGGTTGTCTCTGGCAGATGAAACATTGTACTGTCTCTGATTAGTTAGGGACCTTTGGGTGTGTGGTGCGATGAAACATTGTACTGCTCTGATTAGTTAGGGACCTTTGGGTGTGTGGTTGTCTCTTGTAGATGAAACATTGTACTGTCTATGATTAGTTAGGGACCTTTGGGTGTGTGGTTGTCTCTGGTAGATGAAACATTGTACTGTCTATGATTAGTTAGGGACCTTTGGGTGTGTGGTTGTCTCTCATAGATGAAACATTGTACTGTCTATGATTAGTTAGGGACCTTTGGGTGTGTGGTTGTCTCTGGCAGATGAAACATTGTACTGTCTATGATTAGTTAGGGACCTTTGGGTGTGTGGTTGTCTCTGGCAGATGAAACATTGTACTGTCTATGATTAGTTAGGGACCTTTGGGTGTGTGGTTGTCTCTGGTAGATGAAACATTGTACTGTCTCTGATTAGTTAGGGACCTTTGGGTGTGTGGTTGTCTCTGGTAGATGAAACATTGTACTGTCTCTGATTAGTTAGGGACCTTTGGGTGTGTGGTTGTCTCTGGTAGATGAAACATTGTACTGTCTATGATTAGTTAGGGACCTTTGGGTGTGTGGTTGTCTCTGGTAGATGAAACATTGTACTGTCTCTGATTAGTTAGGGACCTTTGGGTGTGTGGTTGTCTCTTGTAGATGAAACATTGTACTGTCTATGATTAGTTAGGGACCTTTGGGTGTGTGGTTGTGCGATGAAACATTGTACTGTCTATGATTAGTTAGGGACCTTTGGGTGTGTGGTTGTCTCTCATAGATGAAACATTGTACTGTCTATGATTAGTTAGGGACCTTTGGGTGTGTGGTTGTCTCTGGTAGATGAAACATTGTACTGTCTATGATTAGTTAGGGACCTTTGGGTGTGTGGTTGTCTCTGGTAGATGAAACATTGTACTGTCTATGATTAGTTAGGGACCTTTGGGTGTGTGGTTGTCTCTGGTAGATGAAACATTGTACTGTCTCTGATTAGTTAGGGACCTTTGGGTGTGTGGTTGTCTCTTGTAGATGAAACATTGTACTGTCTATGATTAGTTAGGGACCTTTGGGTGTGTGGTTGTCTCTGGTAGATGAAACATTGTACTGTCTATGATTAGTTAGGGACCTTTGGGTGTGTGGTTGTCTCTGGTAGATGAAACATTGTACTGTCTATGATTAGTTAGGGACCTTTGGGTGTGTGGTTGTCTCTGGTAGATGAAACATTGTACTGTCTATGATTAGTTAGGGACCTTTGGGTGTGTGGTTGTCTCTGGTAGATGAAACATTGTACTGTCTATGATTAGTTAGGGACCTTTGGGTGTGTGGTTGTCTCTTGTAGATGAAACATTGTACTGTCTATGATTAGTTAGGGACCTTTGGGTGTGTGGTTGTCTCTTGTAGATGAAACATTGTACTGTCTATGATTAGTTAGGGACCTTTGGGTGTGTGGTTGTCTCTGGTAGATGAAACATTGTACTGTCTATGATTAGTTAGGGACCTTTGGGTGTGTGGTTGTCTCTGGTAGATGAAACATTGTACTGTCTCTGATTAGTTAGGGACCTTTGGGTGTGTGGTTGTCTCTGGTAGATGAAACATTGTACTGTCTATGATTAGTTAGGGACCTTTGAGTGTGTGGTTGTCTCTGGCAGATGAAACATTGTACTGCTCTGATTAGTTAGGGACCTTTGGGTGTGTGGTTGTCTCTGGTAGATGAAACATTGTACTGTCTATGATTAGTTAGGGACCTTTGGGTGTGTGGTTGTCTCTCGTAGATGAAACATTGTACTGTCTATGATTAGTTAGGGACCTTTGGGTGTGTGGTTGTCTCTGGTAGATGAAACATTGTACTGTCTATGATTAGTTAGGGACCTTTGGGTGTGTGGTTGTCTCTGGCAGATGAAACATTGTACTGTCTCTGATTAGTTAGGGACCTTTGGGTGTGTGGTTGTCTCTGGCAGATGAAACATTGTACTGTCTATGATTAGTTAGGGACCTTTGGGTGTGTGGTTGTCTCTGGTAGATGAAACATTGTACTGTCTATGATTAGTTAGGGACCTTTGGGTGTGTGGTTGT
Source organism: Archivesica marissinica (assembly GCA_014843695.1). Lineage (NCBI taxonomy): Eukaryota > Metazoa > Mollusca > Bivalvia > Venerida > Vesicomyidae > Archivesica > Archivesica marissinica. The sequence goes on along the minus strand of CM026390.1, from coordinate 81,279,405 downwards.
CTCTGGTAGATGAAACATTGTACTGTCTATGATTAGTTAGGGACCTTTGGGTGTGTGGTTGTCTCTGGTAGATGAAACATTGTACTGTCTATGATTAGTTAGGGACCTTTGGGTGTGTGGTTGTCTCTGGTAGATGAAACATTGTACTGTCTATGATTAGTTAGGGACCTTTGGGTGTGTGGTTGTGCGATGAAACATTGTACTGTCTATGATTAGTTAGGGACCTTTGGGTGTGTGGTTGTCTCTCATAGATGAAACATTGTACTGTCTATGATTAGTTAGGGACCTTTGGGTGTGTGGTTGTCTCTGGTAGATGAAACATTGTACTGTCTATGATTAGTTAGGGACCTTTGAGTGTGTGGTTGTCTCTGGTAGATGAAACATTGTACTGTCTCTGATTAGTTAGGGACCTTTGGGTGTGTGGTTGTGCGATGAAACATTGTACTGTCTATGATTAGTTAGGGACCTTTGAGTGTGTGGTTGTCTCTGGTAGATGAAACATTGTACTGTCTATGATTAGTTAGGAACCTTTGAGTGTGTGGTTGTGCGATGAAACATTGTACTGTCTCTGATTAGTTAGGGACCTTTGGGTGTGTGGTTGTGCGATGAAACATTGTACTGTCTCTGATTAGTTAGGGACCTTTGGGTGTGTGGTTGTCTCTGGCAGATGAAACATTGTACTGTCTCTGATTAGTTAGGGACCTTTGGGTGTGTGGTGCGATGAAACATTGTACTGCTCTGATTAGTTAGGGACCTTTGGGTGTGTGGTTGTCTCTTGTAGATGAAACATTGTACTGTCTATGATTAGTTAGGGACCTTTGGGTGTGTGGTTGTCTCTTGTAGATGAAACATTGTACTGTCTATGATTAGTTAGGGACCTTTGGGTGTGTGGTTGTCTCTCATAGATGAAACATTGTACTGTCTATGATTAGTTAGGGACCTTTGGGTGTGTGGTTGTCTCTGGCAGATGAAACATTGTACTGTCTATGATTAGTTAGGGACCTTTGGGTGTGTGGTTGTCTCTGGCAGATGAAACAGTGTACTGTCTATGATTAGTTAGGGACCTTTGGGTGTGTGGTTGTCTCTGGTAGATGAAACATTGTACTGTCTCTGATTAGTTAGGGACCTTTGGGTGTGTGGTTGTCTCTGGTAGATGAAACATTGTACTGTCTCTGATTAGTTAGGGACCTTTGGGTGTGTGGTTGTCTCTGGTAGATGAAACAGTGTACTGTCTATGATTAGTTAGGGACCTTTGGGTGTGTGGTTGTCTCTGGTAGATGAAACATTGTACTGTCTCTGATTAGTTAGGGACCTTTGGGTGTGTGGTTGTCTCTGGTAGATGAAACATTGTACTGTCTCTGATTAGTTAGGGACCTTTGGGTGTGTGGTTGTCTCTGGTAGATGAAACATTGTACTGCTCTGATTAGTTAGGGACCTTTGGGTGTGTGGTTGTCTCTGGCAGATGAAACATTGTACTGTCTATGATTAGTTAGGGACCTTTGGGTGTGTGGTTGTCTCTTGTAGATGAAACATTGTACTGTCTATGATTAGTTAGGGACCTTTGGGTGTGTGGTTGTGCGATGAAACATTGTACTGTCTATGATTAGTTAGGGACCTTTGGGTGTGTGGTTGTCTCTCATAGATGAAACATTGTACTGTCTATGATTAGTTAGGGACCTTTAGGTGTGTGGTTGTCTCTGGTAGATGAAACATTGTACTGTCTCTGATTAGTTAGGGACCTTTGGGTGTGTGGTTGTCTCTGGTAGACGAAACAGTGTACTGTATATGATTAGTTAGGGACCTTTGGGTGTGTGGTTGTCTCTGGTAGATGAAACATTGTACTGTCTCTGATTAGTTAGGGACCTTTGAGTGTGTGGTTGTCTCTAGTAGATGAAACATTGCACTGTCTATGATTAGTTAGGGACCTTTGAGTGTGTGGTTGTGCAATGAAACATTGTACTGTCTATGATTAGTTAGGGACCTTTGGGTGTGTGGTTGTGCGATGAAACATTGTACTGTCTATGATTAGTTAGGGACCTTTGGGTGTGTGGTTGTGCGATGAAACATTGTACTGTCTATGATTAGTTAGGGACCTTTGGGTGTGTGGTTGTCTCTGGCAGATGAAACATTGTACTGTCTATGATTAGTTAGGGACCTTTGGGTGTGTGGTTGTCTCTTGTAGATGAAACATTGCACTGTCTATGATTAGTTAGGGACCTTTGGGTGTGTGGTTGTCTCTTGTAGATGAAACATTGCACTGTCTATGATTAGTTAGGGACCTTTGGGTGTGTGGTTCTCTCTTGTAGATGAAACATTGCACTGTCTATGATTAGTTAGGGACCTTTGGGTGTGTGGTTGTCTCTGTAGATGAAACATTGTACTGTCTATGATTAGTTAGGGACCTTTGGGTGTGTGGTTGTCTCTTGTAGATGAAACATTGCACTGTCTATGATTAGTTAGGGACCTTTGGGTGTGTGGTTGTCTCTTGTAGATGAAACATTGTACTGTCTATGATTAGTTAGGGACCTTTGGGTGTGTGTTGTCTCTTGTAGATGAAACATTGCACTGTCTATGATTAGTTAGGGACCTTTGGGTGTATGGTTGTCTCTTGTAGATGAAACATTGCACTGTCTATGATTAGTTAGGGACCTTTGGGTGTATGGTTGTCTCTTGTAGATGAAACATTGCACTGTCTATGATTAGTTAGGGACCTTTGGGTGTGTGGTTGTCTCTCATAGATGAAACATTGTACTGTCTATGATTAGTTAGGGACCTTTGGGTGTATGGTTGTCTCTTGTAGATGAAACATTGCACTGTCTATGATTAGTTAGGGACCTTTGGGTGTATGGTTGTCTCTTGTAGATGAAACATTGCACTGTCTATGATTAGTTAGGGACCTTTGGGTGTGTGGTAGTCTCTGGTAGATGAAACATTGTACTGTCTATGATTAGTTAGGGACCTTTGGGTGTGTGGTTGTCTCTGGTAGATGAAACATTGTACTGTCTATGATTAGTTAGGGACCTTTGGGTGTGTGGTTGTCTCTGGTAGATGAAACATTGTACTGTCTATGATTAGTTAGGGACCTTTGGGTGTGTGGTTGTCTCTCATAGATGAAACATTGTACTGTCTCACGATTGAATCACTAGTATACAGATCACTACATAAGTAGTTGACAGATATTTTCCTCTGTTGTTACTAATAAGTCTTATTCAGTCTTCATATGTTCCCCTCTACAGCTTTTCATGAAACTTTGTAGCAAGGATCAGCTTGACTATTATGTCCTCTTTAGTTAATTGATGTTTAATTGTTGTTTTAGGTATGGATTGAATGGTCATCCATTTGAACCCGACCTGTTTGACATGGAGATACCACAGGCTGTTAAACAGATTATTCCTGGGGGCCAAACTGTACCGTCATTCACAAACACAATGACTGGAACAAACTCTTCCACCACCACAGTTGGGGCTGGGACCCAACAAGATGATCTAGACTTTTATGACTTCTTCAATGGCCCATCAGAAAAGTCAACAAAATCTCTTATGGAGCATGCACGGAATCACGTGCTGGGAATGTTAGAGGTTGAACCGCTACATTTCACCTGTCATTCAACGAGTGATGGAACAAAAATGGAGCGACTGGACAGCACGTCAGCCAGCAGTTCAACAGCTTTGATACATGCAGGACTCGGACCAACAAGCCTTGGTGGTAACATGTCTGGAACTATCAACTTTGGTGAATCGATGCCACAGACAACTTACGCTCAGACACATTTCCCTTCAACCTTACCGTACAGTCTGCCACAGACTATGGCAGCAGCTAAGCAACTTCATGAGCAAAATTCGAAAAACTATCAGTCTGTTAAGCACAAAATCATGCATATTAAACAGATGCTGCATGAAGTAAACAAGAACATCCCGCCCTCTATGCAGAAAACACCCAGCGGTAGCTCGGAGCTGATGCCCTCTACCCCTAAAACTACCCCACAGTTGATGCCGTCTACACCCATGACCACACCACAGGTGATGACGCCGCCTCTTAGCCCTCCAAACGAGGCTTGGCAACAAGTAAGTAGATTATTGATGTCGGCATACCTCTTATAAGACATAATTATTTTATTTAACGATTGCGAAGCAAGTTTTAACAACTTATATTAATCACTCTCGTTGGCTCGGATGAAAGCGTAAATGTGGTCATTCGTGTGGGAGGAAACCGGAGTACCCGGAGAAAACCCACCTGTCCGATTTGGCGACCATCGTACCATCTCACATACTTCCCAGTCCGAGGATCGAACCCGGGTTGCATTGGTGAGAAGCGAGCGCGCTAATCGGACAGCCAAGACATATTCTATTAAATTCCGTTTAGTTTTCCAATCCCATGTGTGTCTTACGTTTATTTATCGTCGCTACCGGTTGCCCATATGAGCGATGCCTCCTGAAGAGATTAGTCATTTTAGATTTTGGATGATAGTGCAATGACACAGACAGAGACCCACGCCATAGTCTCCTTTGGTTCTTTTACGTGGACGGTGTAAAGCACCGACACGAGACCTTGGTTTAATGTCCAATCTGAAAGACTGTTAATTTTATTACGGTCAGACGAGGGATCGAAACTGTATTCGAAAAATATATTCGCCAATTCACAAAATTTAGCAACAGTATTTGATTTTTGGCGCCATCGGCGGCTGACAGCAGGAACCCTGGGTGTAGACTTCTTTCATATGAGGAAGCTATCCAGCTGGCTTGCAGTAGGTCAGTGGTTCTATCCGGGTGTCTGAAATACTGCTTGGAGGAGCACTTGGGGGTCTTACTCCACCAATAATAGTTGGAGAGCGACATATGACCTAAGCTGTTGTTGCTTAAACCCTGAAGAAACAAAGCCAGCATTGTACAGGTCTTACTCTCTTCACATGATCGTTACGTATTGCTTACTACCAGCTGTAGCAGCTCTCACTACCCAGCAGTGAACTTGATTCCAGTACCAATGCATATATTTTTGCAGATATTTTTGCAAGGAGATAAATGTGATACGCCAAAGATATCAAACCAGTCGCGCCCGTCATTGCCAGTCCAGCCAACACATGCCTTGCTGCAGCCCCCAGCTCCACAGGTTCTAGTCATTGAGAGAATCTATTCTGGTAAGTTTATTCTATACCAAAATAGGTGTGTGTTCCAGAGTCAACTCTGGTTCTTTTACGTGCACGGTGTACAGCACCAACTCGAGACCTCGGTTTAAAGTCCCATCTGAAAGACTGTTAATTTTATTATGGTCAGACGTGGGATCGAACCTGCGATCCCTGGATTACCAGTCCTGCGTGTTACCATTGGACTACAGATGCGTCTGAAATGTGTTAGGTTCTCTCTCAGAGTATACTGCTGTAGTGCTACGATAATGAGATCCATGAATGCATGGCAGCCCCATCATCTTAAGTAGTGTAGAACCTTTGAGTGAACTGAAAATGACAGTTTTACGATCCTGCCTTGTATCCGTAGACATTCTTCGGCTTGGACTATATCCCTGGTACGGTATGTCAGTGTTTGGTGTTCCACGCTGAACCCAATTAGAAGTGGACCTAGCTTCTTACTGCACCGACAACGGCAACCATCATTGCCGTCGATCATCGTCGCCCATATAGCCCATCGTCTTGATTGTGATGCTAGATGGTATTGATAGACGGAGGAGAGTTAGGCGACTCGTAGCAACATCACGCTCATCATCCAATCTTGCATTACCGATAATCTTGCATTACCGATATTGGTCTATGAAGAAATTGTAGTCAAGTGAAGATAGGCATGCTGTTAAACCCTCTACCCCCTAGTCCGCCCGCCACTGTGTCCCCCTCCACATTATCGAAAATTAAAACAGCAATGACGGTCATAAGGTGCTTGTATCTGTTAGATTAGATCTAGGAAATAGATGCATGTCATTTAACCACAATCTCCATAAATAAGGCAATCGTTGCCCATTCTTTGTCTATGCTAGTGACATGTTTCGCATGAATGGTGCACAAGTTGGTACCCTCTTTCGAACATGGCTACACGTATAAATGATGTTGTTTTATCCAGGTGCAAGAAGGTTTGTGATCCTAGACTTTGGGAAGCCAGTGTTACTGACGGATGTGATAATCCCAATGTGTGCTGACCTTGCCTCCCTCTCACTCGATGTATGGGTGCAGGGTGAGGAAGCGGACGGACAGAGACTCATCGTCGCCTCCGACATCGGCATTCGCTCACTTGTCATGAACAACATAATGCCCCCACCAGTCTGTAGATATCTCAAGGTAAAAAATCAAGTCCTCAAAAGTTTGCCATTTGTTGTCGAATCTATTTATTCTATTATGTAGATGTCGCATTGTAGGAAATAAAATAATTAAAAGTCCTTCATCTGTCAGATAAATGTTACAAACAGTTGAATATGAATTTGCAATGAATAGTTTCTTTAACCCTTTCCCCCTTATAAGGGCCTCTAGACGCCAATGCCTATTGACATAGAACGACACATTAGTAGTCATACAAGCTAAAATAAAGATCGGAACAACGTAGTGTATACAACACTTAATAATTCCTAGTAACCTACATGAAGGTGGAGTAGGCAAGTTCATAGCGTATCCATTGCGTACGATTGTAAATTACAGCCAAATGTATGAAATAAAACTACATCTCTATGGGGGAAAGGGTTAAAAATATTAACCAGCACTGGGATAAAAGAAGAATAAACTTTATTTACTTTACAACCAACTGCGAAAAACAAGCTTTAACGACTAATATTCATCACTCTCGTTGGCGGGGATGAAAGTGTATATGTGGTTCGTATGGGAGGAAACCGGAGTGCTCGGAGAAAATCCACTTGTCCGATCTGGCGACCAGGGCACCATGTCACATACTTCCCGGTACGAGGATCGAACCTGCTCAACTCAGACAGCATTGGGATACTCGTTATATGAAGTAGAAAGAGGGCAACCCCAAATTATACTGTAGCATTCATCCAGAAAATAACATTGCATTTTGCATGTAGTTAGCCATGTAACACAACTACGTTATTTACTAACAGATATTGAGGCACAGAAGCAATTTTGTGAATACACTCAAACCTGTGTTAGTGGTCACCTCCATTAAGCATCCACTTTCCAGATTCCCAGTTGGATGTTTTGTTATACATTTGACCTCTATTAAGCAGCCACCTGTGCTAAGCAGCCACTTTCTCTGACTCCCTTGGCTGGCTGCTTAAGACAGGTTTGACTGTACACTGCTTTTTTAGACATTTTAAACAGAATTTGTTAATTTTCTGCTGATAACTTGAGTATAAATATTCCGATTCAAACTTCAGATGACCACAATCGGCAGGTATGGCAGTGGAACCACCAGATCCAAGATTCCAATTGGGGCATTCTATGGTCACAGTTATATCCTGCCATGGGAATGGAGTCACAAGTATGATCATCACATGTCCTCTGGATCTGGGCCATGCCAGCTGGATCTGCCGGCCCACTCACAGCTCCTGTCACATCTAGGCAGCTTCATGTCTCTGCTGGAGGATATTCAGGTCTGATTTCTGAACAATTAATTAAAAAAGTTATACAATGTATTTTAGCTCTATTGCAGAAACCAGATCTTACGACTTGTGACTAATTACTCTAATCTCCGCCTCCGTGGTCGAGCGGTTAAGGTCGCTGACTTGTATACCACTGTAACCTATCATCACTGATGGTCACAGGTTCGAGCCCCGCTCAGGCCGTGTCATTTATATGAAAAAGTTGGCAGTTTCTTACGGAGGTTGGTGCACCCAAGTACTGGTTAACCGCTGGAGCCTGCCCAGGAAAGGTGTTGTTAGGTAAACTGCCCGCCGGCGATATAGCCCAAAATGGTGCTGATGCAGGCGTAAAACCCGAAATATAACATAACTAATTACTCTAAAGACCTGATTTGTGATGGACGCACTCGTGTTCAAATGTTGTATTTAATGGCCATAATGTGTATTTTAACCCTATTATGGTGAAATTTATTAAATAATAACATTAGATGATGCAATCGGGAGCTTTCCCACTTCTCCCAAACATTTGTGTCTAGCTTGTGCCCTGGTTGGTGCTCTATACCTGTATATTCAATACACATATAATAAATAGTATACGGAACTGTCGGTTATTTTAACCATATTTTGAATTGTAATACATACGCAATAGGTTGCACAATTGATTCGTCCTCAAAATGTTTCGTACTCATAACATAAATACAACCATGCCCTTTTGAGGACAGACAACAATAAAATACCCTTTTTTCTACCTGCAGCATGTGCCCTTTTTCAGTCTGGGGGAAATAAGGCAAAAAAGGCAAAAGGGCGGGACAGTGTACACTGCCATTCCGCTCTAGAAATAACCCTAGTATATGTCCGTTCCTTGGAATATCTCTAATGGGGCCTTATGTAGTTAATGTATTAATGTGACTAACTTGTCGGTTAAGCATAGCTTTGTGTTGTGTTTCAGTGTCGATACAGTCTAGCCCGGGCTCGACTCAGTGCCTTGGTACAACAGGTAGAATCCTTGCAATATGCCAACTTCCATACACAGTATTACCTGAAGAAATCCAAAAACAATGATGAAGACAACAGTATAATACAGGTGAGTGTAGTATAAAATAGGTGAGTGTTGTATAATACAGGTGAGTGTTGTGTAATACAGGTGAGTGTTGTATGTGTAGTATAATACAGGTGAGTGTTGTATGTGTAGTATAATACAGGTGAGTGTTGTGTAATACAGGTGAGTGTTGTGTAATACAGGTGAGTGTTGTATAATACAGGTGAGTGTTGTGTAATACAGGTGAGTGTTGTATAATATAGGTGAGTGTAGTATAATACAGGTGAGTGTTGTATAATACAGGTGAGTGTAGTATAATACAGGTGAGTGTAGTATAATACAGCTGAGTGTTGTATAATACAGGTGAGTGTTGTATAATACAGGTGAGTGTAATATAATACAGGTGAGTGTTGTGTAATACAGCTGAGTGTTGTGTAATACAGGTGAGTGTTGTATAATACAGGTGAGTGTAATATAATACAGGTGAGTGTTGTATAATACAGGTGAGTGTTGTATAATACAGCTGAGTGTTGTGTAATACAGGTGAGTGTAGTATAATACAGGTGAGTGTTGTATAATACAGGTGAGTGTAGTATAATACAGGTGAGTGTAGTATAATACAGGTGAGTGTAGTATAATACAGGTGAGTGTTGTATGTGTAGTATAATACAGGTGAGTGTAGTATAATACAGGTGAGTGTTGTATAATACAGGTGAGTGTTGTATAATACAGGGGAGTGTAGTGTGTCAGTGTTATTGGTAGATTGACATGTCTGTATGTTGTAGGACTCGCTAAGTACTTCACCATTAGGCCTATTGTGCTGGAAACGATTTTTGTTTTATGCAAACAGCATAGAGCCAGATCAGATGGCACAGAACAATATGTTTTTCCACTTCTTGCTAACAGCAGTCGTGGAAATACAAATTCAATGATCACTCGATGATTTGAATTGATGCTTACAAATATGGTAACAAGGGTGGCTGTCCCCACCCACCACAGATATGTGCTCGATCGTGTTCCAATACCTCGTATCTAGATATTCAGTGGCAACAAGGGTGGCTGTCACCACCCACCACAGATATGTGCTCGAACGTGTTCCAATACCTCCTATCTAGATATTCAGTGGCAACAAGGGTGGCTGTCCCCACCCACCACAGATATGTGCTCGATCGTGTTCCAATACCTCGTATCTAGATATTCAGTGGTAACAAGGGTGGCTGTCCCCACCCACCACATATATGTGCTCGATCGTGTTCCAATACCTCGTATCTAGATATTCAGTGGCAACCAGGGTGGCTATCGCCACCCACCACAGATATGTGCTCGAACGTCTTCCAATACCTCCTATCTAGATATTCAGTGGCAACAAAGGTGGCTGTCACCACCCACCACAGATATGTGCTCGATCGTGTTCCAATACCTCGTATCTAGATATTCAGTGGCAACAAGGGTGGCTGTCACCACCCACCACAGATATGTTCTCGAACGTGTTCCAATACCTCGTATCTAGATATTCAGTGGCAACAAGGGTGGCTGTCACCACCCACCACAGATATGTTCTCGATCGTGTTCCAATACCTCGTATCTAGATATTCAGTGGTAACAAGGGTGGCTGTTCCCACCCACCACGGATATGTGCTCGATCGTGTTCCAATACCTCGTATCTAGATATTCAGTGGCAACAAGGGTGGCTGTCCCCACCCACCACAGATATGTTCTCGAACATGTTCCAATACCTCGTATCTAGATATTCAGTGGCAACAAATTATCATTTTTCAGGCATATAACGAGTGTGTGCAGCTACAGTTGCAACAGAACCTGGCCATGCGTGCCATTGACAGATTACAGAGCGCAATCGGACTGCGAGTACCAACAACACAGTACCCCTCTAATCAAGCAACCGTCCTCCGACAGGCTACAACCGATAAACTGAGGTACGTTCACTGTACAATACATCTGCTAAACTGAGGTATGTTCACTGTACAATACATCTGCTAAACTGAGGTACGTTCACTGTACAATACATCTGCTAAACTGAGGTAAGTTCACTGTACGGAACAACCGATAAACTGAGGTACGTTCACTGTACAGTACAACCGATAAACTGAGGTACGTTCACTGTACAGTACAACCGATAAACTGAGGTAAGTTCACTGTACAGTACAACCGATAAACTAAGGTAAGTTCACTATACAGTACAACCGATAAACTAAGGTACGTTCACTGTACAGTACAACCGATAAACTGAGGTTTTTAAGTTCACTGTACAGTACAACCGATAAACTAAGGTATGTTCACTGTAGAGTACAACCGATAAACTAAGGTACGTTCACTGTAGAGTACAACCGATAAACTAAGGTATGTTCACTGTAGAGTACAACCGATAAACTAAGGTATGTTCACTGTAGAGTACAACCGATAAACTGAGGTACGTTCACTGTAGAGTACAACCGATAAACTAAGGTACGTTCACTGTAGAGTACAACCGATAAACTGAGGTACGTTCACTGTACAGTACAACCGATAAACTGAGGTACGTTCACTGTACAGTACAACCGATAAACTGAGGTATGTTCACTGTACAATACAACCCTATAAACTAAGGTAAGTTCACTGTACAGTACAACCGATAAACTGAGGTACGTTAACTGTACGGAACAACCGATAAACTAAGGTACGTTCACTGTAGAGTACAACCGATAAACTGAGGTAAGTTCACTGTACAGTACAACCGATAAACTGAGGTACGTTAACTGTACGGAACAACCGATAAACTAAGGTACGTTCACTGTAGAGTACAACCGATAAACTGAGATACGTTCACTGTACAATACATCTGCTAAACTAAGGTAGGTTCACTTTCTGAAGTTTCCCGGACAAAAAGTAACATAATGGTGTATTGTGGCTGCAAATATATCTATATGTGTTGCTGGCATCAGAGATCTAGAGAGCGATGTGGGGCGAAATAGTCGCCCTAGGGACCTTGGCTTCGCCCTCTGGGTGCCCCACTTCTCCTCTTTTTTCTTTTTTTTTACAATTTTCATAAGGTAATACCAGTAAGATACACTGGCCCATTATAAAGCACTCCTTCTATTCAAATGTTGTATTTAATGGTCATACTGTGCAATTTAACCATATTTTTGTTGAAATTTATTAAATAACACCATTTAAGGACGCGATCGCGTGTTTTCTCACTTCTCCCAAAAATTCTGACCTAGAATGAACCCTGATATTTTTGCAGTAAACTGTTTATAAATTATGTATTATATGGGTATGAATTACCATGAGTACGAATCTGTCATATAATTAAATTATGTACATTATTATTAATTAACCCATACAGTACTATGGCCATATTATATGACTATGTAAAATGACACAAATATATCTTTATTTTGTGTCTGTGGTCTTTGTTTTTTTCTTCTCTTTTGGTTTTGTTCTATGTTCTTTCACGCTATATTTGTAAGATTCATAGGGGAATGTCTTATCTTTTTTAATTGATAAGAATTGTAAATGTTCTTTGCGTATTTTTCAGATGCATTCTGGAGAATGTGTTGGAGACCCTGATTAGTGTAACAAACACCTCCCCCAGTATCCTGCAGCCCCCCGTATCCCTGTACACCAGCCTCGATCATCAGGTCTGCCAGGACGTGTTCAAGCACTTATGCTTTCATGGGACGCCTCGTCTACAGATCCTCACCGGCATGGTGCTTGTGCGGGTTTGTGGCAGTCAGGCGTGGTTTGGAGAGTTCCTCGGCAACATGCTTCACGAGTATTTCCATTGCGAGATGATGCAAGTCTTCTCCAAAGATAGGTGAGACTTCTACATCTTCAGGTTACATTAATCTGTTGAAGTAGTGATGGCGCGTTTGCTATAGGTGTGACAGGCCCTGGTGTTGTATATCTAGATGAAGTGAGAAGGGTCTGACGAGCACACCCAAGATTTAGTGGTACTATACCTTGGTTCGATTAACTCTGAACCGGGAGAAACTGTTGAGAGTGGGGATCGAGTGGGAGAGTGGAGAAAAGTTGTCGCGAGGAACTGAAATTTAATAAAGAAAATCAATAAATTAGATCCGTGTTCGTCTCAATAATAGAATCCAAGTATATAACATGGTGGAGACTCGCGCCCAGCTGTAGTCCTTACCATTGTGCCCTTAGTCAAGGCACTAAAAATTGCACATTGCCTCCTCTCTCTCATTGTGATTGATACCACCAGGAATCGGGTCTCGAGAGCGATTAAACTAGTATAGGAACTTGTTTTGCAATCGAGCTAAATTAAATTTGTATAAACTAACCTTCGAAACTGATAGAATAATAGCAAAGGCAGGAAGAATAGGTCATGGAGCATGAATAGTAGATAGACAGAAAAGTTAGTTCTGTTATTGTAAAATCAACATTCATAAGTAAAACATCTTTCACAGTGAAAGACATGCACGTTTTCTCATCTTGCAATTTCATCATGTTTTCGGAATCAAATCACTTGAGCTCGAGTTTGAGATTTGAGTAAATGTAAGGAGCAACTAATAATACACTCTGATTGGTTTTTGCTGCATCTGTGTGGTTCCACTAGGTGGCAATGTGTAGTTATTAGGGATGGCAACGAATAGCGATTATACTATTCGAATATTCGGTCGGGACGATATTCGATAAAATTCTATCAAAAACTCAAAATCACTCGAACTCTTATAAAAATTGCCAAACCTAATTTCTGTTTCTACGCGTAAATGTCATCTTCTTCAAATGATTATTCAGATTGATATTGTACCTGAATATGTTAAATCCAATTTGCATAGATTACACCTAGCAGTTTTCGTATTCTCAGAGCGATTCAAGCATTTCCAGCGGGTGGCATTTTTTAGGACAATATAATATTTGTTTCCGAATATACGAATACTGGAATAGTATTCGGACGTTCGAGCGAATATTGGAATATTCGTTGCAATCCCTAGTAGTTATCCTATCTCAAACATTATTTCATTGAGGTTTGATGCCACCTTGTTTAGGCCTGCTTTGAAAACCGTCACCTGGACAACAACAGTACAGTATCAACTTGGTTTCTCTATTACTCTAAATGCATTCTAACTAAATCTATTATTTCTTTTCAGGGTGTTTATTTTGCTGACAGCTATGGGTCAAAGGTCATTACAAGGTCCATGTTCTATAAGTATAATGGAGAGTTTGTTAGCTATGTTAGCAAGGGTGCTCTCCCCTATACACAATGCATCTGGAGTGATGTCCCCTACTGGACAGCTGGATCTTACTCTGATTGGCTGGATCTTGTTGTTCATGTGTCATAACCTTGACAACACCATATCAACCAATGGTTATGGGGAGGAGGACGGAGCAACTGCCAAGAAAATTACTGGTCAGTTTATAGTTGGCATGACATAGAATATGCTTCGTTTAAACTGTGCATAGAGTAGTGAAGGACCAATATTGCTAACACAAAATGAAATTAAAGAAAACAACAGCTTGAATTTTTAAAGTGATATTACATCGCAAAAAGCCAAAAAATGCCTTTTTTACATATACAGTCAAACCTGTGTTAGTGGTCACCTCTATTAAGCAGCCAACCTGCATTAAGCAGCCAGTTTTCAGATTCCCAATATGTTGTTTTATATTACATTTAGCCACTATTAAGCTGCCACCTGTGCTAAACAGCCACTTTCTGTGAGTCCCTTGGCTGGCTGCTTAAGACAGGTTTGACTGTAATTAGCATTGCTACTTGCTACTTCATATTCTTCCGAAATAATCCAAACACTTAACATTCAAACATTCAATCAATAAACATTGTTTTTGTGGGTGCATCATCCCAAATTGAAAGTAGGATTTCATATAGCAGTCAGCCACGCTTCTGAATTGACCTTTGTTTATTATTGGAATCTATAATTAAACATGAGATACTGTCGTTTAGAGTTCATTTAAGTCGAATTAGTCTAAAAATGAATATGCATAAGCAGAAATGCGAGACATAACGGTAAATCTGCAACATAAGTGTTGTTATTCATACTACAAGCGTTGTATTACGCATGCATGTTCACCCTATATACATGATTTTGTTATGTCAACGAATTTTGTTTATTAGTTAAAATACTCAAAACCTGTGGCAAATAATTGGGAAAAAATGATACCATATAATAGGAAATTACATTCTGTAGAACTTTGCTTCTTCCACTTATGTAGTGTCGCTTTAAGATTGTTCGATTAATACGCTGCTGAATAAGGGTTATGAATGCCAGGGTTAATGACTTCCTTTGCACGGTTTGCATCAAATATGGTGGAATATACTGTGCTTTAAATCAAAAAAATGTTCTTCAGATAAAATGGTAGAACATCTCTTTGATTTTTGGTTCGACTGCACTGCCATTACCAATTGGTTGAAGTGTTTGTTACAGCAAGGTTGCCACATCTCCTGGTCTATATATAACACTATATCCCGGAATCATTTACTTCACAGACCGATCTGTAGTCCAGTGGTAACACGCTGGACTGGTAATCCAGGGATCGCAGGTTCGATCCCCTGTCTGACCCTAATAAAATTAACAGTCTTTCAGATGGGACGTTAAACCGAGGTCTCGTGTCGGTGCTTTACACCGTGTACGTAAAAAAACCAGAGGAGATTTTGGAATTGGTCTCTGTATCATTGCACTATCCTCCAAAAATCTAAAATAACTAATCTCTTCAGGAGGCGTCGCTCATATGGGCAACTCGTAGCGACGATAAATAAACGTAAAACACACACAGGAATCATTTCACACTATTGTTCCCAATCAAACTTAGACATGTGTCACTCAACTTGCATAAGTGTGCCACGTAATTTACGCTTGAACATTTTGGTGAAAGTTTTACGGAAAGTTGGCTTACATCTAACCACTCAATGCATTGTTTTTAAACTTATAATAAATGTTTCTCCTCAAAATATTAGCTGTACAAGTCCTGTTTAATATCTCTATTGTATATTTAATCAATTATCCCTAACTTTACACTTACAAAATATTGTTAACCCATAACCATTTCCTTCATAGAGATTTAGGTTAATATACTATTATATCTCCATACAAACGACCTTTATAGAGATTACGGTTAATATACTATTATATCTCCATACAAACGACCTTCATAGAGATTAAGGTTAATATACTATTATATCTCCATACAAACGACAGCCATTTAGCCATCATGCAATGGATAAGTAGTCGCCATATATATCCCACCTCCATAGATATTACTGGGACTACATAGAGATTTAGGTTAATATACTATTATATCTCCATACAAACGACAGCCATTTAGCTATCATGCAATGGATAAGTAGTCGCCATATCTATCCCACCTCCATAAATATTACTGGGACTACATAGAGATTTAGGTTAATATACTATTATATCTCCATACAAACGACAGCCATTTAGCTATCATACAATGGATAAGTAGTCGCCATATCTATCCCACATCCATAGATATTACTGGGACAACATGAGATTCTGGCCTTTATTATGAACATTGGTTTGGCTACTACATTGTCAATGTATATGTTGTATTGGTAATGGTGTCAAGAGGTGCTTCTATGAGGGAAAGGGTTAATATGATAAACGCAACTAAAGTTGCTTTTGCAAACAGCATAGAGCCAGATGAGATGTGGCATCTGATTAGGCTCTATGCTGCTTGCTAATCGGATAGTGGAGCTAAACCACTTAGCTGAATAGCAGCAAACAAAATAGATCCTGATCAGACTACGCCGCGGCATTTTAATGGTGAAGTGAATCATTTTGCATTACAGGATCAAACTTGTCGAACAGATGGAACTTTATTGCTGCCAACGGCAACGTAAAGTCGCATATGAACAAGAGTCAGTCGGTGAAAATGTATCGCAAATCGCTACATAAGCGGCTGCTTCATCATAAACAGAAACTGCTGGATATCGACCATATGAAGAAGAATTACATGGCTCAGGAACAGTCAAACAGCGGGAACTCCCTGCTCAAACATCAAGGCAAGCTATTCTGGAAGGAGTTGACACAGTTTGCCTCTAAGGTAAGGATAAGTGATAACATATAGTTGCTAAGTTTTCAATACAGTTAACTTGTTTGTGTTATGTTTCTATAGCGACGTAGAGTGGTTACCGTTGTGGACCGACAATCATTTATCCGTTACCGCTGTGGGTTCGAGTCCTACAGGGGTCACGGTTCTGTCCAATGATGAAGCTATCCAACTGGCTTGCAGAGATATATTCGTAATAGTGCTGTTGAGCACCTCTACACGGCATTGTATTAGTACAAGTGCTGTTGAGCACCTCTACACGGCATTGTATTAGTACAAGTGCTGTTGAGCACCTCTACACGGCATTGTATTAGTACAAGTGCTGTTGAGCACCTCTACACGGCATTGTATTAGTACAAGTGCTGTTGAGCACCTCTACACGGCATTGTATTAGTACAAGTGCTGTTGAGCACCTCTACACGGCATTGTATTAGTACAAGTGCTGTTGAGCACCTCTACACGGCATTGTATTAGTACAAGTGCTGTTGAGCACCTCTACACGGCATTGTATTAGTACAAGTGCTGTTGAGCACCTCTACACGGCATTGTATTAGTACAAGTGCTGTTGAGCACCTCTACACGGCATTGTATTAGTACAAGTGCTGTTGAGCACCTCTACACGGCATTGTATTAGTACAAGTGCTGTTGAGCACCTCTACACGGCATTGTATTAGTACAAGTGCTGTTGAGCACCTCTACACGGCATTGTATTAGTACAATAGCCAAACTCTGCACGAACAAAAGTCAAAGAAAGCAATAAACTAAAATAATCACACATTATGTATGTCTCGGATATTTCCGTAAAGTTGCTTAGAACCTGCTGGTCCGGAGGTTATAAAACCTTTCTCCAATCTCAATCTCAAGCCCTCTGATTGGTTGCATCCAGAGCAAATCTCAGACTCAACCAATCATGTTAGGAGGCTATAAAACCTTTCCTCAATCTCAAGCTCTGATTGGTTGTGTCCAGAGCAAATCTCAGACTCAACCAATCATGCCCCTAGGCTATAAAACTTTTCTCAGATCTCAAGTGATCTGATTGGTTGATTCTGAGTGTTACAGTTAGCTGAACCAATCAGACGCTTGAGACAGAGTTTTGAGATTGGAGAAACGTTTTATAACCTCCATGCCATGTCACTTGAGCTTGAGGTCTGAGAAAAGGTTTATAACCTTGGGCTCTTGTCACTGTAGATTTGAGGATAAGTTTTATAACCTCCAACCCTAGTTAACTATAAGCCACCCTTACAGTAGATAGAAGTAGTTGCATGCAAGCTGACCTGTCATTGTATGCATGCACTACCTGTAGTGAGTGTTTCGCATGTTTTCTTGTCTCTCAGCATTTGAAGGACATTATCCAGATTCGCAAGACGGATGCCGAGGTGTTACGGAAGCTGCCCCGAGAGGAGAGACTGGTTGAAGAGAAGGAGTCGTTGGACTACGAGCAGGACTCTGTGCTGGTCTTGCCCAAGGAGAAGTGTTTGCCAGTTGTGCATGGATTGATGGCCTTGTTATTGGGAATGGACTTCACGTGCAATGTAGATCTCTTCCTCATCGCTTGCAAGGTAATATGTCCACCAGATTGTTCTATCTTATCTTTTATTAGCCGTTGTCCCCCATTTCATTTTGAGGGAGGGGCAACACACTCAATCCCGATGTAACCCACCCAGAAAGAGAGGGGAGGCAATATGAAATTAAAGTGCCCTGCCTACAGTCTGTCATTATTCTTGTTATCGATTTCAGTTAACCACAATAGCAAGACCACTGAAGAGTTTAGTTATTTTAAGTTTTGGGGTTTAGTGCATGGTACAGGCGAAGACCTATTCCAGATGCTCCCCTGGTTCTTTTACATGGTCGGTGTAAAGCACTGACACAGGACCTCGTTAAATCCCCTTCTGATTGATGATGATTAAATGTTGTGATTGAACAGGGGATTGAACCTATGATCTTTGTATTTCGAGTCCAGTGTTTTTATCATGTTTTGTCCTTAGATTTCGAGTCCAGTATTTTTGATCATGTTGTCTTTGTATTTCGAGTCCAGTGTTTTTATCATGTTTTGTCCTTAGATTTCGAGTCCAGTGTTTTTGATCATGTTGTCTTTGGATTTCGAGTCCAGTGTTTTTATCATGTTTTGTCCTTAGTCCAGTATTTTTATCATGTTTTGTCCTTAGATTTCGAGTCCAGTATTTTTATCATGTTTTGTCCTTAGATTTTGAGTCCAGTATTTTTGATCATGTTGTCCTTGGGTTTTGAGTCTAGGGCTTGATCATGTTGACCTTGAATTATGAGTCCAGGGTTTGAACCTGTGGTCCTTGAAATTCCACGGTTTTATCATGTTGTCCTTGGATTTCAAGTCCAGTGTTGCAACCTGTTTTGATGCAGGCACTGTAGGAGTATGACACATGTAAATGTACAATAAACTACTGGTCCAACACGATATGTGAAATATGTATATAAACAGAAAACCAATAAAATAAACACGATATAGGTGATCCAGGTAGTTGGTATTGACCAGGTATAATGAGATACAATCACTTGGTCAAAATAAAAACGTGTTTCACTATATCTAAGTGTAATGGTATCGTCCTCAATATCGCGTTGCATTTATATGTAGCAGCTATTATAGTTTTTCAACAGTTAGTAGTTTTGAACAATAGACCATGCCGTAGGTATATTTGTTTATACTCTTGAAGAGACAAGTCAATCTGCACTGCCTATGCTCGTGTGGTCCATATACATAATCCATGAAATCTGAAATAGGTAAATAAAATGTATTATATTTGTGTAGGTGATGGCCCGGGTTTGTATCTCGACACGGCCAGCTATTACAATGACAGAGGCTATGACCCAGGAACAACTAGAGCGCTTGATCATGCTAGCTGCTAGTCTGGAGTTTAACCACGGTAACATCAGCTGGGGAGGACCTTGGGCAAGCCATGCCCTCACATGCTTACTGCAGGATATACTGGAAGGTAGGTTTTTGCTATCCAACGAAAACAACCCCTCTAAAACAAGCACCCCCCCCCCCCTATGCCGAAAACCCTTTTTAAACAGAAGACCCACCAAAACCAATAAAACCTCTAAACCCTCTACTTCGTCCCCCCCCTATGCCAAAAACCCTTTTTAAACAGAAGACCCACCAAAACCAATAAAACCTCTAAACCCTCTACTTCGTACTTCTCCTCTTGTCCGGAGGCCGTTTGGCTTTATGATTGATGCAAATGAGAAAGCAAAACCAAACCAGTTCTGCATTTTATTTTTGAGCCATCTTGCTGCACTGTAAACTGAAGTCAACAACATTGTATTATTGAACTATCTTGCTGCACTGTAAACTGAAGTCAACAACAACAACATTGTATTATTGAACTATCTTGCTGCGCTGTAAACTGAAGTCAAAAACAACATTGTATTTGCAGGTGAACGTGTATTTCCTTGTAACCAGTTTGAAGGTATCACAGATGACGAGATTTCCAGTCAGGTTACTGACGATTCCTTACAAAACAGTGTGGCTCTTGGCACACTAGATCTTACCACCGATACACCGGATAGCTCAGGTACGCCAGATCTTAACACCGATACACCGGATAGCTCAGGTACACTAGATCTTACACCGGATAACACCGGATAGCTCAGGTACACTAGATCTTACAACCGATACACCGGATAACTCGGGTACACTAGATCTTACCACCGATACACCGGATAGCTCAGGTATACTAGATCTTACAACCGATACACCGAATAGCTCAGGTATACTAGATCTTACAACCGATACACCGGATAGCTCAGGTACACTAGATCTTACCACCGATACACCGGATAACTCGGGCACACTAGATCTTACACCGGATAACACCGGATAGCTCAGGTACACTAGATCTTACAACCGATACACCGGATAACTCGGGTACACTAGATCTTACCACCGATACACCGAATAGCTCAGGTATACTAGATCTTACAACCGATACACCGGATAGCTCAGGTACACTAGATCTTACCACCGATACACCGGATAACTCGGGTACACTAGATCTTACCACCGATACACCGGATAGCTCAGGTACACTAGTCTTACCACAGATACACCGGATAGCTCAGGTACACTAGTCTTACCACAGATACACCGGATAGCTCAGGTACACTAGATCTTACCACCGATACACCGGATAGCTCAGGTACACTAGATCTTACCACAGATACACTGGATAGCTCGGGTACACTAGATCTTACCACCGATACACCGGATAGCTCAGGTACACTAGTCTTACCACCGATACACTGCATAGGTCAGGTACACTAGATTCTACCGCCGGATAACTCGGGTACACTAAGATCTTATCACCGATACACCGGATAGCTCAGGTACACTAGATCCTACCACCGATACAGTTGATAGCTCGGGTATACTAGATCTTACCACCAATACACCGGATAGCTCAGATACACTAGATCCTATCACCGATACAGTTGATAGCTCAGGTATACTAGATCTTACCACCAATACACCGGATAGCTCAGATACACTAGATCCTACCACCGATACAGTTGATAGCTCAGGTATACTAGATCTTACCACCAATACACCGGATAGCTCAGATACACTAGATCCTACCACCGATACAGTTGATAGCTCAGGTATACTAGATCTTACCACCGATACACCGGATAGCTCAGATACACTAGATCCTACCACCGATACAGTTGATAGCTCAGGTATACTAGATCTTACCACCGATACACCGGATAGCTCAGGTACACTAGATCTTACCACCGATACAGTTGATAGCTCAGGTATACTAGATCTTACCACCGATACAGTTGATAGCTCAGGTACACTAGATCTTACCACCGATACAGTTGATAGCTCAGGTACACTAGATCTTACCACCGATACACCGGATAGCTCAGGTACACTAGATCTTACCACCGATACACCGGATAGCTCAGGTACACTAGATCTTACCACCGATACACCGGATAGCTCAGGTAGACTAGATCCTACCACCGATACAGTTGATAGCTCCAACATTATGATGTTCGAATCCCCTCAATTAGTCTGTGCGATAATATTGTAATATATTATAGTCATAAAATATTGTATGAAATCACGAAGAATGTAAGATCCTTTTTATTATATTCCTACTTTATAAAATAACCCAATATGTTTTGTCCCATTACTCTATGTGAACTATGCAGGGATCATTCTAGAGGGCGATGTGGGCGAAATAGTTGTCCTAGGGACCCTGACTTCGCCCTCTGGGGGGCCCCACTTCTCCCTTTAAAAAAAAGGCCCATTATAAAGCACTCCTATTCAAATGTTGTATTTAATGGCTGTACTGTACATTTTAACCCTATTTTGCAGAAGTATATTAAAGAACACCATTTAAGGAAGCGATCACGCAATTTCTCACTTCTCCCAAAAATTCTGACCTAGAATGAACCCTGAATTGCACATGTTTATTCTAATATATATCTTCAACAGTCTTATTTCTGAATTTACTAATATTTATTTAATTGAGCTTTTGCCAGTTTTTGCCGGTAATAACCGGATAACTCGGGCACACGAGATCTTACAACCAATAACCGGCAAAAATCCCTGTCCCGGCAAAAACCCAACCCTGGTGTTGGCTAATACAAATAGCATGAAATCCGTATGGTGTTTAAGGTTACAGTTAAATATTTATAGACAGTAAAGTACATAGAAACTATATATAATTTTTTAGAGAATTTATCGGTGTCTACTATTGGAGCAGCAAGCAATTCAGATTTCCCGGATATGTCAATCACAGATCAAGGTAAGAGACATCTCACTGCTTGAGTAAATACATTTAATTAATTTAACTTGCCAGGCACAGACTGGTAATCCAGGGATCGCAGGTTCGATCCCCCGTCTGACCCTAATAAAATTAAACAGTCTTTCAGATGGGACGTTAAACCGAGGTCTCGTGTCGGTGCATTACACCGTGCACGTAAAATAACCAGAGGAGACTCTGGAATGGATCTCTGTCTGTATCATTGCACTATCCTCCAACAATCTAAAATGACTAATCTCTTCAGGAGCCGTCGCTCATATGGGCAACCGGTAACGACGATAAATAAACGTAAAACACACGCACAAACTTGCCAGGGCTATGCTGATTGTTGTTGATTGGTCATTCTGTGCATGTTGATGATCCGTAATTCTTCAAGTGACTACTCCTCTTGCAGCCAACTTGTCAAGTTGTTGAGGCTCTGTATGGTTGATCGACGGTCACTGTAGTAGTAGATCAAATATAGCTAAAATCGATATGATCCGATTCCAAGATTGTAACGATCTTGCAAGTCTAATGGCTCTTCTTGGACCGTTTGGAAAATGTGTGTGAATCGTGACATTGAGAATCACGGCAACTAGTAGATCAAACTTAACTAATATCATTCTGGTCCAAAAATTCTGGCCGTCACTCGCCCGAGGTGGCCATCTAGTCACCCGCCCGAGGTGGCCATCTTCAGTCATTGAATAATTGAAATGAAGTTTTGACTGATATCTGTGTGACCAGTAAATGATAAAGAGATAAAACATTGCTGACACGGAGTCATGGTCGACATTTTGAAATAAAACTACAGTTTCGACTATGACTTTGTTCATGATCCCCTTGTTTTTCAGCCTTGTCCAGTCTTCCACAATGGTCTCGGTTGTATTTCAACTATATTGTGTAATAGGTGATAACATAAATACAAAAAGTGGGTGCGCGTTATACATGATAGCGCGTTATACATCGGTAAATACGGTAGATGTTAAGCAATATCAGGTGCAGTGTCTGCTGTGGGAATACAACTCACTCTTGTTTGAATCATAACTCGACATCAATTGGTCTCGAGTCGCATATCCTAGGTTGCCTGTTAATTTTTGAAGTGATGAGCAAGTTTGATGATGATGATATGATGATGATGATGATTGATGTGTTACATGTGTATAATACACGTGTGTATGTGACTTTTTTGTTTCAAATTAACAGATACATCTCTGAGCCAAATGAAAGATGAAGGTCCTAGTTTTGAGAAGGAATCGGCTATGATGGTTGACATGCTGCTGGATGATGGTGAAGATGAAGATGATGACATCCCGGAGAAGCTACATGCCTATGTCACTGGTGAAAATATCCAACCACCCAGCACTAACCTCAGTAATGCAATGTAAGTTTCTGGGTCCGACGTTATAAAACTTTCCTCAGATCTCAAAACTCGAGCTCGAGTAATTTGATTGGTATATTTTGTAATTTAAACTCTGCTGAACCAATCGGAAGCTTGAGACCGAGTTTGAGATTGGAGAAAAGTTTTATAACCTCCGGGCCTGGTGTGAATAAATTGGAAGGACTGTACATACAACATAGATCCAGATCAGCCGCAGCGTGGCGCCGCGTCTGATCATCAGCCGCAGCGTGGCGCCGCGTCTGATCAGTATCTATGTTGTTTTGGCTCCACTATCTGAACAGCAAACAGCATAGAGCCTCATGGAATCTGCTATCTCATCTGCTGGCTCTATGCCGTTTGCAAAAGCGATTTTAGCCTATTCTATAGCTCTCATACATGTATGATATATTATTGTGTATTGGGTCATGATCTACATACAATATCTAGCACATTAATCTAGCACGCTGTCGTATCAAAATTGTATAAAAATAATATAAAATATATGTATGTTGTATTTCAGGCCAGTCTCGGAATTGGATGACAAATATAAGCCGGGCAAGGAAGGTTTGGCTGTGAAGGCCATCAAGGCCGTGTTTGGTTCCACAGGTTACTCTAAGCCACCCGTTGTGGATATCAAACAGACCCATACCATGCAAGGTCTGTCCACGGCGCTGGATGCCAGGCTAGAGCTTGGACTTGAGACCCACAGTGAGTTGAGACTGAGGATGATGTTGTCCCTGCAGTCGGATACTTTACAGAATGCGTTCACATCCCCACTACCACTGCCACCAGTAGAGGCTCGCGGCCGCTCCCAGTCAAGGTCGTCACCATCAGATGTAGACATGATAGATCTGGGATCTGGAAATCCACAGGTAAGGGCTCTGTCTGTTATAAGCCATGTTCTCTGTTGTATGGTTACCTTGACATCCTTTCTAGTTCTATAATTTCACAACGGCTGTATAGGTGTTCACTGTTTGTTTGATTTTATTGCATATGTAATACATTCGACAATACAATATTACATACGAGCATGAATCAGATGTGAAATAAGTTAACAGATTATAAGGCACAACAAAATTAATCATAACTGAGTGTATACTGTTGTGTTGATTAAATGTTAAAATCCTGCTTTATGTTGCTTAACTCTTTCAACACCGAATAAATTCAAAGCAATGTACAAACAACATAGATCCAGCCGTGTCTGATCAGGATCTATGTTGTTTGCTATTCGGACATGTGTTTCAACTCCACTATCCAAATATGCTATTTAACATTTAATCAACACAACAGTATACACTCAGTTATGATTAATTTTGTTGTGCCTCAGTAACCATTTACTCCAGAGAGACACTGGCTTATATGCTGCAGTATCTCCATATACTCTAGGTAGGAGGCCGAGTGGTTACCTCAGTAACCATTTACTCCAGAGAGACACTGACTTATATGCTGCAGTATCTCCATATACTCGAGGTAGCAGGCTGCGTGGTTACCTCAATAACCATTTACTCCAGAGAGACACTGGCTTATATGCTGCAGTTACCTCAATAACCATTTGTGCCAGATCGGACAGGTGGGTTTTCTCCGGGTACTCCGGTTTCCTCCCACACGAATGACCACAAATACGCTGTCATCCGCGCCAACGAGAGTGATTAATATAAGTTGTTAAAACTTGCTTCACAATCGTTGTAAAATAAATAAAGTTTAAACTAACTATTTTGCTATTGATCGATTTCAGACAACGTCATTTGAGATGTTGAGCAGTGCTTATGATGACTTGTTCAGTCAGCTGTTACAACAGCGGGTCAACATGGACTCCCTGCTACAACTGTGGCTCACCCTGAATGAAGAGTCCCCGTACGACACAAGCCAATCACAATTTAACTCTACTCGGTCTCCAGTGATCCCACTCAGCGTTACATCGGTCACTAACCTCCTGGCCTGTGTCGCCATGCAGCCGTCGCTGCCAGTTCGAACCTGGGTGTTAGTGTTCCAGAGCCTAACCATGCTGTCCAACCTGAGGATACGGTGTGAAGAGCAGAGATCGATGGTGGTGGCTATGATGGGCGATAGTAACTTGGTAGCAATCATCACACAGTTCTTGTCCGGTACATCCATGAGTGCACCAGCGTCATCGTATGATGCAAATACACAGGTATGTCTGTACACTGTTACACAGGTATGTCTGTACACTGTAACACAGGTATGTCTGTACACTGTTACACAGGTATGTCTGTACACTGTTACACAGGTATGTCTGTACACTGTTACACAGGTATGTCTGTACACTGTTACACAGGTATGTCTGTACACTGTAACACATGTATGTCTGTACACTGTTACACAGGTATGTCTGTACACTGTTACACAGGTATGTCTGTACGCTGTACAATACACAGGTATGTCTGTATGCTGTAAAATACACAGGTATGTCTGTATGCTGTACAATACACAGGTATGTCTGTACGCTGTACAATACACAGGTATGTCTGTACGCTGTACAATACACAGGTATGTCTGTATGCTGTACAATACACAGGTATGTATGTACGCTGTACAATACACAGGCATGTCCGTACGCTGTACAATACACAGGCATGTCTGTACACTGTACAATACACAGGTATGTCTGTACGCTGTACAATACACAGGTATGTCTGTATGCTGTACAATACACAGGTATGTCTGTATGCTGTACAATACACAGGTATGTCTGTATGCTGTACAATACACAGGTATGTATGTATGCTGTACAATACACAGGTATGTATGTACGCTGTACAATACACAGGCATGTCCGTACGCTGTACAATACACAGGCATGTCTGTACACTGTACAATACACAGGTATGTCTGTACGCTGTACAATACACAGGTATGTCTGTATGCTGTACAATACACAGGTATGTCTGTATGCTGTACAATACACAGGTATGTCTGTATGCTGTACAATACACAGGTATGTATGTATGCTGTACAATACACAGGTATGTATGTACGCTGTACAATACACAGGCCTGTACAATACACAGGTATGTCTGTAGCTGTACAATACATGTCCGTACGCTGTACAATACACAGGCATGTCTGTACACTGTACAATACACAGGTATGTCTGTACGCTGTACAATACCGTCTCTGTGTCCTAGTGGTTAAGGCGTCCGCCTATGGAGCTGGAGGTCGAAGGTTCGAAACTCGTCAGGGATTCATTCTGATATGGCCGGTTGGTGAGCCGCCAGCTAGTTGGTTACCAGCCTGGCAATAAGGATAGGATTCGGGAAGTACTGATGTCCATAGAGGTGTCTCATAAGTCAGTAATGGCTGGCCCTTTCAATAGGGGTGAGCCCTGCTGGAGCCGTTACAATTGTGCCCTTAGACAAGGCATTTAAATTCCACGTTGCCTCTTCTCTCTCCCTCGTGGCGATTGATTCCATCAGGAATGAAGTCTCGAGAGTGATTCATATAAGTTGTAGGAACTTGTTTCACAATCGAGCTAAAATAAATTTGCATAAACTAATATTGGTGACACTATAATAAACAAACACTTTACTTCACTTTTCCTTTTACACACGTATTTCTGTACTCTGTGCAATACACAAGTATTTCTGCCACATTCGACTATGAAATGCTAAAGTACTATTTATTAATGTCTTTCCAGGATTTCCGACCAGTCTATTAAAACACCATTTTATAGTTTTGTTTCCATTTAAATTCTGTTGTATTGTTATCTAGCGTTTCCCTGCTGTTTGTAGGTAGGGCCGTCGGCAGTGAAGGCATTCCATATGTTTCTACAAAGATTGCGGGTGTGTATATGTGGGGAAGATGACATTCACAACCTCAAGGAAATTATGCTGAAACTTGTCTACACACTTACAGCAGAAAGGTTAGTTAGAAACCAGTACTGTATGTCAAGGCATACAAACAATCTCACATTAAGCCAAATTCTGGCTTTGAATAGATACGCCCAATTCTGGCTTTGAATAGATACGCCCAATTCTGGCTTTGAATAGATACGCCCAATTCTGGCTTTGAATAGATAAGCCCAATTCTGGCTTTGAATAGATACGCCCAATTCTGGCTTTGAATAGATACGCTGAATTCTTGCTTTGAATAGATATGCCCAATTCTGGCTTTGAATAGATACGCCCAATTCTGGCTTTGAATAGATACGCCCAATTCTGGCTTTGAATAGATAAGCCCAATTCTGGCTTTGAATAGATACGCCCAATTCTGGCTTTGAATAGATATGTCCAATTCTGGCTTTGAATAGATACGCTGAATTCTTGCTTTGAATAGATATGCCCAATTCTGGCTTTGAATAGATACGCCCAATTCTGGCTTTGAATAGATAAGCCCAATTCTGGCTTTGAATAGATACGCCCAATTCTGGCTTTGAATAGATACGCCCAATTCTGGCTTTAAATACTTTGAATAGATAAGCCCAATTCTGGCTTTGAATAGATACGCCCAATTCTAGCTTTAAATACTTTGAATAGATAAGCCCAATTCTGGCTTAGAATAGATACGCCCAATTCTGACTTTGAATAGATAAGCCCAATTTCTGGCTTTGAATACAGCATGAATTACATAAATAATATGTGCAATTTGTGTGCAACACTTTCAGGGGAGCTTTCCATTCTTGTCTCGGACCATTGGACGCACAGTGCAAGTTTCTGGAGTTTATTCTGGAGCTGACGTATGAGCAGGTGGATATAAACAATGCAATCAGTGTGATCGAGTCCGTCAGTGTTCTAGTACATAGACATATACTGTGTCAGGAGAGAGTTTACTGTCGCAGCACCTCTGATAATGGTGTGAATGCTAGGTCTTGCTTCGGCGGTCTCTTTGCAAGTTTGCTCCGCGGCAGTGACGGATCATCCAGGAACGGCGATTGTAGTCGAGACTCGTTGATGTGCAGTTTGTTGAAGCTTGTGAATAAATTGTTGCAAGTGCATTTTCCAGTAAGATACGGGCGGACTGACGGGTATAGTGACTCTCATGCATCCGGAGCTGGCTTGTCCGAGCCCGTCACGGACTCCACCAAACTGTCGCAGGCTTTGGCAAGTGCTTCAGTACCGCGTAGCAATAGTCTGGTGGGACAATCGGATGAAGAGAAGGTGGGTCAGGCATCGGAACAAAGACCTATCGCTCAAACAGATGAACAAAAAACGGAAAGTGCTCAGCAGGATCGAACTAGTTCCGAACCCCACGGCATAAATCTGCCGGACATAATTCTCGATAGAAGGACAATCATGTGTAACTTTATACAGGCCCTGAGTTACTGTAATAGTAGTACGATGGCAATGTTAATAGGCAGCAGTGGAATACCAAGCAATATGCAGGACTCGTTTATAGCCGGCGATCCTATCTCGGTGGGAGACGGGATTTATCAGATACTGATAACGTTATCTCGACAGTGCAGCGATAGTCGGCACCTGATGGAGGCTCTGTTCCTCTACCTGTCTGGCGGGTTCCTGTCTCATGGATCACCATCACTGTGTCGACTCTCCGAACCTCTACTCTGGTTTATACTCAAGGTTCTAGACTCTCAGAAAATGATGAAACTTTTCCTTGATAAAGGTAGGCAAACATTCCTTGATAAAGTAGAGATAGTTGACAAATTACTTGAAGGAATTAGTTTGTTAATTAATTTGATTATGAAACAATTTCAAAATTTAGACTACAGTAAAACCCCTATAATAAGACCACCTATGGGACTTCCAAAAAGTGGTCTTATTAGCGGGGTGGTCTCTTTATCGAGTTTGGTCAAGAAGACCAAATTATGATAATTTTACTACATTCACACATGATAATTTCTTGGTTTTTCTGTTTTAATTACAGAAGAGTTGGTTGTTTCTATGGTTTAGGATTGTACTTCTGAAATCCATTCATATACAACTGTATATCACAATTAATTAATTAACTAATTAATTAATAATACAATAAAGTACAATGTAACTAAGTTAATCCATTTATTTTCAAAATGTATTTTCTTGTTTTCATTAATTATATTGTGATGTATACAAGCACAGAAGTTTCCTTGAAGCAAGGTACAAATCATCATCAATCATTCAGTATTTAAGAAAACGTTCAATTGTTGACTGCTTATTTAAACACTTCACTTTCACGGATTGTTTTGCGATCTCATCTTGGACTTTAGCAACAGTTTGTACTCCAGACAATATACAAAAGATTAAAAGCAATCAAAACCAACCATTTACAATCAACACTTCCATGTTTATATCTCACTTAACCATGACCGATACCATAAAGTGGTGGCTTAATTGTCGTAAAACAGGGACATAATTAAAAATGTTTTATCATGTCGGGGGTGCGATCAATGAAAGTGAGAAAATTGTCTGTGGTCGTATTAGGGGTTCAATTAGCATAGGATTAACGACATTTGTCTGAATTAACTGGTCGTATTACGGAATAATGGGGTGGTCTGGTTATCGCGGTCAACGACCATTGACATATATAGTGAAATAATCCGTTCTGAAAAAAATCGTTCGTAATAGTGGGGTGGTCTCGAAATCGGGGTGGTCGCATAGAGGGTTTTTACCCTACTCTCGAAACCTCATTGCTGATTGACTCGTCGTCATAAGGGAGAATGAAGAAGTAATGTCCATTTAAGTTTAAGACATCACTGTGTCGAGGCTCAAACTTGTAAACCCTTGGGTATGAGGCAGACAATGTACCAATGCGCCATGGAGGCTCCACTTCAAATAATTCTTAGTTTAAACTTTATTTATTTTACAACAATTGCGAAGCAAGTTTTAACAACTTATATTAATCACTCTCGTTGACACGGATGAAAGTGTATGTATATGTGGTCATTCGTGTGGGAGGAAACCGGAGTACCCGTAGAAAACCCACCTGTCCGATCTGGCAACCACTGTACCATCTCACATACTTCCCGGTCCGAGGATGGAACCTGGCTTGCATTGGTGAGAAGCGAGCGCGCTAACCACTGCGCTAATCGGACAGCCATACTAATCGGACAGCAAATAATTCTTGCACTGAGAAAATACTTGTCTTCCTCGATAATAGTCCACAGTACCATCCTTACTGTTACAGCACGTTTAGATAAAATTGTCCAATATTTAGCAAAAATCGCCAAACAATTCGACACACAGTCAATAATTACATTATTTTCATTACAATATTGTTTAAATTTATTTAAATAGATTCGTTTTTGTATCTCTCTTTTCCATGTCTATATTCTACAGTGAATACAAGTCATATTGGTTGTTGTAAGACAACATACTATTGCTTCATCTGTGTACTATCTCAGGTGGTGTTGAAGTGGTGTGTCGTAACTTTGTAAACTGTAACAGTCGTATAATAAGCACGTGTCCAAGCCTCATCTCGACCATCATGCAGAATATGAACGGACAGGGATACACAGACAAGAAGAGGAAATGGGAATCTGAAAGTACAGAGGGAATCCAGAACTTTGCTCCACTAGGTTAGAATATAGCGATCATTTGCTGTCACTTTGTACTTGTAGTTGTTCTATAAACTATTGAGGTCAGATGTACTGCTGAAATTGCATTAAAATTAACGGCACAAAAACTCCTCAAAGTAGGGAAAAGCAGCAGAGGATAGGGGAATGTAGAAGAGGATATGGAACAATAGTATAGTAGTATAAAGGATAGGGAAATGTAGAAGAGGATATGGAACAATAGTATTATAGTATAAAGGATAGGGAAATGTAGAAGAGGATATGGAACAATAGTATAGTAGTATAAAGGATAGGGAAATGTAGAAGAGGATATGGAACAATAGTATAGTAGTATAAAGGAAGGGAAATGTAGAAGAGGATATGGAACAATAGTATAGTAGTATAAAGGATAGGGAAATGTAGAAGAGGATATGGAACAATAGTATAGTAGTATAAAGGAAGGGAAATGTAGAAGAGGATATGGAACAATAGTATAGTAGTATAAAGGATAGGGAAATGTAGAAGAGGATATGGAACAATAGTATAGTAGTATAAAGGAAGGGAAATGTAGAAGAGGATATGGAACAATAGTATAGTAGTATAAAGGATAGGGAAATGTAGAAGAGGATATGGAACAATAGTATAGTAGTATAAAGGAAGGGAAATGTAGAAGAGGATATGGAACAATAGTATAGTAGTATAAAGGATAGGGAAATGTAGAAGAGGATATGGAACAATAGTATAGTAGTATAAAGGAAGGGAAATGTAGAAGAGGATATGGAACAATAGTATAGTAGTATAAAGGATAGGGAAATGTAGAAGAGGATATGGAACAATAGTATAGTAGTATAAAGGATAGAGAAATGTAGAAGAGGATATGGAACAATAGTATAGTAGTATAAAGGATAGGGAAATGTAGAAAAGGATATGGAACAATAGTATAGTAGTATAAAGGATAGGGAAATGTAGAAGAGGATATGGAACAATAGTATAGTAGTATAAAGGATAGGGAAATGTAGAAGAGGATATGGAACAATAGTATAGTAGTATAAAGGATAGGGAAATGTAGAAGAGGATATGGAACAATAGTATAGTAGTATAAAGGATAGGGAAATGTAGAAGAGGATATGGAACAATAGTATAGTAGTATAAAGGATAGGGAAATGTAGAAGAGGATATGGAACAATAGTATAGTAGTATAAAGGATAGAGAAATGTAGAAGAGGATATGGAACAATAGTATAGTAGTATAAAGGATAGAGAAATGTAGAAGAGGATATGGAACAATAGTATAGTAGTATAAAGGATAGAGAAATGTAGAAGAGGATATGGAACAATAGTATAGTAGTATAAAGGATAGAGAAATGTAGAAGAGGATATGGAACAATAGTATAGTAGTATAAAGGATAGAGAAATGTAGAAGAGGATATGGAACAATAGTATAGTAGTATAAAGGAAGGGAAATGTAGAAGAGGATATGGAACAATAGTATAGTAGTATAAAGGAAGGGAAATGTAGAAGAGGATATGGAACAATAGTATAGTAGTATAAAGGATAGGGAAATGTAGAAGAGGATAGGGAACAATAGTATAGTAGTATAAAGGATAGGGAAATGTAGAAGAGGATATGGAACAATAGTATAGTAGTATAAAGGATAGAGAAATGTAGAAGAGGATATGGAACAATAGTATAGTAGTATAAAGGATAGGGAAATGTAGAAGAGGATATGGAACAATAGTATAGTAGTATAAAGGATAGGGAAATGTAGAAGAGGATATGGAACAATAGTATAGTAGTATAAAGGATAGGGAAATGTAGAAGAGGATATGGAACAATAGTATAGTAGTATAAAGGATAGGGAAATGTAGAAGAGGATATGGAACAATAGTATAGTAGTATAAAGGATAGGGAAATGTAGAAGAGGATATGGAACAATAGTATAGTAGTATAAAGGATAGGGAAATGTAGAAGAGGATATGGAACAATAGTATAGTAGTATAAAGGATAGGGAAATGTAGAAGAGGATATGGAACAATAGTATAGTAGTATAAAGGATAGGGAAATGTAGAAGAGGATATGGAACAATAGTATAGTAGTATAAAGGAAGGGAAATGTAGAAGAGGATATGGAACAATAGTATAGTAGTATAAAGGATAGAGAAATGTAGAAGAGGATATGGAACAATAGTATAGTAGTATAAAGGATAGAGAAATGTAGAAGAGGATATGGAACAATAGTATAGTAGTATAAAGGATAGGGAAATGTAGAAGAGGATATGGAACAATAGTATAGTAGTATAAAGGATAGGGAAATGTAGAAGAGGATATGGAACAATAGTATAGTAGTATAAAGGATAGGGAAATGTAGAAGAGGATATGGAACAATAGTATAGTAGTATAAAGGATAGGGAAATGTAGAAGAGGATATGGAACAATAGTATAGTAGTATAAAGGATAGGGAAATGAGGCAGAAGAAATGTGACAAATGAGTTTTCCTCTGTCAATTGTACAAAGGTGTCCAGTCCGCCTCCGTGGTCGAGTGGTTAAGGTCTCTGACTTGTATACCACGGTAACCTATCATCACTGATGGTCACGGGTTCGAGCCCCGCTTAGGCCGTGTCTCATTTATATGAAAAAGTTGGCAGTTTCTTACGGAGGTTGGTGCACCCAAGTTCTGGTTATCCGCTGGAGCCTGCCCAGGAAAGGTGTTGTTAGGTAAACTGCCCGCTGGCGATATAGCCCAAAATAGTGTTGATGCAGGCGTAAAACCCGAAATATAACATAAATATAACATAACAAAGGTATCCATTCTCCATGAGTCAAACGAATATTCATATAGTCTGTCGTTATTTACCAAATTTTTCAACTGAATTCTTTATAATAAAAAATTTAATTGACCAATGCAATTTTTTACATGACATCGTACTGCATTATGACTAGTTGGAAAATTACATAAGTGATATTTTTGTCTTTAACCCTTAACCTGTCGAAAAATTTGGACGGAATGTGCAAACAACATAGATCCACATCAGCCACGGCGTAGCACTGCGTCTGATCATCTGATCAGGATCTATGTTGTTCGCTATTCAGACAAGTGATTTAGATCCACTATCCGAATAGCAAACAACATAGAGCTGGCTATATGTTGTTTGCAAAAGTGACTTTAGTGATGATTGGTAGGTTACGGGTTAACTGTAACAAATTTACTTGGAGGTGTACTTGAAAACTATTGTTAGGCAATAGATGGGAAAGACTATTTATACTCGCAAAGAACGCTATCTAACATTGCAATAGTCTTCTTCTTAGGAGTTGATTTATCTAATAAATGTCCAATGATTACAGGTACTATACTGTCGTGCAGTCCCACAGCATCTCCTGCGGAGGTTCTTATAGTGTCCACCCCACAGCACAGGAGGGCGCGGTCAGCACCATGGTCGTATCATTTCTATCCTGACGAGGCTTGGGTAGACCTGAAGATTACCCTGCCGTTTGCTATTCTATTGAAAGAAGTACAGCTACAGCCTCACAGTCCAGCTCTCTCAAGTACGCTTCTGTTTTTAATATATTGTTACTTAACACTTTGCCTGCTGAGTAAATAAAATCACGAACATAGATCCAGATCAGCCGCTGCATAGCGCCGCATCTGATCAGGATCTATATTGTTTGTTATTCAGCTAAGTGTTTTAGCTCCACTATTCGAATAGCAAACAATAAAATTTCAAAATTTCTAATCTGTTAATTTCATACGATATAGTGTTGCTTTAAGAATGAATCAATACAATCAATGTACAATAATCATTCTATTGACACTATACCAACACCCAAACCAACACCCAAACCAACACCAGCACCCAAACCAACAACCACTCAAACCAACAACCACCCAAACCAACACCCAAACCAACACCCAAACCAACACCCAAACCAACACCCAAACCAACACCCAACCCAACACCCAAACCAACACCCAACCCAACACCCAAACCAACAACCACCCAAACCAACCAACACCCAAACACTCAAACCAACACCCAAACACCAACACCCAAACTTGTACACATATTTCGAAACACTCATATGATAAATTTCCCTGGCAAAATTAAAATATTATTTAAAAATTACACATTGGCTAACAAAAGAACAGAGTTAATTTGGAGTCTCCATGACCCAATTGTTAGTCATTCACCACAAATCACCCTAGTAGCTTAGAATCCCACCAGGGGTGTCAAATGATTTCAAGTTTGGGATGCATCTAGCAGACTTGATGAATGTGTGAGGTTCTACCTGCCTGTGCAGACTTGATGAATGTGTGAGGTTCTACCTGCCTGTGCAGACTTGATGAATGTGTGTGAGGTTCTACCTGCCTGTGCAGACTTGGTGAATGTGTGAGGTTCTACCTGCCTGTGCAGACTTGATGAATGTGTGAGGTTCTACCTGCCTGTGCAGACTTGATGAATGTGTGTGAGGTTCTACCTGCCTGTGCAGACTTGATGAATGTGTGTGAGGTTCTACCTGCCTGTGCAGACTTGATGAATGTGTGAGGTTCTACCTGCCTGTGCAGACTTGATGAATGTGTGAGGTTCTACCTGCCTGTGCAGACTTGATGAATGTGTGAGGTTCTACCTGCCTGTGCAGACTTGATGAATGTGTGAGGTTCTACCTGCCTGTGCAGACTTGGTGAATGTGTGAGGTTCTACCTGCCTGTGCAGACTTGATGAATGTGTGAGGTTCTACCTGCCTGTGCAGACTTGATGACTGTGTGAGGTTCTACCTGCCTGTGCATAAAAGACTGTATGTAGAGGTAATACCCTGGGTACTCCTCTCCTATAGAAATTCAACATAAGACCTTGTTGATGCAACTCAATCCAGAAGCATTCAAATCTAATGAGCAGTGTCAATGGCTGTTAGGCTACGGATTTGTAGTCCAGTGGTTAACATGCTGGACTGGTAATCCAGGGATCGCAGGTTCGATCCCCCGTCTGACCCTAATAAAATTAACAGTCTTTCAGATGGGACGTTAAACCGAGGTCTCGTGTCGGTGCTTTACACTGTGCACGTAAAAGAACCAGAGGAGACTCTGGAATGGGTCTCTGTCTGTATCATTGCACTATCCTCCAAAAATCTAAAATGACTAATCTCTTCAGGAGGCGTCGCTCATATGGGTAACCGGTAGCGACGATAAATAAACGTAAAACACATACACGCATGCTGTGCAAAGGAAACATCGATAAAAACAGAGGAATTCACTTGAAGAGGACCTATCTACTTTTAAGGAGTATTCAGGGGCAGTAACTGACCGATGTATCTCATTGCTCATGAACAGCCACGTATTGCAATGAGGGTAGATTGAAATCATACTTGCATAGATAATCCTGTGTTCTCCTTACAGCATGTCCAGCCTTCGTATCGCTGGAGGCGAGCCAGGATGGTGTAACAACATTCCCATTATGTGCTCCCATGAACACGAGCAGCCTCGTCTTCATCAAACTACAACTACAGAGGTCAGAGGTTGTTACCTCGGTTACCATAAGGCTACACCGGGCTCGCGATTCTATGACTATCGGACTGTCACAGATTCTGCTCATGGGGTACAGCGCGTTTGGAGAAGTGGGCTACTTCAACAACAATCTCTTCCTGCCGACCGAGGATTTTGTGTCACGATCGAGGTTGGGTGTTTACGTACCTTCATCTGCATGATAAGTGTCAATATTTTATACATGGTTACTACAGTAGGATTCTTGTATTAATGACATTCATTCCAGCTTTCAATCTGAAATAAAAAAATTTTGGTTTAGTGATTAACTAAATATTAACAGTTCAGTGGTAACATGCTGGACTGGTAATCCAGGGATCGAAGGCTCGATCCTCCGTCTGACCCTAATAAAATGAACAGTCTTTCAGATGGGACTTTAAACCGAGGTCTCGTGTCGGTGCTTTACACCGTGCACGTAAAAGAACCAGAGGAGACTCTGGAATGGGTCTCTGTCTGTATCATTGCACTATCCTCCAAAAAATCTAAAATGACTAATCTCTTCAGGAGGCGTCGCTCATATGGGCAACCGGTAGCGACGATAAATAAACGTAAAACACACACAGATTAACAAAATAATCAATCTGAAATAAAAAGATTTTTGGATTAGTGATTAACCCATTGATTCTGGATACCGTTCAAACAGTATTTGCAAAGAACATAGAGCCAGATCAGCTGCCATGGAACGTTCCGTCTGATCAGGCGCTATGCTGTTTGCTATTCAGATGACCTTGCTAAGACACTTGGCTATGTAGCAAACAACATAGATCCCGATCAGCACGCAGCGTGATGCTGCGGCTGATCTGGATCTATGTTGTTTGTAAAAGCCTTTAAATGTATCCAGAATGAAATGGGTTAACCAAATAATCATTAGCGGAATATTATCATGCAGGTAATCATTTTCAAAACGGGTAAAAAAACATATTTTTGTGAAAAGCACATGTTGCTACCTGTCGCCCATTTGAGCGACGGACAGTTTACCTAACAACACCTTTCCTGTGCAGGCTCCAGTGGTTAACCAGTACTTGGTGCACCAACCTCCGTAAGAAACTGCCAACTTTTTCATATAAATAGACACAGCATGAGCGGGGCTCGAACCCATGCCCATCAGTGATGATAGGTTACAGTGGTATACAAGTCAGCGACCGTTAACCACACGACCACGGAGGCCGTCAAAAGCACATGTGTAAATTAGAATGATTATAATTATATTTCAATTACACTTCATGACGTGTGAAGTATCCGTTCCATTAGGCGACAGGTGAATTTTTATATAATTAACACTGATATCATGAAAATATTCCACACTCGGTTAAGGAAGGACCCATGTTTTTAAATATTGGCTTCTCTGTTTCCTGAACTATTTGCTTCTCTGTTGGCTCCATGATTTTCAAATTTGCTCCAATTTTATCAATTTGATTGTACTATGTTTCATACTAGGTGGAATAGAGTTTAGTTGGCAGTGGTTGTATTGTCTATTACAGTGTCGGATGGATGCTCCATACTAGGTGGAATAGAGTTTAGTTGGCAGTGGTTGTATTGTCTATTACAGTGTCGGATGGATGCTCCATACTAGGTGGAATAGAGTTTAGTTGGCAGTGGTTGTATTGTCTATTACAGTGTCGGATGGATGCGGTTGTTACATCATTGCCTCGTATCACAGAAAGAGATGGAACCATTTGTTGCTGAAGCAGCTGCCCCAACTAGGGGTCTTCTCAACACGTGCACAGCCCTTCTTGTGTCCCCTATTTCAAG
This sequence comes from Archivesica marissinica, assembly GCA_014843695.1. Classification (NCBI taxonomy): domain Eukaryota; kingdom Metazoa; phylum Mollusca; class Bivalvia; order Venerida; family Vesicomyidae; genus Archivesica; species Archivesica marissinica. The sequence continues at coordinate 81,240,905 of CM026390.1, read as the reverse complement.
CGTGTACTCTCCCACAATAGAGGCTGTCCTGCAGAAGCTTGGACTGCATTCAGGAGAGCTGGGTCTCGCGCTGATCGACAACATCCTAAGGAGTAACTCCCCAGTTTCAGATAATGGTAAGTGGTAAATAAATATACAAACAACAGTAACATGATATTTGTTTGTTACAGGGAATGATCAAATTATATTTTAACATAATGAACAGGGATCAGTTTAGAGGGCGATGTCGGCGAAATTGTCGCCCTAGAGACCCTGACTTCGCCCTCTGGGGGCCCCACTTCTCCCTAAATTTTTTTTATATATTTTGGTTTTTACGATTTTCAAACAAAATTTTGTCTAGTAAGATACACTGGCCCATTATAAAGCACTCCTTCTATTCAAATGTTGTATTTAATGGTTGTACTGTGCATTTTAACCCTATTTTGCAGAAGTATATTAAAGAACACCATTTAAGGAAGCGATCATGCGCTTTCTCACTTCTCCCAAAAATTCTGACCTAGAATGACCCCTGATGAACATTGAAAGCCTTATGATAACAATTGCTTTCTATGTTCATGGCTGAAATATTATTCAGTCAGTCACATAAACAAACAAATAATCATTTTATATTGATCTGAATAGTGTTTTTATTATAGAAAGTTTTTATTATAGAGAACGATGCAACTGTGTGCTAAATGGCGTCATATATGACGTTTGGCACCGCTTGATTCCGAAAATGTTCTCGTTGACAATATTTCAACATGTAACGGTACCACACGTGCAAAGCAGTGAGAAATAGACGGATCTGTAGTCCAGTGGTAACATGCTGGACTGGTTATCCAGGGATCGCAGGTTCGATCCCCCGTCTGACCCTAATAAAATTAACAGTCTTTCAGATGGGACGTTAAACCGAGGTCTCGTGTCGGTGCTGTACACCGTGCACGTAAAAGAACCAGAGGAGACTCTGGAATGGGTCTCTGTCTGTATCATAGCACTATCCTCCAAAAATCTAAAATGACTAATCTCTTCAGGAGGCGTCGCTCATATGGGCAACCGGTAGCGACGATAAATAAACGTAAATACACAGTGAGAAATTAAATGCTTTCAACCAGTGGAATAACACATTAATTTCTATATTTCATTGGAAAGCATAAAACAAAATGGTTTCTTTTTATGATACAAATTTCCATTTCCGTATTTTTTAATTTATACAAATTTATTTTAGCTCGATTGCGAAACAAGTTATTTCAACTTATATAAATCACTCTCGAGACCTCATTCCTGATGGAATCCATCGCCACGAGGGAGAGAGAAGAAGCAATGTGGAATTTAATTGCCTTAGTTTATACAAATTTATTTGAGCTCGATTGCGAAACAAGTTATTTTAACTTATATAAATCACTCTCGAGACCTCATTCCTGATGGAATCCATCGCCACGAGGGAGAGAGAAGAGGCAACGTGGAATTTAAATGCCTTGCCTAAGGGCACAATCGTAACGGCTCCAGCGGGGCTCGAACTCCGGACCTTTCGCACCTGAAGCGAACGCGCATCCACTGTGCTATCACGACTTCCACGTATTTTTTAATGTTGTAATAATTGCTTTTTAATTGTTTTATTTAGTTATTTGGAGAAACTTTGCAAATGAAAACTGAACACAATTCTTGAAAATCCTTTCCGAGATTGTATTGTATGTACATATTACAGTATATACATTGATCATTCGTCGGAGTTCGAGCCCCGCTGGAGCCATTACGATTGTGCCCTTAGGCAAGGCATTTAAATTCAACACTGCCTCTTCTCTGTCTCTCGTGACGATGGATTCCAGCCGGAATGAGGTCTCGAGAGTGATTAATATATGTTGAAAGAACTTATTTCGCAATCGAGCTAAAATAAATTTGTATAAACTACAGTGGTCATACTGCTTGTGGTCCTTGCAAGGCTGCATGTTTTATATACATTGTAATCTTTGCATTCACGTCCAGAAAGCTCACAAAATACACGTTTGAAATTTATTTCAGAATTCAACTCTCAATACTTGGGTAAAATGGGAGGCATAGCCAATGAATCAACCGTAGAAATACTGTATCAGTTGGGTACTGTGCAGGACAGGTGGACAGCGGACAGGTACACATTTTCATCTATACAGTACAGCTGATTAGGGCAATACGAGATAGCAAACCATGCCCCATCTCACAACGAGATCCAGATCACCCCCAAATTCAAATGTGTTCTTCCTTCAACCGAAGCCCACCCTTCCACAAAATTTCAAGAAAATCTGTCCATACCATTTTACGTAATCCTGCTCTAACAGATAAACAAATCAACGGAGACAAAAACATAACTTGCTTCATGGAGGTGATTAATCCATAACCTGCTAACCACAACTAAAGTTGCACTTGCAAACATCATAGCACCTGATCAGACGGCACAGAATGTGAACATGCCGTCTGAGCAGGCTCTATGCTGTTTGATATTAGGATAGTGGAGCTAAGACACTTGGCGGAATAGCAAACAATATAGATCCTGATCAGACGTGCGCAGCTGATCTGGATCTATGTTGTTTGCACATTCCTTTCAATTTATTTGGCATTTTATGGGTTAACAGTGGAGTTTGTATTTCTCTCAAATTTCCTGATGATAACGTACAGATTTAAACTCACTGATTTAAACGGCCCGCCGGCGATATAGCCCAAAATGGTGCTGATGCAGGCGTAAAACCCGTAATATAAATAAATTAAACTCACTGAGATAAACCTATCGCAGATATCAAACTAGCAAACGTTATATCTTACTGGAAAAGACAGCTTATCAACCTGGATGGTAGGTAGACAGCGGTAGGCAAATAATGGCATAAATAGGCTAACATTTGTATCTAAGCAATAAGCATACATGAATGTATTTCATTATATATTGTATGTTATAGCACTCGTGAAGAGTTCATACCATATTTTATGAAATGAGTTTGGGAATTTTGTTATTAACCCTTTCAACACTACAGACCTCTAAATAGGCTTACAAAAAGTGTAGATCCAGATGAACCGGCTCATGGTGAGCCGTCTCATCAGAATCTGCACCTTTTGTGCTTATTTACTATTTTTAGACAAAAATTACCCATTTTGATAAATGAACTGGTCCAAATGTAATTTTCTTATTAATTTATTGGTCTGAAAAGTGAAAATATCATGCACCAGTCCATGTCAGTTACTTGGGGTTGAATAGGTTAAGCGATCCTTTTTATCACATTGGGGTTTAATCATATTTTTGCAGAAAATAAAGCTTGTCATGACGTCACTAAATTATCATGATGTCACTACGCAAAGCAGCGTTATATTTATGTTTTAAACAGCATTATAATTGTGTCAAGACTTTTTAAATTGTAGTATTTCTTAGTATTAATGTTATGCACCAATTCAAATAGAATAATGCATAATTTAAAGTTTAATTTACAAATTATAAGGATTATTCTCTCAACCAATCAGAATCATTCCAGGTATTAATACACGTGTGTAGATATAGTAAATGATGGAATGACTGTATTACACTGAATGCAAGCAGAGTTATGTGATAAAAGTATATAGCCGATACAGATTTCTTGCTCCTGTGTGTGTTTTACGTTTATTTATCGTCGCTACCGGTTGCCCATTTGAGCGACGCCTCCTGAAGGGATTAGTCATTTCTTGCTCCAAATGGACAATCTATTTATATATTTATGTGTGTGTCACTATGGTATGAATTGTTTCAGATTAAAGGCAATGTTACAGTGGCTAGGTGACAGTGCTCGTCTAGCACTGCAGAGGAAAGCGGTGTTCGCCGACGATGGTTTCAGACACGTACCTCACGACGTTACTCACATCACTTTACCAGGTCCCGCTCCCTCTCATGTACACTGTATAGCAGCCGTCCTGTGGTACAGCAACGAGACTAGAGTAGAGTACAATCTGAGTCATATAATAACCAAAGATCTAGTCAGGTAAATAGCATTACTAGAGGTCCGGTCTCGTGAATTCAATATTTATTCTGTGTCCGGGGCCGAGTGGTTACGGGTCCTTGACTTCAAGTCACTTGTCCCTCAACACTGTAGGTTTGAATCCCACTTGGGGTGGCAAATGTGAGGTAGTTATCCAGCCGGCTTGCAGAAGGTCAGTGGTTCTACCTGTGTGCGCCTCCAGGCCTAAAGACGGTCTTCCCCCCACCAATAATAGCTGGAGAGTCGCCAAAAGATATTATGCATTTTGTCAGATTACAAAAAAACAATTGGATGTCTTTACTCCCAGATTTAACTCTGTGTGGTTCTTAACCCTTTCAACACCACATACCTCTAAATAGGCTTAAAAAAGTGTAAATCCAGATGAGCCGGCTCGTCACCAGCCGTCTCATCAGGATCTGCATTTTTTGCCAGTAATATTACTATTTTTAGAGAAAATTACCAATTTTGAGAAATGAACTGGTCCAAATGTTATTTTCTTATTAATTTATTGGTCATGTCAGTTACTTGGTGTTGAATGGGTTAAGCATTACATATAGCTGATAGTCATGGTCACTGCCTTCCTTACTCATGCATTATATTATGAGAGCAACATGTGTGTGCTACTTCTTCGTGATCCCAGCGTGAGAGAAAGCTCTGTCATATACATTTTTGTTTAACCCTTTCAACACTACTGCCTCTAAATAGACTTGCAAAAAGTGTAGATCCAGATGAGCTGACTCGTGACAAGCCATCTCATCAGGATCTGCACTTTTTGCCAGTAATAATTAATACTATTTTTAGATAAAATAATTTTGATAAATGAACTGGTCCAAAGGTAATTTTCTTATTAATTTATTGGTCTAAAAATATCATGCACCAGTCCATGTCAGTTACTTGGGTTGAATGGGTTAAATGTGCACACGATGGAAAAAGTTGAGTTGTGTGTTATATAAAGCGTACGTTGTTGCACTATATAACCCAACAACATAGCCCAGCATTTAAATTCCACGTTGCATCTTCTCTCCCTTGTGGCGATGGATTCCATCAGGAATGAGGTCTCGAAAGTGATTAATATAAGTTGTTAGAACTTGTTTTGCAATTTTTTCTAAAATAAATTTGTATAAAGTAGCAACATAAAAACATTTGAGCCATGGACATGTTGATGGCAGGCGATGCCAGCCGAAACCGACAAAGCAAAATTTGATAGAAAAACACTCTATTTTCACTCTTATTTTGCAGTTCATTGTACGAGTGGTCGTCTGTGCTGAGCACGGAGTCACATCTGAAGAAGGCAGTGGACTATGTTCTATGTGCAATGGGTCACATCTGTCCGGACTCGTTCACTCGTATCATGGAATGGATGGGAATGATGATAACGCCAGAGTATGGATTAACCGCGTCCATCCCCGACGATAGCAAGGGTTCTTCTCAATATCATGATTCTATGACGGACGACTCGAAGGAAGCGAACAGTGCATTAAGACAATCGGCAGAAAGTTGCGAGCCTGCCGTACCGATCATTCTGCAGGAGTTTAAGCACATGTGTTTGGACGAGAGTCATTTGTTCACTCTAGCGTTAGCGTGTCAGTCGTCCTTGGCAACTAAACATTTGTTAGAGTCTGGTTTCCCGGCTGTGTTGGCTCAGGGACTCTTTGAATTCTGTAATCGTGTGATATCCAACTTTTCTGATTCGTGGTCGCAGCCGGAGGGTATATCAGACACTTGTAAGAGTATGAATGGAACGTCCGGGGACAGCACAAGCACAACTACCAACCATACAGGTACCCAATCATTGTTTTATGTTAATGGCTTATAAATACAAAATTGTAATATCTCCAACGTGAGACCACAGCAAGGATAATGGACTAAATATATTGTGGTTAAGGCGTCCGCCTACGGAGTGGGAGGTCGAAGGTTCGAACCTCGTCAGGGGTTCGTTCTGATATGACCGGTTGGTGAGCCGCCAGCTAGTTAACTAATGGTTACCGAGTGCCTACCAGCCTGGCATACAAGCATAGGAAATGGCTGGCCCTTTAAATAGGGGTGACACTATAATAAACAAACACTTTACTTTACTATATTATAACTTTCTATCTAATTTTCCGATGTCAGGACGTCATCCAAGAAAATAAAAAACTGTTCTGCATCCAAACGAATGCCAAGGGGCCGAAATGCTATAGATTATTTAGTTTATAGAGGGTCTTTTCATCAGAATTTCCATATTTTGAGATTTTTCATAACTCGTAACAGGAAACATAAGGAATGAAAACATATCCTGTCCCGGTTTGGGAATTTCTTATCTTGCAAGTAGAAGCTAGTTGATTTCTTACAATGTTAACTCTAGAATGCACCCAAATGTACCGCTTACTGGCTATTTATAGATCATTTACAACAAATATTACTTAAAGATTATGTATTAGTATAAGATCTATGAATTAGTGAAAGATTATGTATTAGTGAAAGATTATGTATTATTGAAAGATTATGAATTAGTGAAAGATCTATGAATTAGTGAAAGATTATGAATTAGTATAAGATCTATGAATTAGTGAAATATTATGTATTAGTGAATGATTATGTATTATTGAAAGATTATGAATTAGTGAAAGATCTATGAATTAGTGAAAGATTATGTATTAGTGAAAGATTATGTGAAAGATTATGCATTAGTGAAAGATATATGAATTCATCAGGTCCTATATCCAACGTTACTACATATATTCTAGAGAGTAAAAATGGGCAGGTTGGGTCAGAAAAGGTGCAGGGTGCATTTTGAGCCTTTGAATGGAGTAGGTGTTGGAGGCGGTATTTGGGGAAAATTATTTAGAAATTTTGCGAACTTACAGTAATTGACAGCAAATTATGCTTCGTATGGCAGTAGATATTGGGGGGGGGGGGAAAGGGCAGACAATTTCAAATGTATAAAGGTGTGCCTGCCCAAAAGCACTTACGTGTTGAGGCTTGTAAATTTAAATCAAATGGGCAAAAGGGCGGTGTTATTCTCTAGAAAAAAACCTAACATATTTCATTCTTCGTTATTAACAGCCCTGTCCAACTATTATGCACCCTTCTCCTTTTCTACAAAAATTATAATAAATCAAATAATAATACTTTTTATACCTTTTGCAAAATGTAGCACCCTGGGGGCATTATTAAGGAACAATACGATATGGTCATGTTGGTACATCATATAGAACCCTGTACATCTTGTTCAAGTTTATCAGTATCCTTCCAATAACCACTACCAAGTTCTCGACATTGGGTCGTTTGCTTCAAAAGTCGGGTGTCAAACCTTTCATATGATTTATTGAACATCACCTTATCAGCGGTGTAGCGGTAGAGTAGTGGTAGAGTAGTGGTAGACCGTAGAGTGGTCAGATTTGTAGTTGCTAAGCAAAGTTGCCATGGCAATGCATGTTGGAAACCTGACATATACCTATATTATATGTTTTCTATACCACCAGGTATGACGGTGTCCGCCGACATGGTGTCTGCAGTATTAAATTTCTTCTCTGAAATTTCCTCATTGCCGGCCATGAAGGATTGGCTCGGAGGGGCTGATGGCAACATATTCTGGCCGGTTCTACTCACCATGCTGTGCAATACCCCGCTACATAGCCCTATATCCCTCTCTGCCTTCCCACACAAGTTTGAGGTACGTTTACTCTGTCTATTGCACTGTATTCACATTTGTTAAGATTTGTTGAGCTTGATGTGCGGCGAAATAACCAATTTCTATGGAGGTGGGATAGATATGGTGACTACTTATCCACTGCATGATAGCTGAATGGCTGTCAATTGCATGGAGATATAATAGTATATTAACCTAAATCTCTATGTAGTCCCAGTAATATCTATGGAGGTGGGATAGATATGGCAACTACTTATCCACTGCATGCTAGCTGAATGGCTGTCAATTGCATGGAGATATAATAGTATATTAACCTAAATCTCTATGTAGTCCCAGTAATATCTATGGAGGTGGGATAGATATGGCAACTACTTATCCACTGCATGCTAGCTGAATGGCTGTCACTTGCATGGAGATATAATAGTATATTAACCTAAATCTCTATGTAGTCCCAGTAATATCTATGGAGGTGGGATAGATATGGCGACTACTTATCCACTGCATGATAGCTGAATGGCTGTCGTTTGCATGGAGATATAATAGTATATTAACCTAAATCTCTATGTAGTCCCAGTAATATCTATGGAGGTGGGATAGATATGGCGACTACTTATCCACTGCATGCTAGCTGAATGGCTGTCAATTGCATGGAGATATAATAGTATATTAACCTAAATCTCTATGTAGTCCCAGTAATATCTATGGAGGTGGGATAGATATGGCAACTACTTATCCACTGCATGCTAGCTGAATGGCTGTCAATTGCATGGAGATAATAGTATATTAACCTAAATCTCTATGTAGTCCCAGTAATATCTATGGAGGTGGGATAGATATGGCAACTACTTATCCACTGCATGCTAGCTGAATGGCTGTCAATTGCATGGAGATATAATAGTATATTAACCTAAATCTCTATGTAGTCCCAGTAATATCTATGGAGGTGGGATAGATATGGCGACTACTTATCCACTGCATGATAGCTGAATGGCTGTCGTTTGCATGGAGATATAATAGTATATTAACCTAAATCTCTATGTAGTCCCAGTAATATCTATGGAGGTGGGATAGATATGGCGACTACTTATCCACTGCATGCTAGCTGAATGGCTGTCAATTGCATGGAGATATAATAGTATATTAACCTAAATCTCTATGTAGTCCCAGTAATATCTATGGAGGTGGGATAGATATGGCGACTACTTATCCACTGCATGATAGCTGAATGGCTGTCGTTTGCATGGAGATATAATAGTATATTAACCTAAATCTCTATGTAGTCCCAGTAATATCTATGGAGGTGGGATAGATATGGCGACTACTTATCCACTGCATGCTAGCTAAATGGCTGTCGTTTGTATGGAGATATAATAGTATATTAACCTAAATCTCTATGTAGTCCCAGTAATATCTATGGAGGTGGGATAGATATGGCGACTACTTATCCACTGCATGATAGCTGAATGGCTGTCGTTTGCATGGAGATATAATAGTATATTAACCTAAATCTCTATGAAGTCCAAGTAATATCTATGGAGGTGGGATAGATATGGCGACTACTTATCCACTGCATGCTAGCTAAATGGCTGTAGTTTGTATGGAGATATAATAGTATATTAACCTAAATCTCTATGTAGTCCCAGTAATATCTATGGAGGTGGGATAGATATGGCGACTACTTATCCACTGCATGATAGCTGAATGGCTGTCGTTTGCATGGAGATATAATAGTATATTAACCTAAATCTCTATGAAGTCCAAGTAATATCTATGGAGGTGGGATAGATATGGCGACTACTTATCCACTGCATGCTAGCTAAATGGCTGTAGTTTGTATGGAGATATAATAGTATATTCACCTAAATCTCTATGTAGTTCCAGTAATATTTATGGAGGTGGGATAGATATGGCGACTACTTATCCACTGCATAATAGCTAAATGGCTGTAGTTTGCATGGAGATATAATAGTATATTAACCTAAATCTCTATGAAGTCCAAGTAATATCTATGGAGGTGGGATAGATATGGCGACTACTTATCCACTGCATGCTAGCTAAATGGCTGTCATTTGCATGGAGATATAATAATATATTAACCTAAATCTCTATGTAGTCCCAGTAATATCTATGGAGGTGGGATAGATATGGTGACTACTTATCCACTGCATGATAGCTGAATGGCTGTCGTTTGCATGGAGATATAATAGTATATTAACCTAAATCTCTATGTAGTCCCAGTAATATCTATGGAGGTGGGATAGATATGGTGACTACTTATCCACTGCATGATAGCTGAATGGCTGTCGTTTGCATGGAGATATAATAGTATATTAACCTAAATCTCTATGTAGTCCCAGTAATATCTATGGAGGTGGGATAGATATGGTGACTACTTATCCACTGCATGATAGCTGAATGGCTGTCGTTTGCATGGAGATATAATAGTATATTAACCTAAATCTCTATGAAGTCCAAGTAATATCTATGGAGGTGGGATAGATATGGCGACTACTTATCCACTGCATGATAGCTAAATGGGTGTCATTTGCATGGAGATATAATAGTATATTCACCTAAATCTCTTAAGTAATATTGACGTATTCTACTTTTTGTGTTTTACAATCGATGTTGGTAGTATTTATCCATTTAGAATTTGTTTGAACTTTCTCATAGGTGTGATAAGTTTGAGTGTATATTGTGTATACCGTATTTGTTTTGTTTCTACACAATGTATGTTTGCTTTTTTTATTTTTTATTGATTTACAATCTATGTGTATCTACATTTTTGCTTTCTGTGCATATATTGTATGTAGATTCTGTGTCATAGAGCAAAATAAAATGTGATTAACCCTTTCAACACCACAGACCTCTAAATAGGCTTACAAAAAGTGTAGATCCAGATGAGCCGGCTCATGACGAGCCGTCTCATCAGGATCTGCACTTTTTGCCAGTAATATTGCTATTTTTAGACAAAATTACCCATTTTGATAAATGAACTGGTCCAAATGTAATTTTCTTATTCATTTTATTGGTCTAAGAATATCATGGACCAGTCCATGTGAGTTACTTGGTGTTGAATGGGTTAAACTAAACTAAACTTGTTTCTACAGTTAGTATCTGGTGAGGAGAGGGCGTGCATAGAAACGGCGTCAGTAAAGTTTTTCCGTACTGTGATATCATGCCATGTGCCTAATCAGATGCTGTTTGCCAAAGTACTGTACGATGTGATCAAAGAGCAGGGATCAACAAATAAAGCTGGTAAGCTGCTAGAACACGCCTGGAGGTTATAAAACATTTCTCCAATCTCAAAACTCAGTCTCAAGCACTTGATTGGTTCAGCTGACAGTAACACTCAGAATTAACCAATCGGATCACTTTAGCTCGAGTTTGAGATCTGAGAAAAGATTTATAACCTCGGGGCCCAGGCTTCAATAGTCTCGTACGCATGAACACCCACAATGCTTCTTCTTGTGGCCACTTTAGTCAGGTGGTTAATGTCGTGTACTGACCAATAACTCGGTTCTCACTTTGGTTTGAGCCCTACTACACTATGGGGTCCTACGAGGTTAGCTTCTCATTCTCCTTAGTGTGGCTTTGGGCCTGATTTGGTAAATCAATAATTAAAATCAGATTTTGGGCAAATTGCGACTTGTAAATAGTGTCGCCCATTAACGTTAATTGATTAACTTTATTGCTGAAAAGTAAACTATGCGGAATAAATAAGAATTTTAATAGACTATCTGCAATTGTGTTAGGTTACAAGATAGACTATTTTGAATACCGAGATATCAATTTGTTGTTCTCCATAATTGGGTTGTCTATCTACAAGTCTTATATTATCAGTGAAAACAGACGGAAATATGTTGATATAATGAAAATAATGAAAAGTGAAATAACAATTATGAATGAATATTCTAAACGTAGCAAAAATACTTTGTTCTTTAGGAAAATTGAAAATATTTTGAAATCTTAATTCAATTCATATATATCTATCTATACATTATTATAAATTATTTTGAATGTATGATTATTGTGTTAATACATGTGTGTATTATTTTGTAAATATTTGTAAATAATGAACTGAATAAACCTTAAAAAGAAAAGAAGAAAAAAAGTAAACTATGCTGATTTATATAATTATTAAATACACTCAAACCTGTCTTAAGATCCCAGCCAACGGGAATCACAGGAAGTGGCTGCTTAGCACAGACGGCAGCTTAATAGATGTTAAATGTATAAATAAAACAACATATTGGTAATCTGGAAATTGGCTGCTTAATACAGGTTGGCTGCTTAATGGAGCTGACCTCTAAAACAGGTTTCACTGTACGTGTACAAACGGATATGTGCGAGTAGTTTCGTCGTTTATTAATATCATCTTACTTGTGCAGCAGGTCTCGGCACTTGTCCTTTGTCTGGATTTACACGGCGTCTCTTCCTGCAAGTGCTTCTTGAAGATGAAAACATCCTGATTGCATTCCGGGCTGCACCCAAACAGTACCACATCCATGTTCCCACTAGCCACGGATCACTTCAGCATCCACAGTTCGGAGCCGGTCGTAGATTCAGAACAATGCTTGTCAACATGCATATATCCGTCGGGGAACTTATCAGCAAAATCTCAGGTGATAGTTTATTTGAAATTTATTGTAAGTATAGAAAGAGAGGTGTTACTCTGTTGTGTCATGGATGCATTAGTAATGGATACGGTTTAGGTCTCATAACCAAGGTGTTCCGAGTGCGAGCCCCGTAAGAACCAACGTGGTGGTGTCATAAGTCACTTACGCTGGAGCCGTTATGATTGTGCTCTTAGGCAAGGCATTTAAATTCCACGTTGCCTCTTCTCTCTCCCTCGTGCGATGGATCCCATCAGAAATGAGGTCTCGAGAGTGATTAATATAAGTTCTAAGAACTTGTTTCGCAATCGAGCTAAAATAAATTTGTATAAACTAGTCACTTGAATCCACATCCTTCTCCCTCCCTTATGTATGGCGATGGACTCCATCAGGAATGGGGTATCGAAAACGATTAGTCCAATGTTGTAAGAACTTGTTTCGCTATCAAGCTAAAAAAAATTGTATGAAGTACAGCTGTTACACATTCCAATATTGAAGCTTTACTAAACTAGCAGCATCATGATAGGTTTCAATTGGTTTCTTACGGGGATTGGTGCACCAAGTACTGATTAACCGCTGGAGCCTGCCCAGAAAAGGTGTTGTTAGGTAAACTGCCGTCGCTCAAATGTGCAACCTGTAGCGACGTTGAATAAACTTAAATTAAAAAAAATTATGAAATTATTACGGAAAAGACTTAAATAATTCCTTACATTACAACATTACAATTACATGCTGCCCACATTGTGTAAATTCTTAGTAATTTGACAATACCCAACTATTTTCTATATATCTGGAAATAATCCTGAACTAAAAATACTTCTAAATTCCAAATATTCCCTCTCCCTCGTGACGATGGATTCTATCAGGAATGAGGTCTGAAGAGTGATTAATACAAGTTGTAGGAACTTGTTTCGCAATCTAGCTAAAATAAATTTGTATAAACTAAAGTTATTATTACCACTCATGTTCATTAGGTGCAATATTATTTGATCATTCAGTGAAACAAACAAATATCCTCTTTAAATATTTGAAAATATAGGAAATAATATAACCCATTCTTATATCCCCTGTAATAGACACTCCAAGCTTTATAACCCATTCCTATCCCCTTTAATAGACACTGCAAGCTTTATAACCCATTCCTATCCCCTTTAATAGACACTCCGAGCTTTATAACCTATTCCTATCCCCTTTAATAGACACTCTGAGCTTCATAACCCATTCCTATCCCCTTTAATAGACACTACAAGCTTCATAACCCATTCCTATCCCCTTTAATAGACACTCCGAGCTTTATAACCCATTCCTATCCCTTTAATAGACACTCCAAGCTTTATAACCCATTCCTATCCCCTTTAATAGACATTACAAGCTTTATAACCCATTCCTATCCCCTTTAATAGACACTCCGAGCTTGGCAGCCCATTCCTTCCCCTTTAATAGACACTCTGAGCTTTATAACCCATTCATATCCCCTTTAATAGACACTACAAGCTTTATAACCCATTCCTATCCCCTTTAATAGACACTCTGAGCTTTATAACCCATTCATATCCCCTTTAATAGACACTCCGAGCTTTATAACCCATTCCTATCCCTTTAATAGACACTCCAAGCTTTATAACGCATTCCTATCCCTTTAATAGACACTCCAAGCTTTATAACCCATTCCTATCCCCTTTAATAGACACTACAAGCTTTATAACCCATTCCTATCCCCTTTAATATACACTACAAGCTTTATAACCTATTCCTATCCCCTTTAATAGACACTACAAGCTTTATAACCCATTCATATCCCCTTTAATAGACACTCCAAGCTTTAAACCCATTCCTATCCCCTTTATAGACACTCCAAGCTTTATAACCTATTCCTATCCCCTTTAATAGACACTACAAGCTTTATAACCCATTCATATCCCCTTTAATAGACACTCCAAGCTTTATAACCCATTCCTATCCCCTTTAATAGACACTCCAAGCTTTATAACCTATTCCTATCCCCTTTAATAGACACTACAAGCTTTATAACCCATCCTATCCCCTTTAATAGACACTCCAAGCTTTATAACCCATTCCTATCCCCTTTAATATACACTACAAGCTTTATAACCCATTCCTATCCCCTTTAATAGACACTCCAAGCTGTATAACCCATTCCTATTCCCTTTAATAGACACTCCAAGCTTTATAACCTATTCCTATCCCCTTTAATAGACACTACAAGCTTTATAACCCATTCCTATCCCCTTTAATATACACTACAAGCTTTATAACCCATTCCTATCCCCTTTAATAGACACTCCAAGCTTTATAACCCATTGCTATCCCCTTTAATAGACACTCCGAGCTTTATAACCTATTCCTATCCCCTTTAATAGACACTACAAGCTTTATAACCCATTCCTATCCCCTTTAATATACACTACAAGCTTTATAACTAGGGGTGACTATTGGGGTCAATTTTACTATTGCGATAGTTAAAATACTATTGCGATAGTATTGCGATAGTATTGCGATAGTTGTAGGACTATTGCAATAGTATTGTGTAAATACATATTAATTAAAAAAATATTCTGTTTCGCATGGAATACACAAGTTCTGTGTATTTATTTATTAGCATGCAATTTTTTCTTTATTATCATGACATCGAACACACTGCACTAATTTACTTGTCCGTAGTGAAAAGTTGAAAACCCACTTGCCCGTATATCCGAACTTTATATGTTTAAATAATATAAACCAACCTTATTTAAAAATCGATACACAGTCCCGCTAAGTTACATGATTGTTTACCTGTCGTCTTCAATAATAAGGCTGCGTCACGTACCCGTTCCCGTATATCGATTTAGCGACCGCGTAGTATACTTGTAACTGACGCATGCGCTATAGCACTTTAAATTACCCATACCCGGGATTATGGGGGTCACATCGCCTACTTTGCTCACTATTCAGTACCAAAGAAGCCATTTTCGACAGTAGTTATTCTTATTGACAGCTGGCTTGTTTTGAGCGGAAAATACATTACATACCCACCGCATTTTACACAGTTTTTATGTGACGGGCGATAACTCTTGACATTTCCGGTTCTTATTCAGGTTATTGTCGGCTGGAAATGTTGTCCGCCACCGTTGTCGGCTGGCTTGTGTTTATTGCGGAAGTTCCGCAGGAAAATAAACAAGAACATTTGCCGATGCTTTCTCATTAAAATACGATTTAAATGCCATGGGAACATAAAGTAAATGCACTCGCCGGTATTTTTACTTGTCCACGGACAAGTTACATTCGAAAATCTACTTGCCCGGCGTAACAAATGACCGATTTCGCCATCCCTGGCAACTATCGAAACTATTGCGATAGTACTGCCGCAATAGTCAATACTATCGATGGTCATATTTACCATCGATGGTTGACTATCGTGACGCTGTCTATTGCGATGCATCGATATTTCGATGCATCGTTACACCCCTATTTATAACCCATTCCTATCCCCTTAAATAGACACTCCAAGCTTTATAACCCATTCCTATCCCCTTTAATAGACACTCCGAGCTTTATAACCTATTCCCTTTAATATAGACACTCCAAGCTTTATAACCCATTCCTATCCCCTTTAATAGACACTCCGAGCTTTATAACCCATTCCTATCCCCTTTAATAGACACTACAAGCTTTATAACCTATTCCTATCCCCTTTAATAGACACTCCGAGCTTTATAACCTATTCCTATCCCCTTTAATAGACACTCCGAGCTTTATAACCCATTCCTATCCCCTTTAATAGACACTCCGAGCTTGGCAGCCCAGTTACTGGACGTACAGAACGGCAAGAAGTCGGACGAGAGTAAAGAGAGTACCTGTCAGAAAGGATTCGATCTCGCCGATCTCGTAGAAGATATCGCCGTTGGCAAGTCTGGTAAGAAACAATTCTTGTTGACATTTCCGAATGGTGTTATTTCAATATTGCTGTACAAATTCGATTTATTGTCGGATGACTATGAGGGGGAAAAGCTATGATGGTATTTGGGTAATTTATGTATAGGAGAAGGGCGCATAGTGATTACAATTTGTCCGTCCGCATCTACATGCATCCCGGAAACCTTGTGTGTGTAGTGGCAGATTTTGTTTAAACTCGGAGGATCGAGTGTAGATGTAAATGCAGGTTTATTTGTTCTGACCATTGTTACCAGAGTTATGGCCCTTTGTTTGATAATATGCAGTAAAGTGCATAGAATTGTGTTTGTCCTATGCTGCCATGTGGGGACACCGATGCCTTATGGATATTATTTTAGGTGTGTACGTCCTAGGCTGCCATGTGGAGACATCCATGCCCTATTGACATTACTTTGTGTGTATGTATCATGCGACTGCCATATGTGGGACATCCATGCCCTATTGACATTACTTTGTGTGTATGCATCATGCGACTGCCATATGTAGGACATCCATGCCCTATTGACATTACTTTGTGTGTATGTATCGTGCGACTGCCATATGTAGGACATCCATGCCCTATTGACATTACTTTGTGTGTATGCATCATGCGACTGCCATATGTAGGACATCCATGCCCTATTGACATTACTTTGTGTGTATGCATCATGCGACTGCCATATGTAGGACATCCATGCCCTATTGACATTACTTTGTGTGTATGTATCGTGTGACTGCCATATGTAGGATATCCATGCCCTATGGACATTACTTTGTGTGTATATGTCCTACGGTTGAGATGTGTGGGACATCCATGCCCTATGGACATTACTTTGTGTGTATGTATCGTGCGACTGCCATATGTGGGACATCCATGCCCTATTGACATTACTGTGTGTGTATATGTCCTACGGTTGAGATGTGTGGGACATCCATGCCCTATAGACATTACTTTGGGTGTATATGTCCTACGGTTGAGATGTGTGGGACATCCATGCCGTATGGACATTACTTTGGGTGTATATGTCCTACGGTTGACATGTGTGGGACATCCATGCTGTATATTATTAATAATAATTGATTGTAGTCCCGACTCTTAGAAAGAGAAAAACTTTAATAATGGAAACAAACCAAACTGTGGCATATTCTTGAATTCATGACCATATGCATAGACGGATATGAGAAATTGTATATCCAATTAATTTGTTCCAATTGCTGTTACATAGGATGCAAGTAGCATTTAGTAAATACAGACTACATTATTACAGACACCAGTACGGCCGACAAGTCTAGTACCGGTCAGCCACCGAAGGCTCATCTCTGGTCAACCAACACAAGCTCCAAGACTTCCCTACCACCTCGACCACCAACCCGCCGAGGACGTAGCAATGATTCCCTGTCAAAACAGTTCTCCATTCCAGTTCTGTCACTGTATCATAAACTGATAACAAGTAAGTAGAGTTTCACCTTTGTCCACAAATATAACGGGATTTCAGCTTTGTATTGTAAATGCATACGGTAGCATTTTGTGTAATTAACAACAACATCTACAAGATGCTTAACCCTTTGTCTGCTGAGTAAATAAAATCACGTTTGCAAACAACATAGATCCAGATCAGCTGTGGCGTAACGCCGCTTATGATCAGGATCTATGTTGTTTGCTATTCAGCCAAGTGTTTTAGCTCCACTATCCAAATAGCATAGAGCAAAATTAATTTTATCTGCCAAAGGATAACCAGAGAAGCCTCTGCAATTGGGTTCTCTCTGTATCGTGCACAAACCTGTGCGGACTAATACATTTCTGGAGACGCCGCCCTTAAAGGGCAGGCTGGGCAATAATAAATAATCTACAGTCAACCCCGTGTTAGTGGTTACCTCTATTAAGCAACCAACCTGTGTTGAGCAGCCAATTTCCAGATCCCCAATGTATTGTTTTTATTTTACATTTGTCCTCTATTAAGCAGCCACTTTCTGTAATTCCCTTTGTTCAGCTGCTTAAGACAGGTTTGACTGTATAAATTATTTTTGGATTTATCAGATGAGCAGCTTTACTTGTGTTGTTTGTTTATATTTATATACCATTGAGTAATTATTATTCTAATATATATGAAATAGGCACTGCTATATTTGTTTGTTTCAGTGTATGATCGAGGTATATTTCACCGGATGTACATTGAAAGCATTATTATCACGATGGCGCTAGCACGATGTGAAGTTGTCGCAGTTAATGTTTATTTGTATATATTTTATAGATAAGTCATTGCCACCTGATGTAATGTTGTCGCAGTTTATGTTTATTTCTATATATACGTCCTTGCCACCTGATGTAATGTTGTCGCAGTTTATGTTTATTTCTATATATTTTATAGATAAGTCCTTGCCAACTGATGTAACGTTGTCGCAGTTAATGTTTATTTGTATCTATTTTATAGATAAATCCTTGCCATCCGATGTAACATTGTCGCAGTTTATGTTTATTTGTATCTATTTTATAGATAAATCCTTGCCATCCGATGTAACGTTGTCGCAGTTAATGCAAGTGTTGCAAGGTCAAGGTCTGACACAGGGTGTAGACGTCCTGGACTTTATACTACAGCTGCAAAATGGACCCATAGACAGTAGATTAGGTATGTCGCATACATGGATAATGCTTGTCTCAAGAACATAGACAGTAGATTAGGTGTCATGTACGTGGATAATGCTGGTCTCAAGGACATAGACAGTAGATTAGGTATGTCACATACATGGATAATGCTGGTCTCAAGGACATAGACAGTAGATTAGGTATGTCACATACGTGGATAATGCTGGTCTCAAGGACATAGACAGTAGATTAGGTGTCATGTACATGGATAATGCTGGTCTCAAGGACATAGACAGTAGATTAGGTATGTCACATACGTGGATAATGCTGGTCTCAAGGACATAGACAGTAGATTAGGTGTCATGTACGTGGATAATGCTGGTCTCAAGGACATAGACAGTAGATTAGGTGTGTCACATACATGGATAATGCTGGTCTCAAGGACATAGACAGTAGATTAGGTATCACATACGTGGATAATGCTGGTCTCAAGGACATAGACAGTAGATTAGGTGTCACATACATGGATAATGCTGGTCTCAAGGACATAGACAGTAGATTAGGTATGTCACATACATGGATAATGCTGGTCTCAAGGACATAGACAGTAGATTAGGTGTCATGTACGTGGATAATGCTGGTCTCAAGGACATAGACAGTAGATTAGGTGTCACATACATGGATAATGCTTGTCTCAAGGACATAGACAGTAGATTAGGTGTCACATACATGGATAATGCTTGTCTCAAGGACATAGACAGTAGATTAGGTGTCATGTACGTGGATAATGCTGGTCTCAAGGACATAGACAGTAGATTAGGTATGTCACATACATGGATAATGCTGGTCTCAAGGACATAGACAGTAGATTAGGTATGTCACATACATGGATAATGCTGGTCTCAAGGACATAGACAGTAGATTAGGTGTCATGTACGTGGATAATGCTGGTCTCAAGGACATAGACAGTAGATTAGGTATGTCACATACATGGATAATGCTGGTCTCAAGGACATAGACAGTATATTAGGTGTCATGTACGTGGATAATGCTGGTCTCAAGAACATAGACAGTAGATTAGGTATCACATACATGGATAATGCTGGTCTCAAGGACATAGACAGTAGATTAGGTGTCACATACATGGATAATGCTTGTCTCAAGGACATAGACAGTAGATTAGGTGTCATGTACGTGGATAATGCTGGTCTCAAGGACATAGACAGTAGATTAGGTGTCATGTACGTGGATAATGCTTGTCTCAAGGACATAGACAGTAGATTAGGTGTCATGTACGTGGATAATGCTGGTCTCAAGGACATAGACAGTAGATTAGGTGTCATGTACATGGATAATGCTTGTCTCAAGGACATAGACAGTAGATTAGGTATGTCACATACATGGATAATGCTTGTCTCAAGGACATAGACAGTAGATTAGGTGTCATGTACGTGGATAATGCTGGTCTCAAGAACATAGACAGTAGATTAGGTATGTCACATACATGGATAATGCTTGTCTCAAGGACATAGACAGTAGATTAGGTGTCACATACATGGATAATGCTGGTCTCAAGGACATAGACAGTAGATTAGGTGTCATGTACGTGGATAATGCTGGTCTCAAGGACATAGACAGTAGATTAGGTATGTCACATACATGGATAATGCTTGTCTCAAGGACATAGACAGTAGATTAGGTATGTCACATACGTGGATAATGCTGGTCTCAAGGACATAGACAGTAGATTAGGTGTCACATACATGGATAATGCTGGTCTCAAGGACATAGACAGTAGATTAGGTATGTCACATACATGGATAATGCTGGTCTCAAGGACATAGACAGTAGATTAGGTGTCATGTACGTGGATAATGCTGGTCTCAAGGACATAGACAGTAGATTAGGTGTCACATACATGGATAATGCTGGTCTCAAGGACATAGACAGTAGATTAGGTGTCACATACATGGATAATGCTTGTCTCAAGGACATAGACAGTAGATTAGGTGTCATGTACGTGGATAATGCTGGTCTCAAGGACATAGACAGTAGATTAGGTATGTCACATACATGGATAATGCTGGTCTCAAGGACATAGACAGTAGATTAGGTATGTCACATACATGGATAATGCTGGTCTCAAGGACATAGACAGTAGATTAGGTGTCATGTACGTGGATAATGCTGGTCTCAAGGACATAGACAGTAGATTAGGTATGTCACATACATGGATAATGCTGGTCTCAAGGACATAGACAGTAGATTAGGTGTCATGTACGTGGATAATGCTGGTCTCAAGGACATAGACAGTAGATTAGGTGTGTCACATACATGGATAATGCTGGTCTCAAGGACATAGACAGTAGATTAGGTGTCACATACATGGATAATGCTGGTCTCAAGGACATAGACAGTAGATTAGGTGTCATGTACGTGGATAATGCTGGTCTCAAGGACATAGACAGTAGATTAGGTATGTCACATACATGGATAATGCTGGTCTCAAGGACATAGACAGTAGATTAGGTATGTCACATACATGGATAATGCTGGTCTCAAGGACATAGACAGTAGATTAGGTGTCATGTACGTGGATAATGCTGGTCTCAAGGACATAGACAGTAGATTAGGTATGTCACATACATGGATAATGCTGGTCTCAAGGACATAGACAGTAGATTAGGTATGTCACATACATGGATAATGCTGGTCTCAAGGACATAGACAGTAGATTAGGTGTCATGTACGTGGATAATGCTGGTCTCAAGGACATAGACAGTAGATTAGGTGTGTCACATACATGGATAATGCTGGTCTCAAGGACATAGACAGTAGATTAGGTGTCATGTACGTGGATAATGCTGGTCTCAAGGACATAGACAGTAGATTAGGTGTCATGTACGTGGATAATGCTTGTCTCAAGGACATAGACAGTAGATTAGGTATGTCACATACATGGATAATGCTGGTCTCAAGGACATAGACAGTAGATTAGGTGTCATGTACATGGATAATGCTTGTCTCAAGGACATAGACAGTAGATTAGGTGTCATGTACGTGGATAATGCTGGTCTCAAGGACATAGACAGTAGATTAGGTGTCATGTACGTGGATAATGCTGGTCTCAAGGACATAGACAGTAGATTAGGTGTCATGTACGTGGATAATGCTGGTCTCAAGGACATAGACAGTAGATTAGGTGTCACATACATGGATAATGCTGGTCTCAAGGACATAGACAGTAGATTAGGTGTCATGTACGTGGATAATGCTGGTCTCAAGGACATAGACAGTAGATTAGGTATGTCACATACATGGATAATGCTGTCTCAAGGACATAGACAGTAGATTAGGTGTCACATACATGGATAATGCTGGTCTCAAGGACATAGACAGTAGATTAGGTATGTCACATACATGGATAATGCTGGTCTCAAGGACATAGACAGTAGATTAGGTGTCATGTACGTGGATAATGCTGGTCTCAAGAACATAGACAGTAGATTAGGTATCACATACATGGATAATGCTGGTCTCAAGGACATAGACAGTAGATTAGGTATGTCACATACATGGATAATGCTTGTCTCAAGGACATAGACAGTAGATTAGGTGTCATGTACATGGATAATGCTGGTCTCAAGGACATAGACAGTAGATTAGGTATGTCACATACATGGATAATGCTGGTCTCAAGGACATAGACAGTAGATTAGGTGTCATGTACGTGGATAATGCTGGTCTCAAGAACATAGACAGTAGATTAGGTGTCATGTACGTGGATAATGCTGGTCTCAAGGACATAGACAGTAGATTAGATATGTGCTGGTCTCAAGAACATAAACCATTACACAAAACTAAAATTTCTTGATCAAAAAGGTAAAATTATGAATTGTGGTGGGAATAATGAGTTTTGCTATACTGCACAATACTATGATTTTAACACTTTATTTTCACGATTTTCGCAATTTTGAACATTTTCAATTAATTCACGGAGTTTAGAATTCGCGCATCCGTGATGTATCGTGAAAACTGAAGGTGACTGTTCATGTTTATCGCTTATAATTGTATCGACTTTCAAAATTTTGATAAAATGTATATATAGTAATCTACATTCGGACACATTATTATTCACAAGAATCGTGAATTCGCGATCAACTTAGATCGCAAAAATATGCGAAATATAAAATCTCGCGAATAAATAGTGTTTTACAGTAATTGCTTGTTTGTACCAGATGTAGCCGATGACCCAGATGAAATTGCAGATGAAGTACTGACAACATCGCCAACATTCCCGACTCCTCTACAAGTGTTTGCCAGTAGTAATGGTCTGGCATTACTGGCAGAGCATCTACCGCTGTTGTACCCGGAGATATCGCGTCAGATTACGTCATCAGACTCCGGGGAAGTGACGCCCAATGTGATAGTGGTCAGTGATCCAAATCAGGACTGGGTCACTGTTGATTCCTACCCTGAGGACTACTATATGGTATGTTTATTCTCAAGCGAAATCTTAAAACGGACGGACACCTTTCAACGAATACCCATCTCCTGCAATCATCAATCATTTCAGTCTCCCAATATGTTGTCTTCCACATCATTTATATCTTCTCAAATGTACTGTTATTCTATAATTATTTTCAACAATAGCTACATTTAATGCAACAGTCAATTTTATGTGATTTGTTCGCAAAGGTGGGTGTTGTAACGAGATTTCTCAGTGTGCGCCTTATTGACATAAGAATTTTAGTCGGTGATTTGCTTCATAACTATCCTACCAGACTGCAGATTAAAGCGACATTACATCGCAAAAAGCAAATAAAATGCATTTTTTTCACGTATAAATGCATTGCTACCACAAATTCTTCTGAATACATCAAACACTAATATTGAATCAATTTAACAGTGTTTTTGTGGTATACAAACTTTCAAACGTGAAAGTAGGATTTCATATAACGATCATCCAGGCTCCTGAATTGACGTTTGTTGTCATTGAAGTCAATACTAAACACGCGGTACTATCGTTTAGAGATAATTTAATTAAGATTAGTCTACAAATAAATATGCATAGGCACACATGTGAGATATCACGGTAAATATGTAGCATTTTATTCAGGATAAACGCTTTGTATTACGCATGAATGTCGACACTATTTACATTATTTTGTTGTGTCAACAAACCACTTATATGACGTTTGTTTATTTGTTGAAATACCATATAATAGCAAATTACATTCTGCAGACATTTGCGTTTTCACCGATGTAGTGTCGCTTTAATAATCATTTTATTTTGACAGATAAGGGGATGCCTTGGTCGCATGATTCAAATCACTCGTCCCTCAATGCTGTTAGTTCAAATCCCACTGGGGGTGGGTGTCAAATTCTTCCATGTGCGGAAAAGCTATCTGGCTGACTTAGGAAAGGTCGGTGGTTCTACCTGGATGCCTGTCCGTGCCTGGAATACTGCTTGGAATGGCAAATGAGGTCTTCCTCCACCAATAATGGCTGGAGAGTCGCCATAAGACCCAAGCTAGTTGTATGACGTTAAACCCAAAAACAAACACAATTGACTGTCCGATTAGCGCAGTGGTTAGCGCGCTCGCTTCTCGCCAATGCAACCCGGGTTCGATCCTCGGACAGGGAAGTATGTGAGATAGTACGGTGGTCGCCAGATCGGACAGGTGGGTTTTCTCCGGGTACTCCGGTTTCCTCCCACACGAATGACCACATTTACGCTTTCATCCGTGCCAACGAGAGTGATTAATATAAGTTGTTAGAACTTGCTTCGCAATCGTTGTAAAATAAATAAAGTTTAAACTTAAACACACAATTTGACAGATGAGATCTATTTGTTTACCAATCCCTCAATAAACGGCTACTTCCGGGACAGAAATATTCATGCAAACCTCTGTATGTGAAATTATCTATTTATTGCGTGCCACGGATTAAGGGATATTGATTTGGCATTATTCGTCTCAAGCAGTACCTCGAAAAAATGAATGTTCGGAATATATAAGTATATGTGGTACAATATTATATATGTATTATTACAGTTGTACGAGCCCATGTCGCCTGTTCCGCAGAGTAATCGAGGTCATCATATCGGGAATCCAACCATACCACCCCATTCTCTGGTAGCGTTTGGTCTCTTCCTGCGGCTACCCGGGTATGCGGAGGTGTTATTGAAGGAGAGAAAGAAAGCCCAGTGTTTATTGAGATTAATGTTGGGTGTTACTGACGATGGGGGCGGAGGTAAGCTGCACATTTTTGTCTCGCCCACTTTAGTGGCTAGTGAGACATAGTAGATCAGATGCCTGTTGTTATTATCATCTTCATTTTATTTCTGATATAACGTTGTGCTAGGAAACTATAGATACAGATTGGAATTAATAATGTATATAGTACTATTTATTAGATACATTTCCACATCATTTGTAATTTTTGGGTGAAATATACGCGTATTTTAAAAGCCAAATTAGGGGATATGTATTACAGACAAGTAAATGTGATACTATGTTTGCAAGTGTGATCTATAAAGTGAGAATTTTGAGTGTTATTATTGTAGGTCAGATACTGACGTCACCAATCGCCAGCTCCCTACCAACTCTACCCTTTATCGTGCTGAAATCCTTGTTTGACACCACCCCACTCACAACAGACGACGGTGTTCTGTTACGCAGGATGTGCCTCGAGAACGGAGCCTTACAACTCATACTGGCATGTCTGTCCGTGCTTAGTCATCATTCTCCAAGAGTCAGCGCCTCAGGGTTCCAACAAGAAGTATGCTCCTTGTTGTTAGTAATTAGTAAGGATGGCAACAATGGTATTCGAATATTCAATCGGCTAGGTATTCGAATATTCAATTGGCTAGGTATTCGAATATTTGATTGACTAGGTATTCAAATATTCGTTTGGTTTGGTATTCGAATATTTGATTGACTAGGTATTCAAATATTCGGTCGGTTTGGTATTCGAATATTTGATTGGCTAGGTATTCGAATATTTGATTGGCTAGGTATTCGAATATTCGATTGGCTAGGTATTCAAGTATTTGATTGGCTAGGTATTCGAATATTCGATTGGCTAGGTATTCAAATATTCGGTTGGTTTGGTATTCGAATATTTGATTGGCTAGGTATTCGAATATTTGATTGGCTAGGTATTCGAATATTCGATTGGCTAGGTATTCGAATATTCGATTGGCTAGGTATTCAAGTATTTGATTGGCTAGGTATTTGAATATTCGATTGGCTAGGTATTCAAATATTCGGTTGGTTTGGTATTCGAATATTTGATTGGCTAGGTATTCGAATATTTGATTGGCTAGGTATTCGACTATTCGATTGGCTAGGTATTCAAGTATTTGATTGGCTAGGTATTCGAATATTCAATTGGCTAGGTATTCGAATATTTGATTGGCTAGGTATTCGAGTATTTGATTGGCTAGGTATTCGAATATTCGATTGGCTAGGTATTTGAATATTTGGAACCACCAACCTCTTACATGTTGTAGCTTAATGTCCCTACATAATTTTCCTCTCATCCGGTCATGTGACTGGCACGTCACTCTTATGTACACACTCTCCACAAGGTTCAGATTAATTGATTTGCAATAATCATGTAATAATGTTATTATGATTATTATTTGAAGCGTGTGGAAAATGAATGTCCTGATTGTCATCCATGTATACAAAGATCGTGTATTTAATACTTTAATAATCCAACAAACAACATCGTACATTATAGTCATAGTATCTGCGACAAATTCTGCCTCAATTAAACTCTTGTGTGTCAATAATATAAGCAAATACACAGTATCACAATGTCAGCTGTGTATTGGGGATCCCAAATTACATCGTATCACATAGCATGTAGAAATAAACAGGATGACCTAAATGTGTTGGCATCAAATGTGGACAGTCATGCTTTTAGTGTGAAGCTGGGAATCTTGTCTGTTTTCATGGGGTAAAATTATTATTGGCAAATATCCTCCATCTGTGTCCGTCAAATAGAGTGCATAGCATTAATCAATTATTAGTGCATGTCATTATGAGCAACCAAATATAGAACCAAATCGCTGCCACTGTTCGCACCTCATGGGTTGAACTGGGGCCATTTTTTTGTATTTGAATCTTACTGGATTGAAAATTAAACAAATAATTTAACTGTAATTTTTTGAAATTTTCATTGAAAAACTAAAATATTCGACCGTTCACACGAATATTCCAACATTCGATGCCATCCCTAGTAATTAAGACATTCAAACATAACAGGAATATGTTAACATAGACGGAATACGTGGATATAAACAGATTTCGTAAATGCAGCATCATTTAAGGGAGACAACTAAATCCATAATTTTGTGTAATTGATTGTTATTAATAAGTATGGTTTGTCTCCCTTACACCATACTGTAGGATTTACGTTTATGTATTACTATAGAGTTATGTATTTTGTATTACGTTTGAATTAGAATAGTCTATTAAGAGGTATTGTACAGTGAATACTGAACTGAAGTGTTGCATTAGCTAATGTGATACCTCCATGGTGCAATTGATACGGTGAACGACTCGTAACCAAGATGTTGTGAGTTTGTGTCCCACCAGTGATTATGGTCCTTAGGCAAGACACTTCAATCCATATTGCATCTCTCATGGCGATGGATCCCATAAGTAATGAGGTCTGGGCACACTAATATAAGATTTATAAATATGTAATATATAAACTAATTGCAACAAGATATTTATAACCCGATATTTCATTTGTGAATTTATTTGTTCTCACTTTCAAATCTTATTCTGACTGTACGTGTTAGTAATAGGGTACCGTATATTCATGTTAGTAATAGGGTACCGTATATTCATGTTAGTAATAGGGTACCGTATATTCATGTTAGTAATAGGGTACCGTATATTCATGTTAGTAATAGGGTACCGTATATTCATGTTAGTAATAGGGTACCGTATATTCATGTTAGTAATAGGGTACCATATATTCAAAGTCAATCTCGGCCACAAATCGAGGGTTACAATTTTTGTGTGTTTTACGTTTATTTATCGTCGCTACCGGTTGCCCATATGAGCGCCTCCTGAAGAGATTACCGGTAATAATTTTAGATTTTTGGAGGATAGTGCAATGATACAGACAGAGACCCATTCCAGAGTCTCCTCTGGTTCTTTTACGTGCACGGTGTACAGCACCGACATGAGACCTCAGTTTAAAATCCCATCTGAAAGACTGTTAATTTTATTATTGTCAGACGGGGGATCGAACCTGCTTTAAATTCTGGCTTGAAAAGGCTGATTTTAAACTGGATCTTTCTATAGGTCAAGTTTACCTTGTGGGCTTGCGACGTTCATTACAACATATGGCAAGGAATATAATTATGGTAAACACTAATCAAGAATAGACTATGTATTTGCTCGTGAATAATTACCGGTAGAAACTTGTGTAATAATATATTTGATAAGATTATATATTTGAACATACGGTAACAATTTACATAATATGAGATTAACATGTTGAAGAATTGCTGCTAAGTTTCAATAAAATGAAAACACAAGATGTACATGCATTACTTTTCACTGTTCTTCAGGCCTATTCTATACTGACGGCAATGCAGACACCAACGTCCACACCTAGCCACGCCCCAGTTCCATCGGAGGAGAAATCCCAGCAATACTGGGCCAAGGGAACAGGGTTTGGCACTGGGTCAACGACCTCGAGCTGGGATGCAGAACAGGCGCTGATCAGACAGAAGAGTGAGGAAGAGCATGTAACGTGTCTCCTGCAGGTACGTCGCATGTACCACGGATAACAACTGTGTAACGTGTCTCCTGCAGGTACGTCGCATATACCACGGATAACAACTGTGTAGCGTGTCTCCTGCAGGTACGTCGCATATACCACGGATAACAACTGTGTAACGTGTCTCCTGCAGGTACGTCGCATATACCACGGATAACAACTGTGTAACGTGTCTCCTGCAGGTACGTCGCATATACCACGGATAACAACTGTGTAACGTGTCTCCTGCAGGTACGTCGCATATACCACGGATAACAACTGTGTAACGTGTCTCCTGCAGGTACGTCGCATATACCACGGATAACAACTGTGTAACGTGTCTCCTGCAGGTACGTCGCATATACCACGGATAACAACTGTGTAACGTGTCTCCTGCAGGTACGTCGCATATACCACGGATAACAACTGTGTAACGTGTCTCCTGCAGGTACGTCGCATATACCACGGATAACAACTGTGTAACGTGTCTCCTGCAGGTACGTCGCATATACCACGGATAACAACTGTGTAATGTGTCTCCTGCAGGTACGTCGCATGTACCACGGATAACAACTGTGTAACGTGTCTCCTGCAGGTACGTCGCATATACCACGGATAACAACTGTGTAACGTGTCTCCTGCAGGTACGTCGCATATACCACGGATAACAACTGTGTAACGTGTATCATGTGGGCGAGCGGGCTGGCCATTTCAATAGGAGTGACACTAATAAACAAGCACTTTACTTTTACTAATTTAGAATGTCGGTATGTGGAATTATTTCCTGCTGACTTGTGGAAGGTTGGTGGTTCTACTTGTGCTTGAAACACTGCTCGGAGCTGGAGAGTCGCTACAAGACCCAAGCTGCCGGCGTAACAATAAACCTCAACAACAAACAAGCAAACAGAATGTAGGCGAGGATTTATACCTGTATGGATAGAGTTATTTGACGTTGTAGCAAGCATAGCCATTCTACCACTTTCTGCATTACAGCAACATACCTACTAAATCAATCTTAATTCTTTAGCAAACAATAGTTTCAGTACTTTATGTAAGCCCGTCTGTCTGTAGGTTTTGGCCAGCTACATCAACCCAGGAGGAAATGTTCCCGACAATTTTGCTACAGATGATTACGAGCCGTCCAGCGAGCGAATGTTGCTCCCGGATATTATACAAGACATGCTGACCCAGTCGTGTCTCGTACCGGCCCTGTCTTCCTACCTCCGTAACGATTCTGTACTAGATATGGCAAGGTAGGTACTGCATTGTTTTACTGCTTTCCTTGTAAATTTGTATGTATTTATGTGTTGTTAGAATTATTTTCATTACTTTCTCAGCGGCATATTAAACTATCGTGACCTAATGGTGGCGACAATGGATTTGCCATTTCCATGTTATATTTCTGAACTCTGTCCCCCCCCCCCCAATTGTTATCCCGCAATTTATATGTGTTCTTTATGATAACGTGCTGTACATCGTTACATACAGTAACATTCTTTATGATAGCGTGCTGTACATCGATACATATGGTAATGTTCTTTATGATAGCGTGCTGTACATCAATACATATGGTAAAGTTCTTTATGATAGCGTGCTGTACATCGATACATACGGTAACGTTCTTTATGATAGCGTGCTGTACATCGATACATACGGTAATGTTCTTTATGATAGTGTGCTGTACATCGATACATACGGTAACGTTCTTTATGATAGCGTGCTGTACATCGATACATATGGTAACGTTCTTTATGATAGCGTGCTGTACATCAATACATATGGTAACGTTCTTTATGATAGCGTGCTGTACATCGATACATACAGTAATGTTCTTTATGATAACGTGCTGTACATCGATACATACAGTAATGTTCTTTATGATAACGTGCTGTACATCGATACATACAGTAACATTCTTTATGATAACGTGCTGTACATCGATACATACAGTAACATTCTTTATGATAACGTGCTGTACATCGATACATACGGTAATGTTCTTTATGATAATGTGCTGTACATCGATACATACAGTAACATTCTTTATGATAACGTGCTGTACATCGATACATACGGTAATGTTCTTTATGATAATGTGCTGTACATCGATACATACGGTAATGTTCTTTATGATAACGTGCTGTACATCGATACATACAGTAATGTTCTTTATGATAGCGTGCTGTACATCGATACATACAGTAATGTTCTTTATGATAGCGTGCTGTACATCGATACATACAGTAATGTTCTTTATGATAACGTGTTGTACATCGATACATACGTTCTTGTATGATTTTTTCTACTCGTTCAAAAATGTTTTCTGGATTGCATTCACTTAAATTTCGGTAATGAATATTGTGTTTATAGACCATTTTTGTTAACCAATAATAAAGGCAAGCTAATAAAGTGGAAGTTGTGATGCATATTCGCTTCAGGTCCTGTGAAAGGTCCTGAGTTTGAGCCCCCGCTGGAGCCGTTACGATTGTGCCCTTAGTTGAGGCATTTAAATTCCATGTTGCCTCTTCTCTCTCCCCCGTGGCGATGGATTCCATCAGGAATGAGGTGAGGTATCGAGAGTGATTAATATAAGTTGTAAGAATTTGTTTCGCAATCGAGCTAAAATAAATTTGTATAAACTAAAGGCAAGCTGTCCTGTTACTATATAAAACATGATTTTAGCTTGTCATTACGAGTGATATATTTTAACTCGTCATTCTCTGGCAGACATGTTCCCCTGTACCGAGCGTTGCTACAGCTCCTGCGAGGGATCTCGGTATGCCCCAGCCTTGTGCTTCTACTGCTTCCGCTGGATAAGGAGAACGGAGCGGATTCGGCTACCGCGGTCGGAGAGCTACTGGAGAAGATGAGGGCATGTGTGGACACATATGCCAGCAGATTGAAGTAAGATTGTGTTTCCATAGAAATTGCATTGAGGCCATATAACTTCTGTCTTTGTCCACTCCAATAGTCTTATTATGCATAAACCTTAACATTGATTGCAATGGTGCAAGCACCAGGCTATTTCATCTCTGTACCAAGCTATTTAACATAGCAATCTCTGTACCAAGCTATTTAACATTGCAATATCAGTACCAAGCTATTTAACATAGCAATCTCAGTACCAAGCTATTTAACATTGCAATCTCTGTACCAAGCTATTTAACGTTTCAATCTCAGTACCAAGCTATTTAACATTGCAATCTCTGTACCGAGCTATTTAACATTGCAATCTCAGTACCAAGCTATTTAACGTTGCAATCTCAGTACCAAGCTATTTAACATTGCAATCTCAGTACCGAGCTATTTAACATTGCAATCTCTGTACCAAGCTATTTAACATTGCAATCTCTGTACCAAGCTATTTAACATTGCAATCTCAGTACCAAGCTATTTAACATTGCAATCTTGGTACCAAGCTATTTAACATTGCAATGGTACAGGCACCAGGCTATTTGATCTCGTTACTGAGCTATTTAACGTTGCAATCTCAGTACCAAGCTATTTAACATTGCAATCTCGGTACCGAGCTATTTAACATTGCAATCTCTGTACCAAGCTATTTAACATTGCAATCTCTGTACCAAGCTATTTAACATTGCAATCTCTGTACCAAGCTATTTAACATTGCAATATCTGTACCAAGCTATTTAACATTGCAATCTCTGTACCGAGCTATTTAACATTGCAATCTCTGTACCAAGCTATTTAACTGCAATCTCAGTACCAAGCTATTTAACATTGCAATCTTGGTACCAAGCTATTTAACATTGCAATGGTACAGGCACCAGGCACCAGGCTATTTGATCTCGTTACTGAGCTATTTAACATTAATACTTGTAACATATTTACATGTATAACCTCATGTGTTCATGCTAACATGAATTGAGAGAAATAAAGGATTTTGACTTGACTTGACTTGACTTAATACTGTCTGATTATAAAATAAAATGTCAGATTTTTAACACCTGTTGGTCTGTTTTAATTGATTAATTATTTATAAATTTAGTGTAAGCAGAATATTTAACACAATTAATTTGTTAAGTGAATATTATTATCACAAAATATTTCAATACCAATTGTATGCATGCTAGACGCATAAATGCAAGTCTCCCTGGCTGTGATTTTGACGAACCTGGCTTATATGAAAATCGTGAGAAAATCTCTGAAATACTTAAATCTTTTGGATAAGCCTGTTAACATACGAGTCGATATGACCATGACTTGATGACATATAGTGCACAATTCTATGGTCCCTAGCTTCACTGTCAAGGTTGTTGGAAGCCAAAAATCGTATTCCAATAAAATACACGTGTATGGGTGTAACAGAATGTAACGTGTATGTCTGCAGATCAAACAAAGGGAAGGTTGGAGGGACAAAGGAAGAAGAGGAGGAGAATGAAGGTCTTGCTATGTTGATACCAGACATCCAGGAGACGGCAAGAATTGTACATATTGCTACTGATCGGCTCAAACAACACGACGGTATGCTATAGCTAACAATATTAATATATCGAAAAAATATAATAATGAAACCATTATTCTAGTCTTGTCTTTTGTTTCGAACAGAAGAGTTTCTGCGCTAGATTTGATCGTTGTCTTCATATATTATAGCGATACATTTTTAAATTCTTTAAAGTTTCAAGTCAAAATATTACAAGGTATACGGCTTTTAATTCTTTGCTGTTACAGGGAGATAACTCTTAATAACCGTATATAATTATCATATTGGGAGGAATAGTATGTTAACACAAGGTTACTGTCTGTAATTGTTATGCATTGGACGTGATTTCTGTGAATATTCTGTGTTACACTGAGGGGGGGGGGGGATTAAACGAGGTGACCCACTTGTTTGTTTGGTATTTATACACGATTATGTCCCCTTATTACAAGAGGTCGGTGTGTACTGTTGTTCATTGTCTGATCAATCCGCTATTTGTGTTCAGTGTA
Organism: Archivesica marissinica; assembly: GCA_014843695.1. Taxonomy (NCBI): domain Eukaryota; kingdom Metazoa; phylum Mollusca; class Bivalvia; order Venerida; family Vesicomyidae; genus Archivesica; species Archivesica marissinica. The sequence continues at coordinate 81,207,455 of CM026390.1, read as the reverse complement.
TTATAGATGGATTAAATTAGATTGTTGTACAATCTTCATGAGTAATAGATGTGATGTGTGTTTTCGGATTACCCACAAATCAATGCAGTAATAATCTGGAGGGTGGAACAAGAAATAATCAAATTTTCAAATGAAGAACGTATAAGTTTCATACTTGAAACCAGCATTAAGGGCTTGAGCTACTGGAGGGATGGTATTGCGCTTTTCTGCATATTGATCCCTTATAACTGAGCGGTTTCAAAACTTGTTCTAACATGGCTCAGCATTTTGTCGGTATATGCAAAAAGTAATTTACCGTGTTTAAATCTGCAATAAAACATGGTTTAAGAATTATGGGAGAATTTTGAATGTTCTGTACACGGTAGATCAAGTCTAGATGTAAACATAAATACAATTTATTCACCATGTTATTACTGTTTTGTGGACAATGCATTCTAATCATATATGTAAGTACTCAGATATATACATGCATGCAAACATTTACATGTGTTTAACCCTGCCCCTCATAGAAGCACCTCTTGACGCCATTACCAATACGACATACATTGACAATGTAGTAGCCAAAACAATTTTCGTAATTAAGGCCAGAATCTCATGTCGTCCCAGTAATATCTATGGAGGTGGGATAGATATGGCGACTACTTATCCACTGCATGATAGCTAAATGGCTGTCGTTTGTATGGAGATATAATAGTATATTAACCTAAATCTCTATGTAGTCCCAGTAATATCTATGGAGGTGGGATAGATATGGCGACTACTTATCTACTGCATGATAGCTAAATGGCTGTCGTTTGTATGGAGATATAATAGTATATTAACCTAAATCTCTATGAAGGAAAGGGTTAAAATCCCTCTCGTTGTAACGGATGTAGATCTATATGTATTACTTTGTATGTGATGAAACATGTGTACTCGGAGAAAACCCACTAGTCGGAGATGGCAACCAATGGATCAACGGGCATAATTTTCGGGCCGAGCCTCAAACCCGGGTTAAATTGGTGAGAAGCGAGTGTGCTAACCACTGCACTAATCCGACAGCCACTATTGTGAAATTTATTAATGTATGGCCATCAATCCATTATAAAGGTTGTGATGAAGACGAGGTAACAACAGATGTGGAGATGTACAAGGACAGGTCACAGGAGGGTATTGACCAGATCTACCTCGCAGAGATGCACAAACTCCAGTTTGGTACGAGTTGTTTTTTGTATTTGGAGCGGGGTGGGGACGACAACATGAATACCATCCAGGTGGATTTTGCTCTATGAAAATCAAAAGAACGTTCAATGTTACATTCATTTCTGAATCGAGATTTCATTTATATCGATGCACCATTATAAACATATATATACTATGTCAGATTGATACATTTCATGTGTTATATGTGAACATTTAGTGATTGGAATAGGGAAAAGCAGACCTAGTGTACACCCATGGTCTCCACACACCCACGGTATCCACACGCCCACGGTCTCCACACACCCACTGTCTCCACACACCCACAGTATCCACACACCCATGGTCTCCACACACCAACGGTCTCCACACACCCATGGTCTCCACACATCCATGGTCTCCACACATCCATGGTCTCCACACACCCACGGTATCCACACGCCCATGGTCTCCACACACCCACTGTCTCCACACACCCACGGTATCCACACACCCATGGTCTCCACACACCAACGGTCTCCACACACCCATGGTCTCCACACATCCATGGTCTCCACACATCCATGGTCTCCACACACCCACAGTCTCCACACACCCACTGTCTCCACACACCCACTGTCTCCACACACCCACGGTATCCACACACCCACTGTCTCCACACACCCATGGTATCCACACACCAACGGTATCCACACACCCATGGTCTCCACACACCCATGGTCTCCACACATCCATGGTCTCCACACATCCATGGTCTCCACACACCCACTGTCTCCACACACCAACGGTCTCCACACATCCATGGTCTCCACACACCCATGGTCTCCACACACCCACGGTCTCCACACACCAACGGTCTCCACACATCCATGGTCTCCACACACCCATGGTCTCCACACATCCATGGTCTCCACACACCCATGGTCTCCACACACCCACGGTCTCCACACACCCACGGTCTCCACACACCCACGGTCTCCACACACCCACGGTCTCCACACACCCACGGTCTCCACACACCCACTGTCTCCACACACCCACGGTCTCCACACACCCACGGTCTCCACACATCCACGGTCTCCACACACCCACGGTCTCCACACACCCACTGTCTCCACACACCCACTGTCTCCACACACCCACGGTCTCCACACACGGTCTCCACACACCAACGGGTCTCCACACACCCATGGTCTCCACACACCCATGGTCTCCACACACCCACTGTCTCCACACACCCACAGTCTCCACACACCCACAGTCTCCACACACCCACAGTCTCCACACACCCATGGTCTCCACACACCCACGGTCTCCACACACCCGATGTGTATTTTGTTACTGCTGTTCATTGATGAAGTCATTAGCAACATCTTTCAAGCTACAATTAAATATGTGCACAATAATACATATATAAATTGCACTACTGCATTTTCATTTTAATTACTGCTTACTTGATGGAATGCCTAGCTGTAGTCATTACGATTGTGCCCTGCAAGGCACTAAATGCCACATTGCCTCTTCTCTCTCCCTCACGCATGCTGTAGGCGAAATGATCAGATAACAAATGTGTATGATGGGACGAATTCAATGAAATGTCAAGCACGTTACTTTCTAGGAAAAATCTGAAAAATATTACACAGCTGTTATCTGCTCATTTCGCCTACAGCGTGCTAAACATTAAAGTCTTTTCCCTGGAACATATTTGTAATAGGACTAATAACGCATCGCCAGTGCCCAATCAGACACACTATCATAGACATTCACAGTGGATATATTAGTCAAATCAAAAAGATTGGATGTAATTAGAGGGTGTTGAAGGAATCAGCTTTTTGGACAGTAGGAATTCTATCCATGCAATGAGCACGGTTTGTGGTTCAGTTAACTGCACTTGCCTCGCATGATAGTGGAACAAGCACAGCTAGTCGGGTTCCACAACTGTAGAAATGCTTTGCAGATAGACAGGATCAATGTTGTAATGAAATGCTTTGCAGACAGGATCAATGTTGTAATGATATGCTTTGCAGATAGACAGGATCAATGTTGTAATGATATACTTTGCAGACAGGATCAATGTTGTAATGATATACTTTGCAGATTGACAGGATCAATGTTGTAATGATATACTTTGCAGATTGACAGGATCAATGTTGTAATGATATACTTTGCAGACAGGATCAATGTTGTAATGATATACTTTGCAGACAGGATCAATGTTGTAATGATATCAGGGCCCACACTGGGCAGAAAAAAGTTGGGGCCACTTATCTGTTTGAAAGATGGGGTGTGTGCGGGAGCGGTGTCGTCCCCTCCGTGAGGGGTGTCGTCCCCTCCCTGGTTTGATTTTTTTGGTATTTTTATTTGTAAATGGTGAGATTCTAGCCCGTTTTTTTCTGGAAGAAGTATTAATATAGACATTAGAATGAAAGAATGCATACCTGTTAAGGCTAAAAGTTTATTTTACAATGTAGCCCTGTGACAGTGATTAATAATGGAAGCCAACACAGGATTACATTTCAAATGAACTTTAAGCTCAAAAAGACATGCATACTAATCATTTTTGAAGACAATCCAATTTACTTTTACAACTTTAATTATTTTCTTGGTCATAATAATTTAAAAATACATCAGAATTACATACATGTACAAGTATCCACTATGTCTAACAAATTGCACAACATTCAGTTCAAAATGCGTCTGTTCTTCTTGGACCACATTACAAATGCCGATTTGAAGTTGAACTTGTCTGGGCCGTCAATGGAAATGTTCATCAGGCTGTCTAGGTTTCATTCACTAAGTCCATTTCGGACGTTTAAAACCGAAAGTAGCCATTTTGACACGTGACGATTTGGATTATTTTTTTACGTTTATTTATCGGCGATTTGGACAAGTTTCATTCACTTTTTATAGTTGAGGACACGAAAATCATATTTTTCACAACTACTACCTTTGATCTTATTTGTGAAAAACAACGCCAATAATTATTACCTAATTATGTACACAAGTTATTCGGTCATCCGTATAATCTTCAAACAATGTCATCATTTCACCGATCAAGTACTGCCGTTTTCATAAAGGACCTCAATTATCAAATCATTCCCATTATACAAAACTATAAATGTGTGATCATATACCGCTAATTTACAAGTTTGTTTTGTTTTGATTGCAATTTATGATGGGAATATGCCTCCAGCACATGTACACAGCTGTTTTGACTGTGAATCGACAGTTTCGCCAAACGATAGCGTATACCAGAGCAAAATAATTGTAACCAATCAAAGATACAATGAACACAGACTGTGTATCGATTTTTCTTTAACTGGAACGCGCCGTCGTCAATGGTAAATAAAACCAGTCGAGTATGAAAGGTTAAAATATGGCACAAACGTTATTTATGCCGATTTTTTGTGCAATTTTCTGAAAATCGCCAAATTGAAATTTTAGGAGCCATTTCTATCGCAAAATCGCCATTTGGCTCTTGTGGCGACTGACAGCGTGGCCCCTGGATATACTTTGCAGACATGATCAATGTTGTAATGATATACTTTGCAGATAGACAGGATCAATGTTGTAATGATATGCTTTGCAGACAGGATCAATGTTGTAATGATATGCAGCCGCATTCAATACTTCAATGAAAATAAACACAAATGAGCTGTATACACATATATAATATAATATTACAGATCAGTATGAGATGGTCACGGAGGAAGGAACGACCATAAAGTTTGCAGTTAGTCACCACTATGAGAACAGTGTAAAGGCAGCTGGAGACATCAACAATCCAACGAGAATACGTAGACTGGCCCAGGAGGCTGTCACTTTATCAACGTCCCTCCCTCTGTCTGTCAGCAGCTGTGTGTTTGTGCGTTGTGATGAGGAAAGATTAGATATTATGAAGGTAAATGTTCTAATGTTGCTGTACAGTAAAACCCCCTCTAATCCGGACTTCTTCTGGACCTTTCAAAAGTCTGGTTTAGAGGGGGTTCCAGATTAGAGGGTTTATTCTGACCTTTATGGCATTACACAAGGATCATCCCTTGACTGGTTTCCTTTCATAACTGGCATGTCCGGTTTAGCAGGGTCAATTTGTGTTCAAAATACACAAAATGTTATGAAATTTTGTCCGGTTTCCGGAATAGAGGGGTTCCAGATTAGTTTATACAAATTTATTTTAGCTCAATTGCGAAACAAGTTCTTTCAACTTATATTAATCACTCTCGAGACCTCATTCCTGATGGAATCCATCGCCATGAAGGAGAGGGAAGAGGCAATGTGGAATTTAAATGCCTTGCCTAAGGGCTCAATCGTAACGGCTCCAGCAGGGTTCGAACTCCAGACCTTTCACACCTGAAGCAAACGCTCATCCACTGCGCTATCATGACTTCCAGATTAGAAAGAAGTGTTTTTATTACAATGAAACTAGAAGGAAAACATTCGGGACCGGTGTAGAGAATATTTATACTAGTAAATCAAAGATTGGAGTGTCTGTTGCAGTGTCTAAGAGAAATTTAGACACTCCAAATACATTGTTGCACAACCATGGAGCGTAATAGCAAAGTACACACATCGATCAAATCACATGACAGTCGAAATACTTAGGTGAAAAACAATAGAGCGTAGTATCAAAGTTATATACTGAGGTGAAAAACCATGGAATGTAGCATCAAAGTTAAATACTTAGGTGAAAAACCATGGAACTTAAGCAACATGTACTGTCATCTTCATTAAAGTACACACATAAATCAAAGCTATCGAGTAATGAACAGCAAGTGCACAAACTGTTTGCCCTTGTATCTACTTCTAGCTACTTCTTCATCAACTCGCTGTAAATAATTCACATGCATTTCTCTACAGGTACTCATAACTGGACCAGAAGATACTCCGTATGCCAATGGATGTTTCGAGTTTGACGTTTATTTTCCGCAAGACTACCCCAATGCTCCGCCGTACATCAACCTGGAAACAACGGGCAACCACACTGTCCGGTTCAACCCTAACCTATACAATGATGGAAAGGTAGGCAATCTGTTACAATATACAATGAAACCTGTGTGCGCTGTCACCTCTATTAAGCGGTCAAACTGTATTAAGCAAACAGCCTCCAGTTGGTATTTTATTACATGATTAGCCTCTATTAAGCAGCCACTTTCTGTACTTCCTTTGACTGGCTGCCTAACACAGGTTTGAGTGTAAAATGCACTTCTCGTGTTATAAAACACCACTCTACAGCAAAGTCTCAGGTGGTACTTTCTTTCATCTGTACTTCACGAGGAACATGTATCATCATCTTCATCATCATCATCTTCTTTTCTTCTTCATCATCATTTTCATCATCTTCTTTTCTTCTTCTTCATCATCATCTTCTTCTTCTACACTGGCATTAAAGCAGCATTACATCGTAATAAAGGATGTTTTGGGTAAAATATAAATACTAATGTGTGTGTGTTTACAAAAATCGAAATAGTCGCTCAGAAGCGATAAAATTCCAATAAATTTAAACTGTCGTATATGCGATTTTGTTTATCAACACACGAAATGTAAACACGCACAGCGTGCATGCGTGAAACAACAGAGGATGTAGAAAACAACGTATATATTTTGAACATGAAATACTATCTATCTATCTTCCTCTAATGTCGAACCCCTCGCGGGGATGTAGAAATGTCCCTAAAAGACTTAGCTAACAGAGGTATGAATCAACATATCCAGTAATTTAATTAAAAAGACAACGTGGGACAATGCATTCCGAATGTAAACAAAGTGCGGGCGATGCGTTCCGGTTGTAAACACGTGTGTGACCGATCGACTCGGAAAGTCCTACTTTCGATTTCGAGTTTGTTTTATTACAAAAAAACACTGTTTACCAAATGAACATAAGCATACAAAGTATAATGTTAGAATGTGTAGCAGTATTGCAAAGCATTTGAATTTTTCAAATATCTTTTATTTCATACGATGTAATGCTGCTTTAAGTAATTGAAGAACAGTTAATCGTACTTATAACGGTTGTGATATTGATGGTGCGCTGACATACAATATTTTATATGCAGGTGTGTTTAAGTGTATTGAATACCTGGCACGGGAGACCGGAGGAGAAATGGAGCTCTCAGACCTCGAGCTTTTTACAGGTACAGTCTATAAACTATCTACTAGTTTACTTGGGAATAGAATATATACAAAACGAAAGTTCTATTTATGATGACAGCTCAGCGAAAATGTGCTTTCCCTAACCCTACACTCTCTCTTAAATATGAAAATATATTATTGAAAACCAGCAAATCGGAGAAGTTGCTTGGAGTACACATTCAGGATTCATTAAAATGGGACTCACATATCAAATATATTGTGAAAAAGATTTCAACTAACATTTGGCTATTAGGTAAAATACGGTATATTGTGAATCTGAACTACAGAATACTTTATTACAAGGCATATATCCAACCACATTTTGATTATTGTTGTATCATATGGGGAAACACCACACAACAAAATATCAACACATTATTAAGATTGCAGACACGAGCTTGTAAATTCATTCTGGGCCAAGATTATATTTCTTTGCGTGAATCAATGTCTGAAATTAATATAATGACTTTTGACCAACGGATTATTTTTCAAAAAGCAGTAACAATGTACAAAATTATGAACAATCTTGTACCGAATTATTTGAATGAACATTTTCAATTAAGACATTGCAATTCAGTTACTTCAGATATGACATTGAGAAATGTTTCAAATATGGATCTCTATATTCCAAGACCTAGATGTGAAATGTATAAGAAATCATTAGAATACTCTGGTCCAAAGATATGGAATTGTCTACCATTTGAAATTGAAGACATCCAGATCTTTAAATATATTCAAGACAAAATGTAAAGTATGGATACAACGTTTTAATTGGTAGACACTAGACAGTTATATATATATAATGATTGTAAATCAATATGCTTATGTCGTTTTGTATTTCTATCAAAGTACCTGATTTACTTAGGCTGTTGTTTAAGTTACATTGTACAACATTATGCATGTATATTGTACGGCATAACTATGTTATAATTATTGTGTATGTACATTTATTCTATAGTGTTAACAAATTGAAGAGGGCCCTAAGGAGGATTAGTTCAAAACTAATTAGGTCACCCTCTATAAATAAAGAAATCTATCTCGAATCAGTACACATATAGTGTTAACTAACATGTGAGAATTTGACGTGTGAAATACACAATGTAATGTGACCCAGAGGGAAGGGTTATAGTGGCTGCTTTGTTGTGTGGTTATGTTGCTTGGTTAAAGGATGTAAAATTGTGTACACCTAGCTAAAGAGCTTTGTCATGAAGCATTTAGTAACCCAAGGCTGTTAAAACTACCTGTCTGTCGATCCTGGACTGAGTTTCGAGCAGAAGACTGAAAACCAACAGCTGTTCAAAAATCTTTCTACTAATTTTTCAATAAAAGCATGAATCGGTCATAAACCCTTCAAAGCATGCTTGGGAGACCAGTTTCAATCAACTAAATCGAATTACCGTAATACACTTACTGCTGATTGGAATTTGGAAGCTATTAACACAATAGACTGTCACATGTAGTAACCCGCGGTGTCAGACACCATCAATTAAGTCCTATTATACGTTTACTTAGAATGTGCTGCACACCGAGATATTGTAAGGAACGTATGAAACATTTATTTCCCTTCGTTGTAATACGCCATTTGTAGTTTTTGAGTCTTTGAAACAATGGAATTTAGTTCTAAACTGGAGTATAAGATGCACCAGACTTTTGGATACTATTTTGGAGGGGGAAAGTGCGTCTTATACACAAACGATTACGGTAGATATTGTGATTATTATCTTATATTTTCATTTTTCAATATTAACCCTTTCAACCCCAAGTAACTGACATGGACTGGTCCATGATATTTTTAGACCAATAAATTAATAACAAAATTACATTTGGATCAGTTCATTTATCAAAATGGGTAATTTTATCTAAAAATAGTAATAATTATTACTGGCAAAAAAGTGCAGATCCTGATGAGACGGCTCGTTACGAGCCGGCTCATCTGGATCTACACTTTTCATAAGCCTATTTAGAGGCCTGTGGGGTTGAAAGGGTTAAGATATTTATAAATCCATACATGTTTATAAGTGTTTATTGATTTAACCATATGTTATTGCATATGCATATTAAACAGTACAGTTGACATACATGCATGATACAGAATAGAAATTAACAATGTATAAGATGCATACATACATTTGTGTAACATTGCAAAAGGCTCGGGCCACAAGTTATAACCAACATTAGAAAACGGCCCTTCCCTAATAAGTGTTTATACGGTCTGTGTAATCCTGTATTACAGGTGCTAGTTTCTATCCAATCTCTCATCCTCGTATGTGAGCCGTACTTCAATGAGCCGGGCTACGAGAGGTCTCGAGGTACACCATCGGGAAATGCAAGTTCTCGGGAGTACGATGCAAACATCCGACAAGCCACAGTTAAATGGGCGATACTTGAACAGATTAAAAATCCACCACCGTGCTTCAAGGAGGTGCTTGCCAAGCATTTCTGGTTGAAACGGCACAAGATTCTCCGCCAGTGTGAGGAGTGGATCACAGAAATGGAAGTGTTCTGTAATGATAAACGTACCGGCAGAACAATAACACACAGTACCATGGCATTAAAGGTAACGTTATTACAGTATCCCACAGTATGTTGGTACTCAAGATGAAATACACCAGTATACCACAGTAAGTTGGTACTAGAGATGAAATACACCAGTATACCACAGTAAGTTGGTACTCAAGAAGAAATACACCAGTATACCACAGTGAGTTGGTACTCAAGATGAAATACACCAGTATACCACAGTAAGTTGGTACTAGAGATGAAATACACCAGTATACCACAGTAAGTTGGTACTAGAGATGAAATACACCAGTATACCACAGTAAGTTGGTACTAGAGATGAAATACACCAGTATACCACAGTAAGTTGGTACTAGAGATGAAATACACCAGTATACCACAGTAAGTTGGTACTAGAGATGAAATACATGCCATATCCCATCCTATTTGGTGCCATATCCCATCCTATTTAGTTCCATATCCCATCCTATTTAGTGCCATATCCCATCCTATTTAGTTCCATATCCCATCCTATTTAGTTCCATATCCCATCCTATTTAGTTCCATATCCCATCCTATTTAGTTCCCATATCCCATCCTATTTAGTTCCATATCCCATCCTATTAAGTTCCATATCCCATCCTATTTAGTTCCATATCCCATCCTATTTAGTTCCATATCCCATCCTATTTAGTTCCATATCCCATCCTATTTAGTTCCATATCCCATCCTATTTAGTTCCATATCCCATCCTATTTAGTTCCATATCCCATCCTATTTAGTTCCATATCCCATCCTATTTAGTTCCATATCCCATCCTATTTAGTTCCATATCCCATCCTATTTAGTTCCATATCCCATCCTATTTAGTTCCATATCCCATCCTATTTAGTTCCATATCCCATCCTATTTAGTTCCATATCCCATCCTATTTAGTTCCATATCCCATCCTATTTAGTTCCCATATCCCATCCTATTTAGTTCCATATCTCATCCTATTTAGTTCCATATCCCATCCTATTTAGTTCCATATCCCATCCTATTTAGTTCCATATCCCATCCTATTTAGTTCCATATCCCATCCTATTTGGTGCCATATCCCATCCTATTTAGTTCCATATCCCATCCTATTTAGTGCCATATCCCATCCTATTTAGTTCCATATCCCATCCTATTTAGTTCCATATCCCATCCTATTTAGTTCCATATCCCATCCTATTTAGTTCCCATATCCATCCTATTTAGTTCCATATCTCATCCTATTAAGTTCCATATCCCATCCTATTTAGTTCCATATCCCATCCTATTTAGTTCCATATCCCATCCTATTTAGTTCCATATCCCATCCTATTTAGTTCCATATCCCATCCTATTTAGTTCCATATCCCATCCTATTTAGTTCCATATCTCATCCTATTTAGTTCCATATCCCATCCTATTTAGTTCCATATCCCATCCTATTTAGTTCCATATCCCATCCTATTTAGTTCCCATATCCCATCCTATTTAGTTCCATATCTCATCCTATTTAGTTCCCCATATCCCATCC